>CM076578.1:990767427-991321586 GCA_034641835.2 Pinus albicaulis | reverse complement strand
AACCACTTGATGGAAAAAGATAGAAGATTACCTCTTTAATGATCTTGGAGTCCTTTGGAGAGCACTAGGTAGCGAAGCGACAGTTCTCTTTCACCAGCTCCAAATATAGGTCCTGCAATCAATTAAAGCACCCGTGTAATTTCTAACATAACATATATTTCCTATCAATTAAGTCAATATATAATAAAAATTTAAAGTGTGCACATCTAAGCTAGTCATCTCATGATATATAAGTGATTAAATATTAATGACAATATAAACGCATAGAATGGACAAAATAGATACAGTTCTATTGATTTATAAAAAAGGAGGATTACAACCGTCGGTTGCACCAAGCCCTCCTCAGCCTTCCAATCTCTCTATCTCTCAAAGTGGTGATGTCTTGATCAAAAATTCCTCAATGAACCTCTTTGACCCTTGACCTTCACACTACAACAATGATCTCTACTTCACAAATATTTGAAAACTTGACAATCCTTCGACCTTGAACCAAGAGCCTTCAACTCCATTTTATAGGAGATGGGAAGAGAAATCATTGCCCTTCTCTTTCCACCAGTTCTGAATAGAAAAAACCAATATGTTTCCCCAACCTCCATTCTTTTGCCTTCTTTGAGAGTTCATTTGTTTATGGCAATGCCCAATAAGAGATTAGTGCTTTGTAGTTTCCTTTTTGTACTGACTCTCTTGTGAGAAAAAGATGGAGATTCAAATCATTCTCCACGGGTTTTTCCCATTTCAAAAGTAAAACACGGGTAACGTTGCCCTCTAGTGTAAACAGAGTGTTACCCTGGTCACTAATGCGACCTATTCACTGATCAACTACGTTATAACGCTCTTTTGTTGTTATAAAGAGGCGTTACCTTGGTAGAAATAGGTTTAATTTAGGTCTTTGTATTCCTTCCATATTTGTCTTCTCCTCTAAGCTGATGAGGAGGTATTTTGACCTGTAACAAATGACCCCTAAAGTGTGAGGTCGGAGATGAAGATGATGGCTAAAATTCTTTACAATGTGTGCAGTAGAGATAAAGAGATTGAAAGACTGAGGAAAACCTGAAACAACAACATATGTCAGAAAATATAGTATCTCCCTTGAGTCGGGCATTCCCATCCTCAATAGCTTAAACAACATGATTTCTCTAGAATAGAGATATGAAGAATCTATCCACCGATAAGCACAGTGTGGAAGTGTTTGTCACAACAGGATCAGGCTGAAGAAGCTGTCTCCATAAACAATATCGCAACTTGGGGGAGGGAACACAACTTTAATGATGTAACCTTTGCCCCAAGGTCTTGACCGTCGATTCACTTAAACTGCATATTTCTCAACATGTGAATGAAGGATCTGTTTTCAAACATGTGAGAAATCATATAATTTCCAGTCGATAATGAAAACTATTAACAGACGCGAAGGTGGCCACCGATAATGATGATGGTCCGTAAGATGCACAATACAATCTAGCGAGTGTGAATAAAATGATTTGAAGTCGAACACTCATAGAATCATTCGACCAGGAGCCAATAATGAAAACTCCTGATCAAACAAAAGACTACCTGCCACTGATGTCTACAAGTATCCAGGTACTGATGGGTTTCTGGATCAACTTCCTAGATAAGATGTTGAAGTCGATAGGAAAAGATCTGTTGAAAGGTAGGCACTGAGGCGTCCTACAGCAGTCAACATGAAATGGAAACCAACTGATTTTTTTTATGATAGAGATAATGAAGAGTGAATAGGGATGTCAGATGATAAATAATTTCTAGCATAGTGAGCGGTTTGGTTGATAACAGGAGCAGTAGATAGCGAGATCTGCTTGAACAATAGAAGGCACTGTAACAGGGTACTAGGCAACTGAGGCTTAATGAACACCAAAGAGTGTGTTAGGATTTTACCGGTGTAGGGATAGTGGGAGATGAAGGCTAATACTCATAGATGGTAGGGTTCGGCTAACTGCGAAATATTTTTCTGGGAAGTTCCATGTTCAAGAATTTTGCTACCAAATCGACCTTTCTGAAATGTAACAGAGGTAGTATCCATTTTTTCCAAATTCTTCCCCATCTGATTAAGCTTAACGAGTCCATATGAGTAAACTCGATGAATTTTTCATGTTTTAGAGAGTCTGAAAAGTATCATAAAAGATAACTCCATGCCCCGTTTGATTAGTTTTAACGAGTCTAGATGGGTAAACTCGGTGAATTTCTCATAATTAGAGAGTCTGAAAAATATCATAAAATACAACTCTGTGCTTTTTCTGATTAGGTTTAATGAGTCCATATGAGTAAACTCGGTGAATTTTTCATATTTAGAGAGTCTAAAAAATATCGTAAAATACGACTCCATTGGGGTACCTTTGTCATGTCTTGATAACCGGGCACGGCAAAGGGAGAATAGTAAGCTCGAAACAGTTCATTTTCTGTGAGTTAGACCATCAAAGCTGCAAAAGTGAGAAATCTATGTCTGATGGACGTCTACCTCATTTTTTTATGAGTACGAGGAGATGAAGTAAACTCAATACTCTTTGTGAAATTTTAATGAGTCCAACAAAGAAAAACTCGGTGCCCTCCGTGAAATTTTAATGAGTCACGCGGAGAAAACTTGGTTACCTTTTCAGTTTAAAGAGCTTTGAAAAAGAGGAAAAGAATGGCTCCTTACTCCCTGTCGTGGTAGTTTAACGAGCTCGACAGAGTCAACTTAGGGTTTTTTTAGTTTTATGAGTGATAAAAGGGTTCCTAAAAAGAAAGCTCAGTGCTTCTTCATGGTTTTAACGAGTCTGAAGAAGAGAACTCTAGGTTTTTCGGATTAACGAGCAAGAAAAAGACCATAAAAAGAATGCTCGATATCAACTTCGTATAAGTTTAATGAGTCCGAAGAAGGGAACTTGAGGTTTTTCGGATTAACGAGCAAGAAAAATACCATAAAAATAACGCTCGATATCAACTTTGTATAAGTTTAACGAGTCCAAAGAAGGGAACTCAAGGTTTTTTGAATTAACGAGCAAGAAAAATACTGTCAAAGGAATGCTTGATTAAAAATGATTATGTATGCATATAAATCGTGATCACTCATCAAAACATCAGTACCAAATCTCAAAATTTGAGACACACGCGCAACAAGAATTCACGACTTTTTTTTACTAGCGTAAGAGAGTCACGCCCTAGAATTTGCTATAAAAAGGTCGGAAAACTTTCATTTTCACTTTTTTGAGTGCTGTGAAGGAGCTCTGGGGCAAAAAGGGGTGAAATATTTAGCTGATGATTACAGTCAATTCGGGCAAAGTTTTTCCTTCCCGCGAGATCAAGGTAAGAGCTAAAACCTCTTGCTATCATTTAATTGTCTTTTTGTTACTTTTTGCTGGTTCAAAATGAGAAAATTGTTAGGCCCTAAAAAATGCTTGCGCCTAACGTGGAACAGTAGTGCTACAGTCACGTTAAACACATAACCCGTGAAGGGCTGCTGCGTTAGTGCACTCTATTTTATACTATGGCTAGCATTAGGCACATCGTGTTTTTTAGCAACTCATTTTTCACGGTTTTGAAGTGGTCCAGGCAAGTTTTGATCGGTTGAAAATGTTGCATTTGTAGGTATTCGGCTGTTAATCATGAGTATCTGGCGAGAGAGAGAAAATTAACGGGAAGAACGAGAGATGGTGATGGATGCTACAACCTTGATGGCTCTCTGCAGATGTGTATTGCTAAAATATGCCCGCTTAGAACTGATGAGGGGTCAAGAGGACCTCTTGAGGTGGCTAATCCATCAATGGGACAAACAGCATCACGTCTTTCGGATTGGGGGCAATGTGCTCTCAATCAGAAAGGATGTTGTCTACTTTTTGACCAGCCTATCATGTCATGGGGCGAGGCCAAACTTGACGGGGTCCAGAGCTGACCCACGTACTGATCTGATTCATGCGCATTGCATACGTGACACTTAGGCTGTGAGCAACCAGATACCGATCGCACGGGTGACTTTGAGACCACTGCGGTATATATTATGGATGATTTTTCACTTAGTATGTGCCAAGAGTCAGCATGTGGCCACCAAGGCCCAAGTGCTCCTAACTTTGGACTCTATGTAGCCTCAGGTTTTTGACTGGTGTGACAGAGTTGTCCGTTGAGTCTGAGCAGAGCTTACCGCATGTAAGACTCGTACCCAGAGAGAGTTTGGGTATGGTACATTTATTTTCTCTTTCATATTGGAGCGGGTACCACTGATGAGGCCTAGGATCGTTATGGTGCCATTGGGTCCACGCGAGCTGAGGCAAGCTTGGTGGGCTGCTTTGCTTCCGCGGACTGGAGAGGGTCCCGTCCGCCACTGTTTTGATGATGGATTTTTTGATTGGCTAAACTCACAGATTATTATGATTGAGGATTATCCCTATGCAGGGATGAAATTCATAGGAGATCTGGATTTAGTGTTGCCCCCTAGCACCCAGTGGGGGCTCAATGGTAAGAAGGAAATGATCAGTTCATTTCAAAGAAGTACTTTATTTTTTGTCTTTTGAATGTTTATGCAATTTTTTTGTTAAAAATAGGGTGAAAATTATGTTTTGACATGAAGAGTTTATTTACTTGACACATATGTGGCACCTGTCCGGCCAGTTGGGGCGCCTCACTATGCACGGCAAGGACTGCAGCTACCCGGGGCTGGTGCACTAGCAGAGGATGCAGAAGCCACCATGGATGATGATGCCCAAATTTTACATCAACTCTCCAGAAACCTGGAAGGTTTGAGTATGGGCATACCACCCCTTCCTATGTGGGAGGTTCCAGTTTGTTTGCAGCAACATAAAGTAGGTGTGCCGGAGAGATACCTGGTGCCTCTGAGGAGGATAGCTAGAGCATTTGTATGCTACCATGATCATCAGGCCTAGCTGGCAGAGCATATGTATTAGTGTCAGAGCGTGGCTTAGTATAGCCAAATTATTGTAAAACACCCAAGTTTTGAAAGATTTTTTGATGTAACTAGTGTTCTGGACATGACATATATATATATATATATGTATATATATACACATAATTTTTTAGTAATTTTGTGTTTTTTAATTTTTTATGTATTTTTCAATGGGATGAAAATATAATCATGTATAACTCTTTTATAATAAATGTGACAAATGCAAATCTAACACATAGTTTGCCAAAGAATCGACTAATGCATTAAATTCTCTAGGAACGTGCTCAAATGTAATTGTTTGAAATTGACATTCTAAAAGTCACACCCTTAAAAAATAACGTAACAAGACTGGATGACGGACACGGTAATGATTGTTTAACTGCGTAATGATGAGTTGGGGTCTAACCTGACCACTAAATTGGAGATGTCAAGAGATGCCGCTTCCGTGAGGAGTTGGATCACTGACATGTACTCGACAACATTATTGGTGGCGTTACCCAGGAATATTCCCCCAGAACCAAGGAGGTCCGACTTAGGAGTGTAGAGAACCCAAGCAACTGAAGCAATGCGTCTAGTGTGATGACTAGCACCATCTGCATATCCGACGTATGATAAAGAGGGTGACGGCATCTGTGTGAAAAAATATTACATGAGAAAAAAACACCTTGAAAACTAAAAAATATCCGGAGACATCAAAAAAATAAGCAAAACTTATATACATAAAATTACAAAGCATATGCCTAGTGCGAAACCAGGCAAAATACTTCTTTAAATAGAGCCCGTTGCAGGGCTCCGTGAGTGGAATTCCATTACATTCCTGAAGTTTGTAAGTTCCTTTTGAGAGGACTTTAGTGACGATGTAAGGACTGAGCCATAATTGTTGGACTGTTCTTGCCCCCAAGAGGTCATGTTTCTGATCATAAAGTAGAACAAGATCGCCCTCTTGGAAAGAACGAGGCTTGACAGAATTGTCGTATTGAGCTTTGACTCGGCGCTGGTGAGCTTCGAGTGCTAGTGTAGCATCTTGAAAAGTTTCTTCCAAATGATCGAGTGAGAGCAAGCGCTCTTCTATGGCGGTGGTGCCAAGTAGGAGTTCAACGACAAGTTTGAGTGATGGAATTTCACACTCTATTAGAAGTACTGCCTCCACGCCCAAAGAAAGTTGGAATGGTGTGAAGCCTTTGGCAGTTTTGAATGACGTTCGGTATGCCCATAATGTGGAATACAACTTCCGATGCCATGTGGTTTTATGGTTTCTGACTATTCGACGAATCATGGTTTTGAGGATGCCATTTACGGCTTTGACTTGACCATTAGCTTGAGGATAATAAGATGAAGAATGATCTTGACGGAAACCTAGCATGGATGTTAATTCGGTCATCATATGATTTTGGAAGTGGGATCCATGATCTGTGACAATAAATAGGGGCATGTCGAACCAACAGATTACCTGATTAAACAAGAAGAGAGTGACGGTTTCACCATCGGCCTTGAAATGGGAAGGGCTTCCACCCATTTTGTAAAATAGTCGACCGTAACCACGATGTAGTTGTGTCCATTTTCCGAAGTGGGATTGCAGGTGAAGAAGTAAATTCCCCATTTAGCGAAAGGACCAATGGAGATAATTGGATGAAGGGGGGCAGGATGAGTGCGCATTTGCTTTGTGAAAATTTGACATGGATGGCACTTCAGGACTGCTGCAATGCAGTATTTAAACAAAGTGGGCCAATAGTAACCTGCGCGCAAGATTTTTTGGGCAGTATCTATGCCCGAAAGATGACCACCACATGCCCCTGTGTGGTAGTCATTCAAAATGTGTTCTGCCTCATCAAAAGTGAGACAACGTTGGAGAATAGTATCAACACCATGACGATATAGTGTATCGTTTAGCACGAGGTAGTGCTTTGCTTGGTGGCGGATACGACGATGGTCATCAGATGTGAGAGTTGGGCAGAAGCATTGGGTTTGTAGGTAGACAAAAATGTCTCCATACCATGGGTCTGAAGAATCGACCAAGTATACAGATTCATCAGGAAATGGATCATGAGCTACTTCTCCTGGGTCAATTTGGGGAAGATCCGATAATAATTAGACGAAGATGAGGGATTTCTTTGCTTTGGTAGCTGTGAAGACCGAATCAAATTGCTGGACGATTATGATCCGTTTGGACAAGATATGTCACATGGGGTTCTCCAAAGCAATAACTGTAGTCTGTCGTAGCAATATATAGTGTCGGAGTCGGGTGACGGCAAAAACTATCGCCAGAGAAAGTTTATCCACATGTGAATAATGTAATTCAGGTCCGATTAGACCTTTGGATAAATATTAAATCACATGTTCGCTATCGTCATTGTGAGCTTGAACCAAAACCATTCCAAGGGAGGATGGTGAGGCGGCCACGTAGAGGAGAAATTCGCGTGAGTAGTTGGGGGCACTAAGGAGTGGGGATGAAACAAGTGCATGTTTTAAAGCGTCAAATGACCATTGAGCTTGGTCATCCCACAAGTATAGTGTTCATTTCTTCAATAATCACATAAATCCTTTCGTCATCTCGGCATAGTTAACGATGAAACGACGCAAAAATTTTTCCTTCCCTTGCAAACGTTGGAGTTGAAGGATGGATTGTGGTGCCGAAAATTCAAAAATCGCCTTAACCTTATCGGGATCAACCCGAATCCCATTCTTGGAGACAATGAAACCTAACAGACGTCCTGACTCGACCATAAATACACACTTATGAGGATTCAGAAATATATTGTAGAATCTACACCTAGCAAAAATTTCTTTTAGATGAGCAAGGTGATAATGTCATTTCTTGGAATGGGCTAGAAGGTCATCCAAGTAAGCCTGTACAATATGTCGAATGTCATGAAAAGCATAGTCCATAGCCCACTGAAAATTTTCTCCAGCATTCTTCAGTTCGAATGGGCGTTTTCGATACGCAAATGTGCCCGAAGGACATATGAAGGCAGTTTTATGCTGGTCGTATTTTTTAATTGCAATCTGGTTATAGCTCGAGAATCCATCCATGAAGGAAAAAGATTCGCATCCGGCACAATCATCGAGAATATGATCAATGAACAGTTTAGGATAATTTCCTTTGGGACAAGTGGTGTTCAGATCGTGATAGTCAACACAAACTCGAATGGTGCCTTGTTTTTTATCGACGAGAATCAGATTGGAAACCCATTCTGTCAAAGGAACGTGATAGATGAAACCAGCATTTAAAATTTTTTCTACCTAAATCTTGATGGCGGCTACTTTGTGCGTGTGGACAGGTTTGAGTCGTTGCCGAACTGGTTTGGCGTTGTCATAAATCTTGATTTCGTGCTTGATGATAGATGGGTCTATGTCGGGCATTTCGTCATAAGACCAAGCAAACACATCGTGGAATTCTTTGAAAAGGGATGTCAAGCACGCAATTTCCTCAGGATCACAGTCAGCTTCAATCTGAATATTTTCCACGATACCCGTTTTGACCAAGATATCAATGAGCATTGTCTTAGAAAGATTACCCATGTTCTTTTCTGAATCGATAGTTTGAACATTCGTATAAGCGGATGGAACCATCTCAGGTTGGTCAAAATATGAGATTTCAGTTTTTATCGTCTCCGAGTCAATCATCAAAACGCGATGGTGAAACTCTCCCCAAGGTCATTCTTCTAGAGACATGATCTCTCGAATAGCTTCATCTGTAGACAAGAATTCATTGAGGAGACCCTTGGAGAGAACTATGATGGGTGGGAGGTTTTTACTATTGGTCAAAGTCATAGCAGTGGAGGGTTCAGATGTGATTTGGATGGCTTGGTAAGCCAACTCGGTTGGCGAGAGTGGCATCTGATCTCCATAGGAATCAATGTCTGAAGGTGTCAGAATGATCCATGGGTCGATAAAACCATCCGAAGTGGTGGATATCATTGCAGCCATGTTTGGGATCTGTGGTAGCGAGAGAGGAAAACAACCCAGTAGGGAAGATGCCTTCAGAAGACCGGTACCGATACTGACGTAGGAGTTAGGAAAGCCTCTTATTAGGGGTACATTGCTACTTGGTAGCGTGGCATAAATAGGGGTGCAGAAGGATAACTGATCCACTGTGACTATTTTCCCATCCAATGGAAATAGGATGAGTCGGAAGACTGAAGACACAATGGAAGTCATGGCATAAGACCAACTGCGACCAAGCAATAGATTATAGTCTAGATGGCGCTCTATGACTTCAACGTCCACGTTTACCATTTTCCCTCTCAGAGTGATGGGAAAGCTAGCAAGGTATCCTTTTCGGAGAAATATGTGGCAATCAAAATCTTTGAGGGAATTCAATGGTGGTGTTAGGGTAGGAGAACCTAAATCAAAGATAGCTAGCATGGAAACCTAGGGGTCTATTCCACCAATGGCCGAAAGCACGGCTTTCCTTTGTGCTGGATAGGTTTGTAATACTTCGAGAGTAGACATAGCTAATGGTGCTTGTGCCAAATCTTCTACAATGTTGTAGTTTTGGGCTGCAAGTGCAGAGGTGTTATGAGTCATGCGTCGAAGTGTCCCTTTGGGGGGAAAAATCACGGGGTCAGCAGTAGGCCGTTCGATATGCAAATCGTTGGGCGGTGGTGGATTTGAACTAGTACCAGGTTCCTGAGCATCTATGGTAGGATTTCCATAAATCTTGGCTCGAGTTTGAAGTTCAACATTCTCAATTCCATAAATGGTGGATGGTCCTTCGCCGGAAGGATGTGAACCACCATTTCCCCATTAATGGGGTTGTGGCAGATTGTCAATCATGTGTTGATGTTGTTGCTAATGATTAGGGAAAGGATTATGAAGAACTAAAGGTGTTCGCTCAGAATCCTTGTTGGTA
Organism: Pinus albicaulis; assembly: GCA_034641835.2. Lineage (NCBI taxonomy): Eukaryota > Viridiplantae > Streptophyta > Pinopsida > Pinales > Pinaceae > Pinus > Pinus albicaulis. The sequence continues at coordinate 991,311,846 of CM076578.1, read as the reverse complement.
ATAAAATTGGTGCATTCCTATAGCTGAGGACATTTGTATGTCAAGTGGTCCTCCACACAAATCTTGCAAGGAAATTTCATGGGACTATCCTTCCCTTTGTCATTTTTGGTAGCATTTTTCTGACCAGAGTTATTCTGATTATCTTACTGCTCTTCTGAAGAAGATGTCTTTTTCTTGTTCTTCTTATTTTTTCCACTAGGTTTTTGTGAGGTTTGCACAGAATTTACCTCAGCAATAGGAAGAGTAGTCATTTGGTGAGGGGTGGTGGCAATCGAAGATGGCTGGGAGGCTTGCCCCTGAGACTACTTTGTGGCCACACCGGAGATTGTGACAATGCGACCGTCAGCATGTGCTCTGGTTTTCTGAGTGGATAGAGGATTTGGGTTACCAGGGGCATTGGAGAGTAGATCATATAGTGTGCCAGCTTGTGAATAGATTAAATCCAAATGCTAGGCACGACGAATGCATTGATCTTCTGTAACTGCACTAGAAAGGCCAATGTCCTTAGAGATGTGGGGTAAAAGAGACTTACAAAACCAATTGGCTAAGAGATGATCCGGAATTGGCGCTTTGACCAGCCTCCTCCTATGTCTCCATTCATGAATGTGATCGGAGATGTGGGTGGTGGTGTCTTGGCACAGTGAGGTTAACAGTTCCGTTTCGGTTTCAAATATGATTGGTAATTGGAAGTTCTTTAGAAACTCCATCGCTAAAGCACCAAAAGTATTGATGGCGACGTGTGGTAATTCAATGTACCACTTGGCAGCATTTCCTGTAAGGGTGCGGGGAAATAGTCGAAGCCGGAAACTATCATCCACCATGGAATTGGATATAGACAATAGATGAAAGGTAGTGATGTGTGCGGCTGGGTCATCCCCTTATTTCCCATCGAACTTTAGGATGTCAGAAGGAATCTTATGTGATACAGGAGGCCAAAGCGGGTTGTGATTGATGGGGTCGTTAATTAGTTTATGGATATCGGGGATGTCCAAAGCCACCAAACATGGAAATTGTGGATTTTCCCCCAAATCTAACCAAGGCAGAATGGGCTGACTACTTAGACCATAGGGTCCACCCATCAATGTGTTACCAGCAGGATAAGTATGACTTTGATAAAAATTTCCTATAGGTGGAGGAGTAGGGACATACTGTTGTTGTCCATAGGGCAGATTGTATTGCGAGGTGAACAGTTGGTTTCCCCTAGTATAAAAGTGCCCTCCCATTCTAGATGGAGGTTGGGGTTGGTTAGTCCAAATGGATGCAATAGAGTTTCCGAGAGGCATGCTACTACTTGCATAATTTTGCAATGACATAGACCCTACACCAATATTTGAAACAATTAAGGGAAAAGTATTGACAATAGGTTGTCCCATTTGTCCTAAGGATTGCAGGGGAAGTGAAATGTTTCCTGCTACCTGTGTGCTAGTGACATTGCCCCCTGGTATAGTGGCCAAGGGGTTTGAACTCAGCAGAGGATTCCAACCGAAAGGGTTTCTAAAAGGCACCGAAGTAGTCATACTCATGGGAGGAGCTACCGTGGGTCCCAACATGGTCATGGTAGGAGTAGATGCCAAAGGATTCGGCGAGCTACTGATAGTTGTGATGACCGTAGGGTTGGGATTAGGTATATGTTGACTAATGGGGTTACCAAGTGATGGCATAGAACTTACCACCGGCAGGGAGGATGGTGGCGAACCTGGGATGGTTGCCATTGGCATCGGCCCTATGGATGCTGGTGGTGAAAAGGATGTTTGTGTGGTCGAAGACATATCTTGGCGTGGTGGAATCTGAATTATCACAGGTACCAATGGATCAGTGAGCAGAGGATTGTAATGAGGTGCAACCCCTTCCATGAAAGGGTCTTCCAGAAGTTCCGGATGATATGAGGCTATGTGAAAATCAATATTAGCAAGTGGAGACTGCTCTTCCTTAGAAGGAATGGGGTCACCAAGGTTTAGTTCTTCTTCAATAGTTAGAGGAGGTAGACCTTGCCGTCGTCGAGACAGATGGCGTGGGTCAGAGGATGCCACGATGACCTGTTTATTTTTTAACAATTTTAATAAATTGTGATGTATTATAAAGTCTCAATGACAGTAACCACACACCTAAAAAATAAAAAATGACTCTTTAAAATCAATCAGCAAGCAGCCAGAATAGGGTTCCCTGTCTGAGTACTACCGTTTGTTGGTGATGAAATCTAGTATCACAATAGTATACAGAGAGGGATGGTCAAAAGTAGAGTTTCGGTCACTCTAGAGATTCGCCCGAACATCAGACAATAGGTGTAAGCACTCTCATGAAGACGAGTACCCTCCTAAAGACCTAAGACAGAGTGGGTCCGTCTATTTCAGGTACCAGGACAGCCCGTCCCAGTAACCTTGTGTAAGTCCCTAAAAATTATGGCCACTAGAGATACCTCAAATCACAGACATCATCAGGGGGGCCCACAGTCACGGAAAGTATGTTATATGGGCAGAATACCTAGATCCCAGATCTAGTTTCAACATCCCTGAAGGGAACCCCAATATATAACACACCCACCGGATGCATTCGAAGGCGGGCTACCTTCTTGTGCACCCAAGTGTTGTCTTGTTCTGAGCTCCGATAAAGGAACGGTCCCGATAATATGAGTGTAGTAGGATTTTGTTCGTTAATGACTCTAGTTTCAAGTTTTGAGATCTTGGGTGATTTTCTCACTTTTCCTAACCCAAGATCCTAGCCTGAACTATTGTTTCTGTGAGCTCAAAAAAGATTAATGTGATTGATTTTTTTATCGCTTGATTCTTAGTGTACTTGATTATTAGTCTTGCAGAGAGCGAGTGGACTTATGAAATGTAATGAAACTCTAACTCAAGAAACCATGCAAAACATGCTATAAATATTCAATTCGATGAAGATTATTTCTACAAGGAGAGGTTTCTTTTCAACATCCATGCACAAAAATTCAAATAACACAGTTCAACTTTTAAAGCTTCAAACTTCTATCTACCTCCTCTTAACAGTCTATGAACTGAATTTTTCAGAATTAACTCAGCTAGATATAGAAAAAACTTAAAAAAAAAATTCTTCTCTAAAAAGTAAATGCTTTTGACACTAAATTTTCAAACAAGAGCAAACAAACAGAAATGCTAGCTTAGTAAACAAGCACAAGGATTCAGTCAAGGAGATATACTGATGGCCAAAAAACTCTACAACTAAAACAAAATCACAGTAGTGAAAAATAAGTTTTGGCTGAGTAATGCACTGTCTCTGAGTAAATATAGCGTTAATCCAGAGACTAACACATTGTATTTAAGCAGAACTTGTGTTATAACGCACTGGAAAACCTACAGGGGTAGCGTTAGCCAGGGTAAAGTTCTTCAGATGGTCATACAGAAACAGGATTGAACTCTACGAGCCTTTGAAATGTCTACTAGGCATAAATACTGGTCGAAAGGATCTGTGAACAGAGGAAAGAAGAAAGGAGGAAAGAAATAGTCTGGAAACTATGGGGAAAATCCCCAGTGGAGTTACCAATTTTTTTATAGGGTAAAATGCTTGGCTTGTTGGTTATCGTATATCCTTCTCATGGCTTTCTGGTGCCTGAGGTAGACAGTAATATTAGCTGTACAGTTCAAAAAGATGGCATATACATGTTCATATTAACTTAAAACCACTTGATGGAAAAGGATAGAAGATTACCTCTTTAATGATCTTGGAGTCCTCTGGAGAGCACTAGGTAGCAAAGCAGCAGTTCTCTTTCACAAGCTCCAAATCTAGGTCCTGCAATTAATTAAAGCACCCATGTAATTTCTAACATAACATATATTTCCTATCAATTAATTCAATATATAATAAACATTTAACACATCTAAGCCATTCATCTAATGCTATATAAGTGATTAAATATTAATGACAATATCAACGCATAGAATGGAAAAAACAGATACAGTTCTATTGATTTAAAAAAAAGGAGGATTACAACCGTCAGTTGCACCAAGCCCTCCTCAGCCTTCCAATATCTCTATCTCTCAAAGTGGTGATGTCTTGATCAACAAGTCCTCAATGAACCTCTTTGACCTTTGACCTTCACACTACAACAATGATCTCTACTTCACAAGTATTCAAAAACTTAACAATCCTTTGACCTTAAACCAAGAGCCTTTAACTCCATTTTATAGGAGATGGAGAGAGAAATCATTACCCTTCTCTTCCCACCAGTTCTGAATAGAAAAAACAAATATTTTTCCCCAACCTCCATGCTTTTTCCTTCTTTGAGAGTTCCTTTGTTTATGGCAATGCCCAATAAGAGATTAGTGCTTTGCAGTTTCCTTTTTTCACTGACTCGCTTATGAGAAAAAGCTGGAGATTCAAATCATTATCCGTGGGTTTTTCCCGTTTCAAACTTAAAAAACAGGTAACGCTACCCTCTAGTGTAAACAGAGTGTTGCCCTAGTCACTAACACGGCCTATTCACTAATCAACTGCATTATAACGCTCTTTTGTTGTTATAGAGAGGCGTTACCTTGGCAGAAATAGGTTTAATTTAGGTCTTTGTATTCCTTCCATATTTGTCTTCTCCTCTGAGCTGATGAAGAGGTATTTTGACCTGTAACATAGAGCGTCGTCACATGCCACAACACGATGCACCCAACCGAAAAAAGGCACAAGGGAGCAAACGGAAAACGGTTCGCCGCAACGTGCACGAGGCACTCAGCGGTCATAACTTAGCAAATTTGATATGACTACCCTCATGAAAAACTGTCGGATCCAAACACATTTCATCGGGTGCCCTCACACGACGCGAGATAGTGCACCCGACTGCACAGAGATAGAAGGTATCAAATGGAAAATGGGTCGCACGAACGTGCACAAGGCACCTGGGCAGTCACAACTTAGAAAATGTGATACGAATGCCCTCAAATGAAATGGCCTAACCCAAACGAATTTCATCGGGCACCCTCAAATAGTGCGACATGGTGCCCCCGACCAAGTGAAGGCACAATGGAGCAAACGGTAAATGGGCCGCACAAACATGCACAAGGCACCCGGGTGGTCTCGACTTAGCAAATTTGATACAACATACCTCAAACGAAGTGACCCAACCCTAATGCATTTCATCAGGTGCCCTCACATGACACAACACGATGTGCCCAACCAAATGAAGGCATGAGGGAGCAAATGGAAAATGAGCTGCCCAAACATGCACAAGGCACCGAGGTAGTCAAAACTTACAAAATTTGATATGGCCACCCTCAAATGAAATTTCCTAACCTGAACGCATTTCATCAGGCGCCCTCACACAATGCAACATGGCGTGCCCAATGGAACGAAGGAACAAGGGAGAAAATGGCAAACGAGAAACCCAAATGTGCACAAGGAACCCAGGTTGTCACAAGTTAGAAAATTTGATACTGCTGCCCTCAAATGAAATGACCTAACCTGAATGCTTTTCATCGAGCGCCCTCACATGGCGTGACATAGCACGCCCAACTAAACAAAGACACAACGGAGAAAATGGAAAATGGCCTGCTCGAACATGCACAAGGCACCTGAGCGGTTACAACTTAGCAAATTTGATACAGCCGCCCTCAAACAAAATGACCCGACCCGAACGCGTTTCATCGAGCCCCCGCACATGGTGCGATATAACGTGCCTAACCGAATGAAGGCACAAGGGAGAAAATGGAAAATGGGCCACCTGAACATGCACAAGGCACTCGGGCGGTCACAAGTTAGAAAATTTGATACGAACACCCTCAAACGAGACGACCTGACCCAAATGTGTTTCGTCATGTGCCCTCACACGACATGAAACAGCACACCTGAGTCACAACATGGCATGCCTGACCAAACAAAGGCATGAGGGAGGAATCAAAAAATAGGCTACATGAACGTGCACAAGGCACCCATGCAATGGCCGCCCTCAAAGGAAACGACCCAACCCGATCACGTTCCATTGCGCGCCCTCACATGGCACGACACAACACACCTGAGGCATGACACGGCACGATACAACAGGCTTCAGGCATGACATGGCGCAACAAAACATGCCTGAGGCATGACACAATGTGCCTAACCAAACGAAGGCACAAGGGAGAAAATGGTAAATAGGTCGCACGAACATGCACAAGGCACCCTGGTGGTCACAACTTAAAATTTTTTATATGACCATCCTCAAATGAAAGGACCCGACCAGAACGTGTTTGATCCTGCGCCCTCACACAACACGACACAGTGCACCTAACCAAATGAAGGAACAAAGGAGAAAATGGAAAATGGGTCGCATGATCGTTCACAAGGCACTGAGGTAGTTACAACCTAGCATTTTTTATACGGCCACCCTCAAACAAAACAACCCGACCTGAACACGTTTCATAGGGCACCCTCACAGGGCATGACCCAGCACACGTGTTTCCTTGGGCTCCTTCACATCACTCGACTCAACCTGAACACATTTTCTTGGGCACCCTCACATGACTCAACTTGACCCGACCCAACTTTATCGCATTTCCTTGGGCGTCCTCCCATGACCTGACCTGAACGAAGGAACAAGGGAGAAAATCGAAAATGGGTCGCATGAATGTGCGCAAAACACACGAGTGGTCACAAATTAGAATTTTTTATATGGCCTCCTTCACATGATTCGACTAGACCAAACCTGTACGTGTTTCCTTGGGATCCCTCACACGACACGACCTGACCTACCCTAACAAAGGCACAAAGGAGAAAATGGAAAATTGGTCACATGAACGTGCAGAAGGCACACAGGCAGTCACAACTTAGTAGTTTTGATACAACCTTCCTCACACGACCTGACTCGACCTGACCTGAATGCATTTCCTTGGGGGCCCTTACACAACCTGCCCGACCTGGCTCGAACACGTTTCCTTGGGCGCCCTCACACAGGCTGACTCAACCCCACCCGAACGAAGGCAAAAGGGAGAAAATGGAAAACGAGTCGCACAAATGTGCATAAGGCACACCAGCAATCACAACTTAAAATTTTTGATACAGTCTTCCTCACACGACCTGACCCAACCCAACCTGAACACATTTCCTTGGGCACCCTCACACGACACGACCCAAGCCGACCCACCCGAACGAAGGCACAAGGGAGAAAATCATAAACGGGTCACACAAACGTGGACAAGGCACACAGGTGGTCACAACTTAGCATTTTTTATATGCCTGCCCTTACATGACTCGGCCCTGCCTGACCTGCCCAAACAAATTTCCTTGGATGCCTGCACATGACACGACCTGACCCAACTCGACCCACCCGAACATGTTTCCTTAGATGCCCTCACATGACACGACCTGACTCGACCTTCCTGCACATGTTTCCTTGGGTGCCCTCACATGGCATGACCCGACCCGACTTGCCCAAACGCGTTTCCTTGGGCACCCTCACATGACCCGACCTGAACACGTTTCTTTGAGTGCCCACACATGAACTCACCCAACCCAACGCTCCCGAATGCATTTCCTTGGGCGCCCTGACACGACATGATCTGAATCGAACATGTTTCATTGGGTGCCCACACATGACCCGATGGGACACGCCCGAATGAAGGCACAAGGGAGAAAATAGAGAATGGGTCGCACAAATGTGCACAAGGAACAAGGGTGGTATCAACTTAGCATTTTTTATATGGCCTCCCTCACATGGTAGGACCCAACCCGCTTGAACAAAGGCACAAGGGAGAAAATGGAAAATGATTCACACGAACGTGCACAAGGCACATGGGTGGTAATAACTTAGCATTTTTAACACTACTGCCCTCACACAACCTGACCCGACCCACCCGAATGCACTACCTGACCTGCCCAAATACATGACTCGACCCGCCTAAACCCACGATGCAAATGACAAAAACTGACCCACCCAAATGCATGACTCAGCCTTCCCAAGCATGCGACCCAAACAGCATGACCCAACTCACCTGAACACATGACCCAACCCATCCCAATGGAACTACTCGAATTGCACGACCCGACCCACCCGAACACGTTTCCTTTGGAACCCTCACACGAGAGGAGCACTGGCACGACTACCACTTCATGAAAGATGCTATCAGAGCTCGATTTAGGGAAAATTGAGATTTGTTGAAGATTTAATATTGAAGTAAGAATACACCGATAGGGCTGTAGTTGGTATCAAAGCTTGGAAATTATATTGGTTGGTCTTAGTGAAACATTGGCAGGGGAAAGACATTGGTCAAGTTTTAAGCTGCATAACAAGACATGGAAAGTTGGGGAGAATGTTAAGTAGGCTTTTTCAGACCTTTTACAGGTTATGGTTTTTGTCATTTCATTGACCGTCATTCGTCGCATGTCCACCGAATGCTTCCAACGCCCTCGATCATCATCCTTGACTCGTGAGTCTTACATACTCCCCCACTTAAACTAAGACCATCGTCCCCGATAGTGCTACCATCATCATCACATCATGTCGTCATAATATTCGTCACAAAATTCTCCGCAATGTATGATCACACAATATTGTCTCATAAACCATCAAGGTCCATGTATAACATATCCCAGGCAAATATCTCCTTAATCCATGATCATCAACACATCCATCACAATCCCCATGTGTTATACCATCATGGGAAGTCAATCTCTCCAAAACGGCCACATGCCGCTACAAGATATGTTGTGTCAACCCATCATATATCATCAATATCATGTGAATCTCTACATCAAGTAGTCCAACCAACTCAACGTAACAAAACCTGCTATGTATATAGCATAACTTTGCACACTGTTATAGCCCTCATAAATCAAACTAGTCAGGTGATCAATCCAACCATATGTTCTCATCATGAGAATGCACATCCTCATACCCTATGTTATTTTTTCCTCTCTCATCCTATCACATCCATCAACTCAATCAAGAATTCATCCCATATGAGTGTAAATTAAGCCATGTTCATGTCCATGAAGCACCCTTCATCTCATCTCCAACATGATGTCCATCCAGCAAGCCATATGTATTTGAAATGTGCCACCCATGATAGAAATCTCCATGTGCTATTAAAAATATAGTCACAACTATCGAGCATCATCCATGTGTGAAAGGTCCTCCTCAAATCAGGTCAAGAACACCCTCTAAAAATTATGCCATATTCAGGTCCATGAAGCTATGTTCACCCCATCTGCAATATGTATCCAACATGAGTACCAAATTTAGGTAAAAAAGGCTTAATACAAGCCCAATTGTATACCACTAAGGCATCTCATCGTTGAATAAGTTTCCTGTTGATCATCTCCATCAAGTGACTCCTCACAAACACACCCCATAAATGTGCTCAAAGGTATGCATCCCATAGTGCATCAAAATAAAAACTAGTCTCGATCTCAGCTCCTCAGTGAACCAGATATTTCAAGATCATTGTAGTATGAAGCCTACAATTAATGAAACTCCATCATGAACTCCCATGCATCATCCTATCTAAAGTGTTGGCAAGCATACTTGTATTAGCCACGACTGCCACCACAAGTTGTTCTCACCCTGCAAGTCATATGAATGTGCTCATAGGTTTCTCATCCAACCATTATCTTATTGCTCAAAGTGAACAACATCAATCAACCCATCTATAAAATATCTCCATGTAGCACCAATAATCGATCATGCTTAACATCTTGCTTGATGCTCCTCCATCATGCTCATAAGTGGCACCTAGTAAGTGCACTTGCATAATGTCTCCACATAATGTCCTTCCATGCCCTCATGTCAATGTACATGACTTCGGTTGCCCATGTGTCCATCAAGAGTAAACTCATCTCAACTCTAGTCATCATCATGTGTATAGTGTATAGGTTAAGTGCCCATGATCACTTCTACCATCATCATCATGAGTACTGCGTTCAAGGATTCTCCCCCACTAAAGGTGCACCAAGGTTTCCTTCTTGGTTTTAAGCCATAAAGAAACCTACCCAAAAAATATTCCCTAACAGTAAGGCATTCCATGAGTCATGTCAGTCACCTAAAAAATTTCGATGTGGCTAAGCATGACCCATATCTATCACAAAGGTCATCAAGTTCCACCCTTGTCGCGGGCATTTTAACCTACTAGAGTGAGGTCACAAATTTTCCTATCATGGTTTGCAACAAGAATGTTTCTTTTTTATCCAATGTAAAAGGTTCCATCATAGTCATCCAATGAAAGGTCCTCCATGGCATTAGCAAAGAAGTCATATTCTTACTCATCCCTGCATATGATCCATCTCCCAAATGCTCAATTGAAACACAAGTCATATCTTCATGAAGACTCTCTAAGCAAGTCCCATCCAACCTCATGAATGTCTGCAATGCTTATAATCCTGGTACCTCCTTCAAATTAAGTTCCTCCTTTATCATTGTCACTTATGAAACATTTTCTTGTGGTTCATCCCCCAATGGCTACAATGTTCTTGATCTATGTTAATCTTGTTACACAAGCTATTCCTTGATCGTATCTGCATCCTCAAAATCCTCTCAAAAATCATCCATCACCAATGCTTGTAATGTGCTTAGCCCTGGTCCAACTTGTTCATCAAGTTCATCTTTGACTTCTACCACATATACAACATCCTTATGATAATCATCCACCATAAATTCTTGTAATGTGCTTGGTCATGGTCCATCTTGTTCATCAAGTTCTTCCTTCACTTCAATCACATCTACAACATCCTTTGGTTCAGCCATAGTGGGCTTCATGCCACCATGTTTCATCTTTCCAAGGTCTCTAAGTTTGAGAAGCTTATCAAGTAACTTCTTTCACTCTTCTTCCACCTTGTCCATTTCTGCTCGAAGAATTTTCAATTTCTTCATAAGTCGAAAGATTTCATATTTGTTCATGTCAGATGTCCTCCTATTTCACAATTTATCAATGGTCTGACTCGTCTCATCAAACTCCTTTGCCACCTCCTTCGACGCCTCTTTAATTTATTTCAAGTTCATTTCCAATGAAAAAAACTCATCCATCAAGCTGCAATACCACCTGCAACATTGCAACTATACCCCTTCTCTGTAATAAAAAACCATAAAAATGTAGCTCTGATACCAAATTTCACATCCCTATACCTGTGGTAGTCTCCCAACTACTCTATAGACGGGTGCAACACTACCTTATCTTTCTCTTTTCAAATACTCAATAATTAGACTACGCCTAACTGAAAACTTGTTTAATTAATCTTCCAAAGTGTTGTTGTGATGAAATAAAACAACAATAGACATCAATATCAAACCACAAGAATGCCCATACATTCAAGGGAGGGGAAAATCCTGTTAATATGTATGCCCTATATTATGTTTCAATAAATATGTACAATATACAATAATTGTACAACCAAGCCTACATAAACCATTTATGGTTCTTTCCAAATGTGCTTGTACACTGGTCTAGCCTCAACAGCTTCCTAACAGTGCAAAAAATCCAAAGGAACCCCAAAATTACATTTCATAACATGTTTCTGAACTTGTTACAGGTCAAATAACCTCCTCATCAGCTCAGAGGAGAAGATAAGTATGGAAGGAATAAAGAGGCCTTAGCTAAACCTACTTCTGCCAAGGTAACGCGCCCCTATAATAGCCAAAGTGCGTTATAATGCACCTGATGCATGAAAAGGTCACGTTAGTGGCCGGGGAAACACTCTGTTTAGCCTAGAGGGAAGGGTTACCTGTGTTTTGGGTTTGAAACAGGAAAACCCATGGAGAATGATTTGAAACTCTAGCTTTTCCTCATAGAGAGTTAGTACAAAATGGAAACTTCAAGGCACTAACCTCTTATTGGGTCTTTCCAAAAACAACTAGACTCTAAAGAAAGGAAAAATCATGGAAAGTTGAGAAAACATTTTGGTTTTTCTATTTAGAACTGGTGGAAGGAGAAAGGTATGGTTTTCCCTCTCCATCTCCTATAAAATGGAGCCGTAGGCTCTTGGTTCAAGGTCGAAGGTTTTTTGAATACATGTGAAGTAGAGCATTTATTGTTGTAGTGTGAAGGTCAAAGATCAAAGAGTTTCATTGAGGACTTTTTTATTAAGACCTCACCACATTCAGAGAAAGAGAAAGAGAGATTGGAAGACTGAGGAGGGCTTGGTACAACCAACGGTTGTAATCCTCCTTTTTATAAATCAATAGAACTGTATCTATTTTTTCCATTCAATGTGTCAATATTGTTATTGTTTCCCAATTACTTATATAGCATGAGATGAATGGCTTAGATGTGCATTGCTTAATATTTATCATATGTTAACCTAATTGATAGGAAATATATATTGTGGTAGATATTACATGGGTGCTTTGATTGATCATAGGGTCGAGATTTGGAGCTAGTGAAGGAGGATCCCTACTTCGCTGCTTAGTGCTCTCCAAATACTTCAAGATCTGAAAAGAAGTAATATTCCATCTTCTTCCATCAAGTTGTTTAAGTTGATATGAACATATATGAATCTTCTTTGTGAACTATACAACTAATCTTACTATCTGCCTCTGGCACCGAAAATCCCTGAGAGGGATATTCAAGAACCAACAACCCAAACATTTTACCCTATAGAAGAATTGGCAACTCCGCTGGGGATGTTAACCCCAAGTTTCCAGACTATTTCTTTCATTCCTCTTTCTTTCCTCTATTCCAAAAACCCAAAAATTTTACCCTATAAAAGAATTGGCAACTCCGCTGGGGATGTTAACCCCAAGTTTCCAGACTATTTCTTTCATTCCTCTTTCTTTCCTCTATTCACACATCCTACTAACCAACTTTTATGCCGAGTAGAAATTTCAAAAGCTCACAGAGTTCACTCCTATCCTTTTTTGGCCATCTGAAGAACTTTACCTTGGCTAGCGTTGTCTTTGTTAGTATTCCAGAGCGTTATAATGTGGCCTAAATTTGATTTTAGTGCATTAGTACCTGCATTAAAGTGGTCTTTGCTCAGAAATAGTGCATTACTCAACCAAAAAAGTGATATTCACCTCCGTGTTGTATTCATTTTTGGTTGCATAGTTTTTGGCCTTCAGAACCACTCCTTGACTGAATCCCTGTGCTTGTCTACCAGTTCGCATTGTTTTTTGTTTGTTCTTGTTTGAAAAGTTAGTGTCAAATACATTTAATTTTTAGAGAATAATTTTTTTTAGTTTTTCTGCATCTAGCTGGATTAATTCTGAAAATTTTAGTTAAAATACTATTAATTCTGAAAATTAATGTTTGAATATTTAAGGTTGAACTTTTCTATTAGAATTTTGGTGCATGGTTGTTGAAAGGAAACCTCTCCTTGTAGAAATAATCTTCATCGAATTGAAAATTTAGAGCATATTTTTGCATGGTATTTTGAGTTAGAGTCTCATTACATTTCATACATCCACTCCCCCTCCGCAAGACTAATAATCAAGTACACTAAGAATCAAGAATAATAAAATCAATCACATAAATTTTTCTGAGCTCACACCAATAGTAGTTCAGGCTAGGATCTTGGGTTAGGAAAAGTGAGAAAAATACCCAAGATCTGAAAACTTGAAACTAGAGTCATTAACAAGCGAAATGTTATTGCACTCATATTATCAGGACCACTCCTTTACATGAGTTAAGTGCGAGACAACACTTGTGTGCACAAGAAGGTAGCCCACCTTTGACAACATCTGGTGGGCATTCTATATATTGGGGTTCCCTTTGGGGATGTCGAAACTAGTTTGGGGATCTAGGTATTCTACCCATATAAAATTTTGTCCTAGACCTTTAATCCCCTGATGATGTCTATGATTTGAGGTATGTTTAGTGGCCATACTTTCTAGGGACTTAGACAAGGTGACTGGGATGGGCTGTCCTAGTACCTGAAACAAACAGACCTACTCTATCTTTGGTCTTTAGGAGGGTACTTGTCTTCACAAGAGTGCTTACACCTATCGTCTGAGGTTCGAGAAAAGATCTAGAGTACCCGTAACTATACTTATTACTAACCCTCTCTGGATTCTATTATGATATTGGATTTAATCTCCATCAAATGGTAGTACTCAGACAGGGCACCGTATTCTAGCTGCTTGTTGATTGATTTTTAGACAGTCCTTTTTTATTTTTTCTTTTTAGGTGTGTGGTTACTGTCGCTGAGACTTTATAATACATCACAATTTATTAAAATTTATTAAAAGTAAGTAGGTCACCATGGCGTCATCCAATCCACGCCATTTGTCTCGATGACAACAAGGTCTACCTCCTCTGACTCCTGAGGAAGAATTTAACCTTGGTGAATCTGTTCCTTCTATGGAAGAGTAGTCTCTATTGACGAACCCTAATTTTCACATAGCCTCATATCATACATAATTTCCAGAGGACTTTTTTGCAAAAGGTGTCGTACCTCATTACAATCCTCCACTCACTGATTCATCGGCGACCGTGATAATTCAGGTTCTGCCACACCAAAATATGTCTGCGGCCGTGTTAGCCACCTATAAAAAAATTTCATACCAAATGGTGGATAAATATTTTTTAGCCTTCAAGGAACAATTAATTTCCAAATTGTGAGTTCTTGAAGTCTTATGATGACCTTTATCTTTGGTATTAATATTCACTACTGTTTCATTATTAACCTTCAAGGACCTACTGTTTACTAAGAGAAGGACTGCTTAAAAAATCCATTTTTCATCATTACACTTCTCCATTTCCTTCTCAATCTCATCCATAGACCCTTTCATTTACCTCTCATTCCCTCAAATTCCCCTTTAAATCCTTGTTAAATCCATTTATAAGGTTTAAAACCCCGTCTTTACCCATATCGGAACCTCCAAATTCCTCAAAAAACCCTTCAAAAATCCTAAAAACCTTAATTTTTTCTATAAGGCCTTAAAGCCCCTTTCGGCCTTAAGCCCCAGCCCCTTTTCCTTATGTGACCTGGAGCCACGACCAATTTCTAAGCCTCATTGCTCCATCGCAATCGGCAATCGCAAATTCCCTTTATCCTTTCCTTTTTCCTCCTCCGATGTCGATCCCCCGATTTAATCTTAGTCGTTGAATCCGCAAGAACCGATGGATAAGATCTAATCATGCTCCTCCCATAGCCCTCATTCATCACACCCATCGATTTAATCCTGAATGTTGATCTCTCATATCTATTCTACGGCCAGTGCTTAATCACACATCGCAAACTCAAACACCTCGACGCTTTGGCCTCTTTTCTCATCTCCGATGCGATGTAATCCCAGCCGTTCATTCTACCAGATCTGACGGTTCGCGCTTCATGACATCGGGCTCATACATCACGTGATCCTCCACTATCTTGACCTCCAATTTAATCTCCACCATCAATCTCTCTTCAGATCCGGCAGTTCGCGCTTCATTGCATTGCAAAAAAACTTATCCTCTGTTTATTTTACCATTTCCGACGTTATGGTTTTAAATTTATTTGAACCGTTGATCTCTGCAGATCAACGGCCCTCAGGTGCTCATCCTTCCGCCCTTTCATATATTTTCCCTTCGTCACTCTCAAATTTTCCATTTCATCTTTTAAATCTCCACCATTCATTTCAAATATCCAACGATTGGGACTTAACCCGATACAACCAACTTTTCACTTGAACTTTCACCCTGCCACTTGATGTTTCTGCTACACAAAAAAATAAATTTCGGTCCTACCATCCATGCCCCACACATATTTGGACCTATCGCATGTCACTTGCAACGTCCGATCTCCCGACAATCATCCAACGGACCAGAATCCATATCGCATAATTTTTGGCCCCATTCCACAGTGCGCTACTTCCACACGATAAAAGTGGTTTTAGAAATCCACATGTCATTCATTGTATGGTATCACGTTCCAAATGAAAAATACTGCTTACCCCCCAAATCCTATTTGAAAACCACTTCTGGTTTTCCAAAACCACCCTTCTTCATATTCACACCATAATTCAAATCTGAGCCTGGTTAGCTGTTTCTGCCAAGATTTTGTCCTTCCCCACTGCATTTCTCCATCCTTGGTTGCTCAAACCGCCTTCGCTGAACCTTTGAATGCAGTTATACCATCTCTGAAGGATTTCTTAATAAGTTTTTGTGTTTTTTAGGGTTCTAATGGTGGTTCATCCATGTATTTCCACAGTCACAGACA
Organism: Pinus albicaulis; assembly: GCA_034641835.2. Classification (NCBI taxonomy): domain Eukaryota; kingdom Viridiplantae; phylum Streptophyta; class Pinopsida; order Pinales; family Pinaceae; genus Pinus; species Pinus albicaulis. The sequence continues at coordinate 991,295,787 of CM076578.1, read as the reverse complement.
AATGACCAATTCAGTGTAGAATGACGATTTTGTGACTCATATCAACGAGTAAAAGGAACCAGAAGGGTTTCCAAATTCATGTTATCAGTGGATCGCAACCCTTGATCTTGGGTGAAACCCTTCAACTGAAATAAAGCCACCCATGCTAGTGAAATGCAGCAATAAAGTAAATAAAAAAATGAAGACCCGAAGATGAAGATCAAGGCTTAATTAAGCCTAAACACAGATCAGAGGATCAATCACCATGTTTATAAAAAAAAAGAGTTATATCAGTCGAAGGAAGCCTCCACTGCCACATCAAAGGCTAAAATATCCTTTCAGCTACCAAAAGTTCCACCTACAGACTCAATAAATCAAAAGAAGGCATAGTAATTGCCTTAGTTAGTGATATTTTGTTTAAAGCCACCAGAGTTATTGCCATCCTACCAAAGGAGTTTTAAAGTCAAAAAAATATGCCAAGTAGCTAAAAATTAAATGAAAACCAATTAATACATGGAAAACATCAGATATCTCCTCTATTGAGCCCCACAAAGGTAGAGAAGCACTAACTTGTAGTAATTGAGCTAGAGACCTTTTCTTTCATCCAACCTCCTCTTTCTTCTATAAATACTTCTGAAGAAGATGAGATGTTGTTGGTTATTGGACTCTTGATGTAATAGTTGTTGTATTGAATCATTTTCGAATGTAAATAAGTTCTGAAGCTCTAAATCTCTGTTAAGTTATTGAAGAAAATAGGCTTAGAAGAGATGTTTGAAGCTGTGATGAAACATTGGACATGTAGTTTGTAACTGGATTGACAATCAATATACAAGCGGATTCTTGGGATCCTGGTCTATATCATTGGTGAAGTACCTCTTACTGTTATTGTTTTCCTTTCATGTATGCCATTTTTTTCACTTTTCTCTGATAAATAGTAGCAAGCATAGAGCTAGGATTTACTATTAAAAGTACACTACTCTCACTGATAAGATTTATCTATATGTTTTCTGCTAATTGTGATATTTTGGAATTACTTAAATTTTTTGTAAACATTATCAAGGAATGTTGGTTAGCCCTTGTCTTGATGTGAAAAACTTGAAAGGAAGTTCTTGAATGATATTTTCATTAATGCTAAGTAGAGTTAAACTAGGAAAGTTTATGGTTTGACCTGTCTTCTAGTTCTTTCTCCAAAGGTTGTTTGAAAGTTTCCCTAAGAGTATGCTAAAAGAAAACCATGATTGTAATACATCTGACCTGATCTTAAGCTACACTTTGTTTTCTTATCTATTTTCATCCCTTATGAAAGTAGTCTAGTAAGGTTACCGGATTGCTGTCTGATAAGTTAGCTTTAATACAAGCTTTCCCAAATAAGTCTATGGTTAGACCTGTCCTTTGGCTAGTTTCAAACAGTTGCTTAAAAAGGATTTTATTATATGGAAAGTTGATAAATCCTTGTTGAAATTATTGGCCTTTTCCACTTTCTCAACACTTTTAATGTTCCACTCCATCATTTAATCTAAAATATCCTTTGATATAGATGACTTGCCCCTTGGACCACTCTTTGGATTGTTGTACAATTAAACCCTTTTGTGACTCCATTTCCCAATGGATTAAAGTTGCTTCATACTAATCCTATCTGTTGAACACTTCTGAATATACTTGCATCTTCACCCTTCGGAAACTCTTTCATTTTTTGATATTCCATCCAATTAAAGATCATACATGACCAACCAAACAAACAAAAACCCTTTTTCTTAATAATTAGCCTAATATCATACTAAAAGCCTGAAATATCACATCTTTAAACACACTTTTAGAGAGATCCCTCTCTGGATTCAGGAGAGCTAGATCCTAGAATCACAAAGCTATTTTAATGTAGGCTCTACAGTGTTTGTATTTTCCAATCTTGCAAACTACGGAGACCTAACATTCTGGCGACTCCACTGGGGACTCTCTAAGTAAAATCCTTAAAAAAAACACTCATTGTTTAGTGCAATATAAGTAGCTTTCTTCAAGAACTAACAAGCATGTTGGTAATCATGATAGGATTTATTTTAATTAGTGACAAACTAACCCTTAGGATTCTCATATATTCTTATCAAACCTTGAAGGAATCAGTTAGCTAAGCCATAAGAGTAAAATGTGTTTGTATCATCACCATAGCTAAGTGTTGAAAATTTAGGACACTCTCATAACCTATAAGACTAAAAAAGCTCAGAAAACCCAAAAATATTTCAAATTGGTATTCAAACCTGTTAATGGTGGTGGACCATAAAACATTTTACCTTATAAACCTAAAAATTTCCACCTGGCGACTCCACAATCCTGAATAGACCTAAAGACTCCACTGGGAAAACCTTTACTATCATAACATCATATAAACTCAATTAAGGAAACTTTAATTATTGAGTTGTCATGTTAAAGGATCAGTTAGCCTAACAAATATTGTCATATTTGGTTAAATGTTTCTTATTATTGGGTCAGAAAACATAGCATAGTGGCTTCTAGAAGAGTTCATACTAGAGAAAATCCTGACCCAAAACCTCTTCAGATAGTTGATAATACTAAAAGCATACTTAGGAAGTCTCCTAAGGCACAAGCTTCAACTATTTTCAGACTAGTCCAAAGAGCTAATTCTGTTCCTGAAAACCTTACAGCTCTACAAGATTCCATGTTGACTTAAGAAACCCATTCAGAACTAGGTCACTTGATGATATAGATCAGACAGACTTTGACCCTTCACCTTTATCCCAAGATAGTGGTGAAAACATTGGTAGTAGAGAAACTACCCCACCTGATTTGCATTTCCTTCATAGTTTTGGTTTCTCTCATCCAAGATCTGCTAAACAGCCTTCTGCTGGTCCATCCACTTCTATTATCTATACACCCATTTTTCAAACAATACCATTCCATGAACCCCCTCCCATCTTACATCCTCCACCTAAAAACCCCCCATTTTTCCCACAACGTCCTATCATGGCAACATGGTATGCCCCTCTATTGCTTCCTTTACCTTTAGTCAATCTACCACAAGAATATCAGTCCAAGATACCATTTTATGATGCCAGTGGTGCTACTACTACTTCACAACATGTGGACAATATGAATGACTATTTTGATATAAATGAGATTGATGATGAAACTGTCAAACTCAGATTGTTTGCTCAAAGTCTAGGGGGAGAAGAAAGAAAATGGTTCAAAAGCTTAACCCCTAGTAGTATTAATGACCTCCACGCCCTCCATAAGTTATTCTTAAATAAGTAGGAAGTTAGAAAAAACCCTCTCCAAATACTTTCAGACTACAACAGTCTCAAAATAAACATTGGGAAAAGTGTCCAAAATTATTGCACTAGATTCAATAGTGTTTATAATGCCCTACTCCCAGACTTGAAACCTCCACAAGGCTCAACTTTTCCAAACTTCTTGAAGAATTTGATCCTAAAATGGCCTATCAAATAAGAGAAAGAGACCCTTTGACTCTATAAGACATGCAAAAATGATCTCTTTCTGTGGAGGTAAATCTAATCGAGAAAAGAGCGAGGATGAGAAATGACAAGAAAGTATCATTTAGGGAGGAATATGCACCCTCCATATCTAGCTAAAAAATGGAAAGGATGATGGAAGAGATGATGAAGAAGATGTGCATACTTGAGAGAACGCAATCTAGAGAAAACCAATCAACTCCCCAAAATAGAAATCAATCTCAAAATCAAAATCAGAACCTTAGAAGAAATCAACCTCAGAATAGACAAAGAGAGGATGATCAACAGATTAGACCTCCTTTCCAATAAAACTATGTAAGTGAGGTTGAAGAAACAATTGAAAAAATAGAGGAAGATGACATAAACATGTTGAGAATAGGTAGCAACCACTTTGATGTTCCTATTAATAAAAAAAGGGTCTATACACACCCTATAATGATGAAAGAACAGAGGATGAACATTATTATCAAGAGCTGGAAAATGTCATCATAGAGACCCCAAAAGAGTATGACCTTAGGAGTAAAATGAATCAGGAAGCTCCCAAGAACAAAAATTTTGACAATTCTACAAAAAACAACCCTATGAGAAAACCCAAAAACATTAAACAAAAGGACAAAAACAGTGGCTGTAAATTCTGATCAAAATAGAGATAAAGGCACTCAAATTAATGAAAAACAGGGTGTAGACCTTAGCAGCATTCGTACTTCAGCTAGTGCTCCTATTAAAATTTTTTTTACCAATGTGAATGGACGAAATTAGCGAATTGATTTTGCTAATAAAGTGGTGATTAACAAGGTTGAAAGAAACATTGTAAAGAATAAGCTACCTTTTAGTTTGGAACAGGAAATTTCCAAGATTAAAATCTCTGTTCCCCTAACTAAATTAGTCACCCAAGATGTCTATAGATCACAAATTTTGAAAGCCTTCAACATAGGAGAAAATAATTACACTTTCAATCTCAATGATGACCAACCAGAGCTCTTATTTGGTCCTAATATTGAAGGAAGATACCAAGAAGGGCCAGTTCCTCCATTTTATGTTAGTTTGAAAATTCATGACAAAATTTTACACAATGCTATGCATGACTTAGGGGCCTCTCACAACTTAATGCCCAAAGCAGTAATGGAGAATCTAGGCCTTGAAATCACCATACCATACAAAGATTTATATTCCTTTGACTCCAGTAGAGTGAAATGTTTAGTTTTGATTAAATACCTTTGTGTAAACTTAGCTCAAATTCTAGCCAAGTATTTAGTGATGGATATTATAGTGGCTGACGTACCCCCCAAATATGGTATGATGTTATCAAGATCATGGGGAGCTAAGTTACAAGGAATAATGAAAATGGATATGACATATGCTACCATCCCTGTTTTTAATCAAACTATAAGATTTTATAGGGAATCTCACATGCAATACATGGTCAGTAGCCAAGAGAGACCGGAAAACTATCCTCTTTATTATGTGCATGCATGCCTTGAATCATTTATTATCTTCAATAATGAAACATTTAATGACAAAGAAGCCTTAACTGACTTAGTGGCCACCCCTCACTATAGCATAGTGGCAGACACAGAAAAGGAGGAAGACAAGACAAAAGTATCAAGACAGTTTTCCAAATCAGAAAATTACAGCCAACTAATCACAGGTCTAGGGCTACAAAACAGTCATCCATTGGTTGTTAACCTTGAGATTCAAGAGGAGAGTCTTCAGCATAATGAATAACATGAGGAACTAAACCAAATTCAACATAGTACTGGCTTACAAGAACAATCTAAAAGCACACAAGATAAAGAGGGTAGTAGTCAAACTAGTAAATCTGAAACTAGTCCTCTATGGAGTATGAGTTTTGATGGTTCTCACAATAAGAATAGTCCAGGTGCAGGAGTGTGGCTTCAAAAAAAAATGAAAAATCATGCTAAAGGACACTAATACAAATTAAAATTTCCATGCACAAATAACATAGCTCAATATGAGGCACTCATTTGCATTTATTGAAAAAATTAGGAGCGAGAAGGATAATTGTTCATGGAGATTTTGAACTAATAATTAGGAAATTAATGGGGAATATACTGCAAAACATGCCAGAATTAGAGCCTATAAGGATGATGCCATGGATTTATTAAAATATTTTAAATAAATCCAACTTACCCTTGTTCCTAAAGACCAAAACAATTTTGCCAGTGGATTAGCCCTTGTTGCTAGTACATGTCTGAGACCTTGGGAAAGAAAACAATATACAATTCAAGAAAAAATCAGACCAGCTGTCCCAAACAATAAAAATTACTTCCAAGTCTTTGGGGAAGAAAAAAAAATACAAGACTATCCTACTGACTATCCTACTGAGGATATATTATCTTTTCAAGACAAACCCTCTCCCATTGCTGATATCAATCTATCATCCAAAGAACCTGAATTCACACTAGAAGCAAGCATAGATTTAAAGAAAGAAGAAATTTCACTGCTTGTTGATTTGTAGGTTAATGATGATGATGCTTCCAAGGAACATACTAAAGGTGCAGTCCTCAAAACTGATATCTTAGAGGCAAACAATCTACCAATCATCGAGGGCCAAAAATAAGAGAATTCTCATATTTTCTTTGTTGATCCTATGGAAGAGTGTGTGGAGGTCCCAATTGGCTCAAATTTTCAAGCATGGATCCTTTGCAGGATCCAAAGACATAAAAAAATTTCACCTTCTATGACATCCTTAACTCTAAAGACTAAGATTCAATGTGTATTGTGGTTACCTCTGACTAATAACCAGTTTCTCTATTCTTTTTTGTCACTACTCGACTGGCTACATTGGAACTATTGTACCATATAAAGCAGCAGAGATTTTCAAATTAGATTAGGGTAGATAGGAAAGCAATAAAGCTCAGCTTGTGAGCATCTAGTTTGTTTACTGCTTTCAAAGTTACAAAAAGAAAAATACAAAAAAATAAAAAGTGAAAAAGAGGGCAGAATGAGAACAAGAAAGGTACAACCCCATACCAAAAAGAGAAATAAAATCGGAAAGTGTGAAAGCTTAAATTCCACTACCACAAGAAACACTTTCTATCCAATCATACAGTCAAATCATGATTGGATAAGTTTAAATTTACTGCTGATAGGTTAGTGAATCGGATTTTCCAAACAACTCAATCTTGGTTTATCAGTAAGGTAGATTAGGATAGAAAAACAAAGGTTCAAACAAGCTCAAATCTTGAACCTATGAGATTGATGAAGAACTGGTTCTAAAAAGCTCAGAACTTGAATCAGTGAAAGTAAAAATAAGACAACTCAAACAAAATCAAAACTAGAGCTGAAGAATAATGAAGGATGTTTTTTATTTTCAAATCTTAAGCCTTCATAATTTTGTTTTAATTATCTGCAAATTTTATTCTATGTGTAGCTTGTTATATGCCATAGACCACAAAAATTCAGATTGCTTAATCCTGGCTTGGCTTATTTTTAATTTCTATTTTAGAAATATAGAGGATAAAATCATAATAGATAGTAGTTAGGTAGAGAAACTTATGAGTTCAACCGCTTAATCTGAACTCAGGAGGAATAAGAGTAGACTTATATTAGTTTTATGTTTTCAATAAAAGAATAAAATGATTGATGAAAAGGTTTGCAAGTCTAAGTTCACCTTTTGAAGAAAAAATATTAGGAAGTAGGCTGTGTAGGTAGATGTTTGGGAAACCTTTTCTGTTGATATGTCAAGTTCTAACCATATTTGTTAGCAGTTGATTACAAGAAAAATATTATCAAGTGCAAGGCACTAATCAACATCCAGAGATAACTTGTCTGAAGTTCTTGACACCTTCAAGAAGATGCCATCCGCATGTGGAGCCACTGTTAGCCACCTATAAGAATTTGTCATACCAAATGGTGGCTAAATATTTTTTAGTCTTCAAGGAACAATTCATTTTAAATTTTGAGTTCTTGAAGTCTTATGATGACCTTTATCCTTGGTGTTAATCTTCACTGCTATTTCATTATTAACCTTCAAGGACCTATTGTTTACTAAGAGAAAGACTGCTTAAAAACTCCATTTTTCATTATTACAATTCTCCATTTCATTCATAAACCCTTTCATTTACCTCTCATTCCCTCAAATTCCCCTTTAAAGCCTTGTGAAATCCCTTTATAAGGTTTAAATCCCTCGTCTTTACCCCTATCGGAACCTCGAAATTCCTCAAAAAACCCTTCAAAAATCCTAAAAACCTTCATTTTTTCTATAAGGCCTTAAAGCCCCTTTCAACCTTAAGCCCCAGCCCCTCTTCCTTATGTGACCTGGAGCCACGACTGAGCACTAAGCCTCATATCTCCATCACAATCGGCAATCGAAAATTCTCTTTATCCTTTCCCTTTTCCTCCTCCGATGTCGATCCCCCGATTTAATCTCAGCCGTCGAATCCACAAGAATCGACGGCTAAGATCTCATCGTGCTCCACCCATAGCCCTCCATCATCACACCTGATGATTTAATCCTGACTCTTGATCTCTCATATCGATCCTATGGCCAACGCTTAATCACACATAGAAAACTCAAACACCCCGGATATTTGGCCTCTTTTCATATCTCCAATGTAATGTAAACCCAACTGTTCATTCCGCCATATCCGATGGTTCACACTTCATTGAATCGCGCTCATCCATCACATGATCCTCCACTATCCTGACCTTCAATTTAATCTCCACTGTCAATCTCTCTTCAGATCCGACGGTTCACGCTTCGTCGCATCACAAAAAAACTTTTCCTCTGTTTATTTTACCATTTCCGATGTTATGGTTTTAAATGAATTTGGACCATTGATCTCCATATATCAATGGCCCTCGGGTGCTCGTCCTTCCGCGCTTTCATATTTTTTCCCTTCCTCACTCTCAAACTTTCCATTTCATCTTTTAAATCTCCACCGTTCATTTCAGAGATCCAATGATCGGGACTTAACCCGATACAAGCAACTTTTCACTTGAACTTTCGCCCTGCCACTTGATGTTTCTGCTACGTGAAAAAAAAAATGTCATTCCAACCATCCATGCCCCACACATATTTTGACCTGTCGCGTGTCACCCGCATCGTCTGATCTCCCGACGATCATCTAACAGACCAGAATCCATATCGCGTAATTTTTTTCCCCGTTCCACGATGCGCTACTTCCACGTGATAAAAGTGATTTTATAAATCCATGTGTCATTCATTGCATGGTATCGTGTTCCAAATGCAAAATAATGCTTATCCCCTAGAGCCCGCGCAAAAACCGCTGCCGGTTTTCCAAAACCACCCTTCTTCATATTCGCGCCATAATTCAAATTTGAGCCTGGTTAGTTATTTCTGCCAGGATTTCATCCTCCCCCACTGCATTTCTCCATCCTCGATCACTAAAACCACCTCCGTTGAACCTATGAATGCATTTAAACTATCTCCAGAATATTTCTTAAATTTTTTTTTTGTGTTTTGCAAGGTTCTAATGATGGTTAATCCGTGTATTTCCACAGTCATAGACAAGTGACTAGTTCAGTCCAGAATGATGATTCTGTGACTCATATCAACGAGTAAAAGGAACCAGCAGGGTTTCCAAATTCATGTTATCAGTTAATCATGACCATTTATCTTGGTTGAAACCCTTCAACTAACAGAAAGCCACCCATGCCAGTGAAACGAAGTAGTAAATTGTATCAAAAAATGAAGACCCGAAGATGAAGATCAAGGCTTAATTAAAGCCTAACATAGATTAAAGGATAAATCATCGTGTTTATAAAAAAAAGAGTTATATTAGTCAAAGGAAGTCTCCACTGCCACATCAAAGGCTAAAATATCCTTTCAGCTACCAAAAGTGCCACCTACAGCCTCAATAAATCAAAAGAAGACATAGTAATTGCCTTAGTTAGTGATATTTTGTTTAAAGCCGCCAGAGTTATTGCCAACCTACCAAAGGAGTTTTAAAGTCAGCAAAATCTACCAAGTAGCCAAATATTAAATGAAAACAAATTAATACATGGAAAACATCAGATATTTTCTCTATTGAGCCCCACAAAGGCAGAGATGCATTAACTTGTATTAATTGAACTAGATACCTTTTCTTTCATCTGACCTCCTCTTTCTTCTATAAATAATTCTGAAGAAGATAAGATGTCATTGGTTATTGGACTCTTGATGTAATAGTTGTTGTATTGAATCATTGTTGAATGTAAATAAGTTCTGAAGCTTTGAAGCTATGTTAAGTTATTGAAGAAGATAGGCTGAGAAGAGATGTTTGAAGCTGTGATGAAACATTGGACATGTAGTTTGTAACTGGATTGACAATCAATATACAAGCTGATTCTTGGGATCTTGGTCTATATCATTGTTGAAGTACCTCTTTCTATTATTGTTTTCCTTTCATGCATGCCATTTTTTTCACTTTTATCTGATAAATAGCAGCAAGTAGAGAGCTAGGATTTACTATTAAAAGTACCCTACTCTCACTGATAAGCTTTATCTATATGTTTTCTGCTAATTGTGATATTTTGGAATGACTTAAATTAAGTGTAAACATTATCAAGGAATGTTGGTTAGTCCATGTCTTGATATGAAAAACTTGAAAGGAAGTTCTTGAATGATATTTTCATTACATGCTAAGTAGAGTTAAACTAGGAATGTTTATGGTTTTCCCTGTCTTCTAGTTCTTTCTCCAAAGGTTGTTTGGAAGTTTCCCTGAGAGTATGTTAAAAGTAGACCATGATTGTAATACATATGAACTGATCTTAAGTTTCACTTTGTTTTCTTATCTGTGTTCATCCCTTTTGAAATTAGTCTAGTGCGATTACTGGATTGTTGTCTGATAAGTTAGCTTTAATACAAGCTTGTCCAAATAAGTCTATTGTTAGCCTGTCCTTTGGCTGGTTTCAAACAGTTGCTTAAAAATGCTTTTCTTGTATGGAAAGTTGATAAATCCTTGTTGAAATTATTGGATTTTTCCACTTTCTCAACACTTTTAATGTTCCACTCCATCATTTAATATAAAATATCCTTTGATATAGATAACTTTCCCATTGGACCACTTTTTGGATTTTTGTAGAATTAAACCCTTTTGTGACTCCATTGCCCAATGGATTAAAGTTGCTTCATACCAATCCTATCTGCTGAACACTTCTCAATATACTTGCATCTTCACCCTTCAGAAACTCTTTCATTTTGTGATATTCCATCCAATTAAAGATCATACCTAACCAACCAAACAAACAAAAACCCTTTTTCTTAATAACTAGCCTAATATCATACTAAAAGCCTTGAAGATCGCATCTTTAAACACACTTGTAGAGAGATCCCTCTCTGGATTCAAGAGAGCTAGATCCTAGAATCCCAAAGTAGTTTTAATGTAGGCTCTACAACATTTGTATTTTCCAATCTTGCAAACTACGAAGGCCTAACAGACCGCCCAAACATCCAGTTCACAACAGGCATCTACAGGGTCGGCACCAATGGTAACCAAACCAGGTTCGCCACCACCCTCCCCGCCTATTGTCAGTTCTATGCCATTACCTAGTAACCCTAGTAGTCAAATTCTATCTAACCCTAACTCTATGGTCATCACAACTATTAGTAGTTCTCCAAGTCCTTCCAGATCTACTCCTACCATAACCGCGTCGGGGCCTACGGTTTACCCTCCCATGAGTGGGACTACGTCGGTTCCTTTTAGCAACCCTTTCAATTGGAATCCTTTGCTGAGTTCAAACCCCTTGGCCTCCATACCAGGGGACAATGTCACCATCACACAAATAAAAGGGAACATTTAGCTACCCCTACAATCGTTAGGACAAAATGGACAACCTATTGTTAACACTATTCCCTTAAGTGGTCTAAATCTTAGTGTAGGATCCATGCCATTACTTAATTATGCACATAGCAGCATGCCTCTAGTCAGCTCTATTGCATCCATAGGGGCTAATCCACCCCAACCGCCATCTGGACAAGGGGGGCATTTTAGCCTGGGGGCAACCAATCGTTTTCCCTGCAATACAATATGCCCTATGGACAACAATCATATATCCCTATCCCTCCACCCATAGGAAATTTTTATCAAAGTCCTGCTTATCCTACTGGTAACACATTGATGGGCAGACCCTATGGTCCAAATAGTCAGCCAATACTTCCTTGGCTAGATTCGAGGGAAAACTTGCAATTTCCACTTTTGGCAACTCTAGACATCCCCAACATCTATAAACTGACTAATGACCCCATCAATCACAACCCGCTCTGGCCTCCAGTACCGCACAAGATTCCTTCTGACATCCCAAAGTTCGATGGGAAACAAGGGGAAGACCCATCCTCATACATCACCACCTTTAATTTATGGTCTATATCCAATTCCATGGTGGATGATAGTATCTGGCTTTGGCTGTTTCCCCGCACCCTTACAGAAAATGCTACCAAGTGGTATATTGAACTACCACGCACTTCCATCAACACTTTTTGTGCTTTAGCTATGAATTTTCTAAAGAACTTCCAATTACCAATTAGATATAAAACTAGAATGGAACTGTTAACCTCGTTGTGCCAAGCCACCACCACCCACATCTCTGATCACATTCATGAATGGAGACGTAGGAGGAGGCTAGTAAAAGTGCCAATCCCGGATCATCTTCTATCTAATTGGTTTTTTAAGTCTCTCTTACCTCGCATCTCTAAAGACATTGGCGTATCTCGTGTAGTTACAGAATATAAATGCATTCATCATGCCCAACATTTGGATTTGATCTACTCACAATCTAGCACGCTATATGATTTACTCCCCAATGCCCTTGGTAACCCAAATCCTCCTGCTATTCAGAAACCTGGAGTCCACGCTGACGGTCTCGTTGGCACAATCTCTAGCGTAGCCAAAAAATAGTCTCTGGGGAAAACCTCCCAGTCATATTTGGCTGCCACTACCCCTAACTAAATGACTACTCTTCCTACCATTGAGGTAAATTTTTTGCAAACTTCACAAAAACCTAGTGGAAAGAATAAGAAGAACAAGAAAAAGACATCTTCCTCGGAAGAGAAGTCAGACCATTAGAATAATCCTAATCTGAAAAACACTGCTAAAAATGATAAAGGGAAGGAGAAACCCATGAAATTTCCTCGCAAGATTTGTGCGGAGGACCACTTGACATACAAATGTCCTTGGCTGTAGGAATGCACCGATTTTATTGCAAACAAGGATTCTGGAAGAACACCTTTTGTTCTTCATAATCCTTTCCCTAATCAACAGCAGCAATAACAACACATCGTTGCAAACCCGCCACAACCCCCGCAAAGGAGCAATGGTGGTTCAAATCCTTCCGGTGAAGGATCATCCACCATTTATGGCATTGAAAGTGTTGAACTTCAGACACGATGCGAGCTTTATGGAAATCTTATGATATAATCTCAAGAACCTCATACCAGTTCGAATCCACTTCTACCCAACGATCTACATATCGAACGCCCTACTACTGACCCCGTTATTTTTCCCCCCAAAGGGACACTTCAACACGCGACTCATAACACCTCTGCACGTGTCGCCCAAAACTACAACATTGTAGAATATTTTGCACAGGCACCATCATCCATGTCTGGTCTCGATGTATTACAAACTTTTCCAACACAAAGGAAAGCCCTGCTTTCGGCCATTAGTGGAGTAGACCCCTAGGATTCCATGCTAGCTATCTTTGATGTGGAAAAATCTCACACTTGCCTCTCACACCAACTCACATGCCAAGTAATCCCTTTCATTTACATGACTATCCAAACCATCGATTCTGAAGGGAACATGGGAAATATTTCTAATACCATGCTCATAGATATCTCGGTCAAAATGGGTATTATGGAAAAAATTCAGCTTAGAGAAGATTGAAATCCTGAGGAAATTACGCGCTTCACATCCCTTTTCAAGGAATTCCGCGATGTGTTTGATTGGTCTTATGATGAAATTCCTGGCATAGATCCATCTATAGTCGAGCATGAAATCAAGGTTTATGACAATTCCAAACCAATTCCACAGCGAATCAGACCTGTCCACCTGAGAAAAGCGGCCACCATCAAAATTGAAGTAGAAAAAATTTTAAGCGCTGGTTTCATCTATCCTATTCCTTTGACAGAATGGGTTTCCAATCTGGTTCCTATCAACAAAAAACAAGGCACCATTCGAGTTTGTGAAGATTATCATGATTTGAACACTGCTTGTCCCAAATACAATTATCCTATGCCGTTCATAGATCAGATTCTCGACGATTGCACCAGATGCGAATATTTTTCCTTTATGGATGGATTCTCAGGCTATAACCAGATTGTGATTAAAAAAGAAGACTAGCATAAAACTGCCTTCATCTGTCCTTGGGGCACATTTGCGTATCGTAAACTCCCATTCAGTCTAAAGAATGCTGGAGCAAATTTTGAGCGGGCTATGGACTACGCCTTCCATGACATTCGACATATTGTATAGGCTTACTTGTATGACCTTCTGGCACATTCCAAGAAACGACCTGATCACCTTGCTCATCTTAAAGAAATTTTTGCTAGGTGTAGGTTCTACAATATACATCTGAATCCTCATAAGTGCATATTTATGGTCAAGTCTAGCCATCTTCTAGGTTTCATTGTCTCCAATCATGGGATTAGGGTTGAGCCCGATAAGGTTAAAGAAATTGTTGAATTGCCGGCGCCACAATCCATCCTGCAATTCCAACGTTTCCAAGGGAAGGAAAACATTTTGAGTTGGTTCATTGTCAACTATGCCAAGATGACGAAAGGATTTATGTGATTATTGAATAAGGTAAGACTATATTTGTGGGATAACCAAGCTCAATGGTCATTTGATGCTTTAAAACATGCACTTGTTTCAGCCCCACTCCTTAGTGTCCCCGACTTCTCATGCGACTTTCTCCTCTACCTGGTAGCCTCACCATCCTCGCTTGGAATGGTTCTGGTTAAAGTTCACAATGAATACAGTGAACATGTGATATACTAATTTTCAAAAGGTATGATCGGACCTGAACTACGTTATTCACATGTGGAGAAAATTTATCTGGCGGTAGTCTTTGCCGTCACCCGATTTCGACACTATATATTGTTGCGACAGACTACTATTATTGCTTTGGAGAACCCCATGCGACACATCCTGTCTCGAAAAATTATTGGAGGAAAATATTCCAAATGTATTATAATCCTCCAACAATTTGATTTGGTCTTCAAAGCTGCCAAAGCGAAGAAATCTCTAGTCTTCACCAAATTGTTATCAGACATTCCCAGAATTGACCCAGGAAAAGTAGCTCATGATCTACTTCCCGACGAATCTGTATACTTGGTTTATTCTTAGGACCCATGTTATGGAGACATTTTAGTCTACCTACGAACCCAATGCTTCTACCCAAATCTCACATCTGACGATCATCGTCGTATTCACCACCATGCAAAACACTTCCTCGTGTTGAATGATACATTATATCGTCTTGGTATCAATAATATTCTCCGACTTTGTCTCACTCTTAATGAAGCAGAACAAATTTTGGATGACTGCCACGCAAGGGCATGTGGAGGTCATCTTTTGAGCATAGCTATTTCCCAAAAAATCCTGCACATAGGTTATTATTGGCCCACTTTATTTAAAGACTGCATTGCAGCGGTCCAGAAGTGCCATCCATGTTAAATTTTCACTAAGAAAATGCGTGCTCATCCAGCCCCTCTTCATCCGGTGGTCTCCATTGGTCCTTTCGCTAAATGGGGAATTGACTTCGTCACCTGCAATCCCATTTCAGAAAATGGACACAACTACATCGTCGTTATGGTCGACTATTTTACGAAATGGGTGGAATCCATTCCCACTTTTAAGGCTAATGGCGAAACCGCCGCTCTTTTCCTATTCAATCAGGTGATTTTTCGGTTTGGCGTACCCCTATCTATTGTCATAGATTATGGATCACACTTTTAGAATCATATTATGACCGAATTAACATCCATGCTAGGTTTTCGACAAGATCAATCTTTGTCCTACTATCATCAAGCTAATGGTGAAGTCGAAGCCGTAAATGGCATCCTCAAAACCATGATTCATCGATTATTTGGAAACCATGAAACCACATGGCATCGGAAGTTGTATTCTGCGTTATGGGCATACTGAATGTCAGTCAAAACTACCATAGGCTTCATGCCTTTCCAACTCACATTCGGCCTGGAGGTAGCACTTCCAATTGAGTGTGAAATTCCATCACTTAAACTTGTTGTTCAACTCCTACCCGGCACCACCACCACAGAAGGGCACTTGCTCTCACTCAATCACTTTTATGAGACTCGCCGAGATGCCACACTAACACTTGAAGCTCACAAACGCTGAGTCAAAGCTTAATATGACAAATCTATCAAGCCTCGTTCTTTTTAAGAGGGTGATCTGGTACTACTCTATGATCAGAAACATGACCTCTTGGGGGCAGGAACACTTCAAACATTATGGCTTGGTCCTTATGTTGTCACCAAAGTCTTTTCAAAAGGAGCTTATGAACTTCAGGACTGTAATGGAATTTCGCTCACGGAGCCCTGCAACGGGCTCTATCTAAAGAAGTATTTTGCCTAGTTACGCACTAGGCATATGCTTTGTAATTTTATGTATATAATTTTTTCCTATTGTTTTGATGTCTCTGGATATTTTTTGTTTTTTGAGGTTCTTTTTCTCATATACAATCATTTTCTTTCACAAAGATGTCATCATCCTCCTTATCATACATCGAATATGCGGACAGTGCTAGTCGTCACACTAGACACATTGCTTCAGCTACTTGGGTTCTCTACACACCTGAGTGAGAACTTCTTGGTTCTGGGGGAATTTTCCTAGCTAGCACCATCAATAACATTTCCAAGTACATGTCAGTGATCCAACTCCTCACAGAGGCTACATCTCGCGACATCTCCAATTTAGTGGTCAGGTTAGATTCCCAACTCGTCATTATGAAGTTAAACAATCATTACCATGTTCGTCATCCAGTCTTGTTACGTTTTTTTCAAGGGTGTGAATTTTATAATTTCAATTTCGAACAATCACTTTGGAGCATGTTCCTAGATAATTTAATACATTGGCCGATTATTTGGAAAACTATCTGTTAGATTGGCATTTTTCACATTTGTTATAAAATATTTACACATGAGTACATATATTTTGTCCCATAGAAAATACATAAAAATTAAAAAACACAAAATCACCAAAATTATATATATATATATATATAGATACATACATACATACATACATATATATATATATATATATATATATATATATATATGTATGTATGTATGTATGTATGTATGTATGTATGTATGTATATATATATATATATATATATATATATATATATATATATATAAATGTATGTATGTATGTATGTATGTATGTATGTATGTATGTTTGTATACTACATACATACATACATACATACATACATACATACATACATACATATATATATATATATATATATATATATATATATATATATATATATATATATATATATATATATATGTCATGTCGAGTACAATAGTTACATCAAAAAATCTCTCAAAAATTGGGTGTTTTACAAAAATGTCGGCTACACTAAGCCTCACTATGACACTTTTACAACTACTCCACCAGCTAAGCTTGATGCTCAAAATAACATACAACTGCCCTGGCTGTCCTCCTCAGAGGCACCAAGTATCTCTCTAGTACACCTACGGTATGCCACTGTAGACGAACTGGAACCTCCCGCATAGGAAGAGGTGGTACACCGATGCTCAAACCCTCCAAGTTTTTGGAGAGTTCATGTAGGATCTGGGTATCATCATCTCCAGTGGCTTCCACATCCTCTGCTACTACGCCAGTCTTGGGTAGCTGTATTCCTCGCTGTGCATAACAAGGGGCCCCAGCTGGGCATATAGGTGCCACATCTGTGTCAAGCAAACAAGCTTCATGTCAAAACATTTTTTCACCCTATTTAAACAAAAAAATTGCATAAACATTCAAAAGACAAATTTTACTTCCTAAGTACACTGATCACTCCTTTCTTACCATCAAGCCCCCACTGGGTACCACGGGGCAAAACTAGCTCCAGATCTCTGGTGAAGTTCATCCCTACATAGGGATAATCCTCAATCATAATGATCTGAGAGTTGAGCCAATCAAAGAACCCATCATCAAAACAATGATGGACTTGACCCTCTCCAGTTCGTGGGATCGAAGCTGCTTATCGAGCTTGTATCGGCTCGCGTGGGCTCAATGCCACTGTAATCATCCTAGGTCTCATCACTGGCACCTGCTCTAGTAGGAAAGAAGCAATCAGTGTGCTGTACCAAAACTCTCTTTGGGTATGGTTCTTACATGATGTAAGCTATGCCCGGACCCGATGAACAATTCCATCACACCAGTCAAATACTTGAGGCTGCATACAATCTAAGGCTAGTAACATCTAGGCCTTGGTGGCCACATGCTGACTCTTGGCCTCTGCCAGGAGAACAATCATCCATAGTAGATACCTCAGTGGTCTCGAAGCCACTCATGCGATGGGCACCCGGTTGCTAACTTCCTTTGTGTTGCATGTACAATGAGCAAGAATAAGATCAGCAGTAGAGAGAGGATCCGCTCTGGACCCCGTCAAGTTAGGCCTCGGTCGACGACATGACAGGCCGGTCAAAAAATATATATCATCCTTTTCAATTGAGAGCTCATTTCCCCCAATACGAAAGACATGGTGATGCTCGTCCCACTGCTGAATCAGCCACCTCAGTAGGTCCTCTTGACCCCTCATCAGTTCTAGCCATGCATATTTTAGAAAACTGCACCTGCGGAGAGCCATCAAACTTGCAGCATTGGTGACCATATCTCTTTCTTCCCGCTCATGTTCTCTCTCTCACCAGATACTCATGATAAACAACTGAATACCTACCAATACAACATTTTAAACCAATTAGAAATTTCCTGGTATGCTTCAAAATTCTCATCAACAAGTTCTTAAAACATGCTTTGTGCCTAACGTGGGCTATAAAGCAAAACAGAGCATGCTAATGCACCCTTCCTTCACGGGATGTGCGTTTAACGCAGATCAAGCACTGCTGGCCTGCGTTAGCTGCTAAAATTTTTTAGGGCCTACCAAATTTCACATTTTGTACTAGAAAAACTTCATAAAAAAAATATAAAATGATAGCAGGAGGTTCTAGCTCTTACCTGGATTTCGCAGGAAGAAGAATCGTTGCCCAGATTAACCACAATCGCCAGCTGAAGTTTTCACACTTTCTAACCCCAGAGTTCCTTCACAGCATTCAAAACAGTGAAAATGAAAGTCTTGTGACCTTATTATAGCCATTTCTGGGGCATGAATATCTTAGCTAGTCTGCAAAAAGTCGTGAATTATTGATGCATATGTGTTACAACTACTGAGTTTAGTTACCGATGTTCTGATGAGTGACTAAGATCTATATGATAATGTAATCATGTTCGACCCTTATTTGAGCATTCTTTTAATGGTATTTTTCTTGCTTGTTAATCTGAAAAAACCTCGAGTTCTCTTCTTCGAACTTGTTAAACTTACACGAAGTCGATTTTTAGCTTTCTTTTTAGGGAATTTTTCTAGCTCATAAAACTGAAAAAACCCCGAGTTATCTTTGTCGAGCTTGTTAAAATACCACGATAGAGAATCAGGAGCCATTATTTTCCTCTTTTTCAAATCTCTTTAAACAGAAAAAGTGACTGAGCTTTTCTCTGTTGGACTCATTAAAATTTCAAAAAGAATATTGAGTTTACTTCATCTCCTCGTACTCATAACAAAATGAGGTAGACGTCCATCGAACATCGATTTCTCACTTTTCCGTCTTCGATGGAAAAACTCATGGAAAATGAACTGTTTCAGGCTTAATATTCTCCCTTTGTTGTGCTCGGTTATCAATACATGACAAAGGTACCCCCCAGAGTTGTTTTTTACAAAAAAATTCAGACTCTCTAAATATGAAAAATTCACCTAGTTTACTCGTCTGGACTCATTAAACCTAATCAGATGTGGAATTTTTTTTGGAAAAAATGGATACTACCTCTGTTATGGTTAAGAAACGTTGATTTGGCAGAAAAAATATTGAACATGGCACTTCCCAGAAAACTCTTTCATAGCTAGCCGAACCCTACCATCTATGTTTTAGCCTTCATCTCTCATTGTTCCTACACTAGTAAAATCCTAAAAAAATCCTTGGTGTTCATTAAGCCTTAGCTACCTAGTACCCTGTTAAAGTGCCTTTTATTGTTCAATCAGATCTCACAATCTATGTTCCTCATAAAAACCAAACCAATCATTGTGATAGAAATTATTTGTCCTCAGTTATCCCCATTTTCTCTTTATTATTTCTATCAAGAACAAAATCATATTTTTCCCGTTTCGTGTTGACCGATGTAGGATGCCTCAGTGCCTACCTTTCAACAAATCTCTTCCTATCGACTCCAACAGCTTATCTAGGAAGGTGATCCATAAACTCATTAGTACCCATATACTTTCAAACATCAGTGGCAGGTAATCTTGTGTTTGATTGGGGGTCTTCATCATTGGTTCTCGATCGAATAATTCTACAAGTGTTCGACTTCAACTCCTTTTATTCACACTCGCTAGATTTTACTATGAATCTTAGGGACCATCATCATTATCGGTGGCACCTTCATATATGTTAACAATTATCATTATTGACTGGTAATCAGATGATTTATCACATGTTCGATGACAGCTCCTTCATTCACATGTCGAGAAATATGCAGTTTAAGTGAAGCGGTGGCCAAGACCTTGGGACAAATATTACATCATTACAACTCTGTTTCCTTCCCCAAGTTGCAATATTGTTTATGGAGACAACTTGTTTAGCCTGATCCTGTTATGACAGACACTTCCACATTATGCTTATCAATGGACATAATATTCATTTCTATGTACTAGATTAATCATGTTGATTAGCTACTGAGCATGGGTATGCCCGACTCAAGACATATACTATATTTTCTGACATATGTTGTTGTTTCAGGTTTTCCTCAGTCCTCCAATCTCTTTAGCTCTACTACACATATTATAAAGTATTTCAGCCATCGTCTTCATCTCTAACCTCACACTTTAGGGGGCATCTGTTATAGGTCAAATAACTTCCTCATCAGCTCAAAGGAGAAGATAAGTATGGAAGGAATAAAGAGGCCTAAACTAAACCTACTTCTTCCAAGGTAACGCACCCCTATAACAGCCAAAGTGCATTATAACGCACCTGATCCATGAAAAGGTCGTGTTAGTGGGTAGGGAAATGCTCTATTTAGCCTAGAGGGCGGCGTTACCCATGTTTTGAGTTTGAAACAGGAAAACTCGCAAAGAATGATTTAAAACTCCAACTTTTTCTCATAGAGAGTCAGCACAAAATGGAAACTGCAAGGCACTAACCTCTTATTGGGTATTGCCAAAAAAAACTACTCTCAAGAAAGAAAAAAGCATGGAAAGTTGAGGAAACAAATTGGTTTTTCTATTTATAACTAGTGGAAGGAGAAAGGCAAGGTTTGCCCTCTCTATCTCCTATAAAATGGAGTTGTAGGCTCTTGGTCCAAGGTCAAAGTTTTTTTGAATACATGTGAAGCAGAGCGTTTATTGTTGTAGTGTGAAGGTCACAGATCAAAGAGGTTCATTGAGGAATTTTTGAATAATATCTCACCACATTCAGACAAAGAGAAAGAGAGATTGGAAGACTGAGGAGGGCTTGGTACAATCGACGGTTGTAATCCTCCTTTTTATAAATCAATAGAACTATATCTGTTTTTTCCATTCAATGTGTCAATATTGTTATTATTTCTCAATTACTTATATAGCATGAGATGAATGGCTTAGGTGTGCATTTCTTAATATTTATCATATGTTAACTTAATTTATAGCAAATATATATTTTGGTAGAGATTAAACAGGTGCTTTGATTGATCACAGGGTCAAGATTTGGAGCTGGTGAAGGAGGATCCCTGCTTTGCTGCTTAGTGCTCTCCAAAGACTTCAAGATCTGAAAAGAGTTAATCTTCCATATTATTCCATCAAGTTGTTTAAGTTGATATGAACATATATGCATCTTCTTTGTGAACTATACAACTAATCTTACTATCTGCCTCGGGCACCGGAAAGCCCTGAGAGGGATATTTGAGAACCAACAACCCAAGCATTTTACCCTATAGCAAAATTTTGCACAATTTTTTGTTCAAGTCGGTCACTCTGGTCATAGACGGCCTCGACACCCTGAATGTGTTTCTACATACGGGTCACCGAGTCACAGTCTACACACATTTCCTGAATGTATTCGGGTCATGTTCGACCTGGCCCGACCCTGCTGAACAACCTTCATGCCTTCAAAAATTGTTCCACGCATCCTAACACTGGCACGTTGCACGATCCCAACTTGACCTGAACATGACCGCCTTGAACATTGTTCCACACACATCCTGGAGAAGGAACCTGACTCGATGCTTCCCTAATCAGTACACCACACACATCGTGTGGAAGGAACTTGACTTGACCTATGGGTGAACGCTGAATGCGTTTTTACTCGAATTGACCTAGATTCCATTTCCTTGGTGTGGCTTCACCCTCCATGCTTGACCTTTGCTCTAGCTCATGCCTTAGCTTTCCTATGGTGGAATCAACAAGATTTTGATGTCCTTCTTGCTTTCCTTTATGATCCATTGCACGTCCTCTCTTTACATGTGTGTTTTCCCACACATTTCTTCCATGGGTGGTTCTTGACCCATATAAGTTCGACCCACTAAATGTTGATAAACCTCCTTAACATCGTCTTGCAACCACGACAAGCCTATATACCTCCAAGCCAACACTTAGCCATTTTTTTACATGTTTATGCATGCCTCTCCTAAATGTAGCATGAACACCATGATAATGTCGCATAATAGTCGAATGATGTTTTCATCCGTCGATGCGTCCGTCTATCCTTTCATCATGGTTTTCATGGCTTCGTCGACCATTGTTCACCACATTTCCACTGAATGCTTACAATTCCCTCATTCATCATCCTCAGCTCATGGGTCTTGCAGGGGCGGTTTCCGTTGTGGCAGATGTATAATTGGGTGGTGTCCATTAAGAAGGGACATGGAAACCTTAGACTTCCAACACTTGGGTAACTATCATCATGGCGGGGCAATGAAACCCTACCTCCCTCGCACTTGGACGACTTCCATCATGACGAGGCATGAAAACCCCAAGTTCTAGAGATAGTCCAGGGAAGCGGTTTCCATCGTGTTGCAAAATGGAAGCCCCAAGTTCACCTAAATTGGGCGGTTCTTCATTGTACCATGCAATGGAAACCACGAGTTCCATAAATTTGGGCGATTTCAGTCGTGCCACGACATGGAAACCCAAATTCCTAAAACCAAGGATGCAGATTTCGTCAGGGTGGGAGATGGAAATCATAATGTTCCGAGAATTTGGTAGTTTCCCTTGTGCCACAAAACCTAAGCCCCGAAGTTCCACAGACTTGGGTGATTCTTCTTCGTGCCGCAACATGGAAACCTGAGTTCCTCACACTGAGGCCATGGTTTCTGTCATGGTGGGACGTGGAAATCCCTGATTTTATCATAATTGGGCGGTTTCCAGCGTGCCACAAAATATGGGAACCCCCAAGCTCTGCAGACCCATGCGACAGTTTCTATCAGGCCATGACATGGAAACTTGAAGTTCCCCATACTTCAGCGGAAATTTTAGCCTTGGTGCGACATGGAAACCATAAGTTCCCCATACTTTGGTGGTAGTTTCCATCACGCTATGACATGGAACCCCCAAGTACCCCATGTTGGGGTTGCAGTTTCCATCGTGGCGAGACATGGGAACCTTAGGTTTCCCAGACTTGTGAAATTTTTTGTCGTGCCATGAAATGGAAACCCCAAGTTTCTCCAAATTGGGTCAGTTGTCTGTCATGTGGCGAAATGGAAACCCCCAAGTTTCATTGACTTGGGTGGTGGGTTTGTACGTGTTGCAAAATGTAAAAAACCCCAATTTCCCCATAGGCTTGGTTCGTGGTTTCGAAACACCATGAGTTCCCTAGAATCGGGTAGTGGCTTCCATTGTCATGGAAACCCCAAGTTCCCCGCGTTAGGGATTCGGTGAAAACCCTGAGTTTCCAGTGTACTGTAAAACATGTAAACCCGTGATTTTCATCGAGGGAGGGACATGGAAACCCCAATTTTCCCTGCCTTGGGCGCAACACTCCATTGTGCGCTGTGAAAAGGAATCCCCAATCCCCATGTTCCCTAGAATTTGGCTGCGCTATTTCTCGTGACACAGCATGGAAACCCCAATTTCCCTAGCATGCTTTCCTCATGGGTGCAGGAGGACATGAAAACCCCAAGTTCTGTAGGCTTGGGCTAGTTTTACATCATACCATTAAATGGAGGCACACCCGTCATGTTCTTAGGACTTGCACGGTAGAGCTTTTGGGCATGCCGCGACATGTAACCACCAATCACAAGTTCCATAGACTGGCGATCTCTCTCACAGTCATCTCATGGAAACACCAAATTTCTCGCCCCCAAGCAAGAAATGAATTTTTCAAATTCCAACAAAAGAAAGGATGTTTGAATGAAGGATGGGGGGAACAAGGTGCAATGGCGATAGTTGTTCAAATTTTGAATAAAGGGACAAGAGAAAATATCTGAATCGAGGCGAACAAGGGCTAAATCTCAGTGGATCGTGGCAGAAAGGCCACTCTGCCACTTACAATACCCTGTTGCTTGTTTAAGTTGTCTGCAAAGGATTATTCTCAATGACCATTTGAAATTGAACTTCAAAGTTTCCCCAACCGAGATGCTTCACGATCACAGTTTTCAAATGACACGGGCCACTAGGGGTGACAAAGAGACACCCCTACTGCGGGTCAAGATATAATCGAAGAGTGGCATGCACCACTTTAAGAGATTTTAACTTAGAGGCTTTCAGTCATAATCTGACACACGATAGCTTTGCGCCAGTGGCTTTTCAACCAAGTGCGATGAAAAATTGTGTGAATCAACGGTTCCTATCGTACTAAGTTGAATTACTATTGCAATGCGGTTCTTCAGTAGGGTAAAACTAACTTGTCTCATGACGGTCTAAGCCTAGCTCACGTTCCCTACTGATGGGTGAGCAATCCAACACTTGGTGAATTCCGCTTCACAATGATAAGAAGAGCCGACATCGAAGGATAAAAAATCAACGTCGCTATGAATGCATGGCTGCCACAAGCCAGTTATCCCCATGGTAACTTTTCTGACACGTCTAGCTACAAATTTTGGAATTATAAAGGATTTATAGGCCATGCTTTCACTATTTGTATTCATACTGAAAATAAAAATAAAATGATCTTTTACCCTTTTATTTCACATGAGATTTATGTTCTCCTTGAGCTCATCTTAGGACACCTGCGTTATCTTTTAACAAATGTGCTGCCCCAGCCAAACTCCCTACCTGACGATGTCTTATGTCTAGATCGACACACAAAAACATGCCTTTAGTCCAAAAATAGGGGCAATGCCCCATCTCCACCACACATAATAAGTAAAATAATGTTAAAATTAATGGCATTTAACTTGTGCCAAAATTGGCTCCCACTTATTCTACACCTCTCATGTCATTTCGCAAAGTCGGACTAGAGTCAAGCTCAAGAGGGTTTTCTTTCCCCGCTAATTCTGCCAAGCCCATTCCCTTGGCTATGGTTTCTATATATAGTACATAGGGATAGTGAAAATCTCATTAATCCATTCAGGCACATCACTAATTAGATGATGAGGCATTTGGCTATCTTAAGAGACTCATAGTTACTCCCGTCGTTTATCTGTGCTTGGTTGAATTTCTTCACTTTGACAATTAGAGCACTCGGCAGAAATGACATTGCGTCAGCATCCATAGGGACCATAGAAATGCTTTATTTTAATTAAATAGTTGGATTCCCCTTGTCTGTACCATTTCTGAGATGATTTTTTGTTGCCTAGGTAAAAGCCCCTGTGAGGAGGCATTCTAAGCCCGTAGCCCAATCGGCACGCGACTACTCACCCTTGCTATGATAACAGCTCATGTAGACTACTAAAAGCCCACAAGTTGAGGGCGTAGACCCCTAGACCTAGCCCTTAGGTCCAATCCTTTTCCTGAAGTTACGAATCCATTTTTCTAACTTCACTTACCTTCATTGTTCTATTGACTAGAGGTTGTTCACCTTGGAGATCCGATGTGTTTATGAGTATGACCAGGCATGAATGGTACTCGGTCCTCTAGATTTTCAAGGGCTATCGAGGGTGCACCAAACACCGCAAGACGTGTAGTGCTCTTCCATCTGCTGGACCCTATCTCCGAGTGAACCAATTCTAGGGTGGGAAAGCTGTTAAAAATAAAATATAACTCTTCCCGAGGCCCCCAACAACATCTCCGGATTTCCTAACGTTGCTACCCACTGCCATGTCCCGTTCAGGAATATTAACCTGATTCCCTTTCAATATTTGTGCAGAGTGCACCCTTGATAAAAGGTATCCCCATCTCTTAGGATTGACTAACCCATGTCCAATTTTTGTTCACATGGAACCTTTCCCAACTTTAGTCTTGAAAGTTCTCATTTGAATATTTTCTACTGCCACCAAGATCTGCATTGGGGGCCGATTCACCCAAGCTCACACTTGAGGTTTCTCAACAACCCTCACATCCTCCTACTCATCGAAGCCAGGAAATTTTTCCGATGGTCGAGTAGAGGTTGTGTGCTTCAACACCATCCATTTCGGGGCTAGTTGATTTGGCAGGTGAGTTGTTACACACTCCTTAGCAGATTTCGACTTCCATGACCACCATCTTGCTATTTTAATCAACCAACACCCTTTGTGGGATCTAAGTTAGTGCACAATTTGGCACTGTAACTCAACTTTTAGTTCATCATGAATCGCCAGTTTTTCTTACCAAAAATGGCCAACTTGGACCTCTCGATTCCATGGCATGGCTCAATGGAGTAGTCACACCCTCTTAACTATTTAAATTTTGACAATAGGTCGAGGGTGTTACGCCCCTGATGCCTCTAATCATTCTCTTTACCCAATAAAACTCATGTGTGAGCTCCAACTATCTTGAGGGAAACTTTGGAGGAAACCAGCTACTAGATGGTTCTATTAGTCCTTTTCCCTTATACCCAAGTAAGACAAATGATTTTCACGTCATTATAGATATGAGCCTCCACCAGAGTTTCCTTTGGCTTCACCCTACTCAGGCATAGTTCACCATCTTTTGGGTCCCAACAGTTGTGCTCGTAATCGAACCCTCGGCCTCCCTCACACGACTCGACCTAACCCGACCCGAACAAATTTCCTTGGACACCCTCACATGGCACGACCTGACTTAACCCGCCCGAGCGAAGGCACAAGGGAGAAAATCAGAAATAGGTCACACAAACATACACAAGGCACACGGGCAATCACAACTTATAATTTTTTATATGGTTACCATCACATGACCTGACCCCACCAGAATGCATTTCCTTGGGTTCCCTCACATGACCCGACCCAACCCAACCCTACCCGACCTACCCGAATGGATTTCCCTGGATGCCCTTACACGACATGACTCGACCTGATCCGACCTGCCCAAATGGGTTTCCTTGTGTGACCTCACACGAAATGACTCGGCCCAACCCCACCCACTTGATCACATTTCCTTGGGTTCCCTCACATAGCACGACTTGAACAGACCCTCCCAAATGCATTCCTTCGGCACCCTCACACGACCCGACCCGAACGCCTTTCCTTGGGCACCCTCACATGACCCGACCCGACCTGACCTTCCTGAATGAATTTCCTTGGGTGCCCTCACACAACACGACTAGACCAAAATGAATTTCCTTAGGCACCCACAAACAACCCAACAAAACTTTCCAAAACGAAGGCACGAGGGAGAAAATAGAAAATGGGTCGCAGGATTGTGCAGAAGGCATAGGGGCAGTCATAACTTAACATTTTTTATACGGCCTCCCTCACAGAACCTGACCCAACCCAAACATGTTTCCTTGGGCACCATACCATGTCAAGAATTGACCTTCTGGAATGAAGGCACGAAGGAGAAAATGGAAAACAAGTCGCACGAACATGCACAAGGCACATGAGCTGTCAGAACCTATCATTTTTAACACGACCGCCCTCACATGACTCGACCTACCTGAACCTGCACAAGGCACACCCATGATCACCACTTAGTGTTTTTGACATGACTGCCCTCACATGACACGAATCGACCTGACCCACCCAAACGTGTTTCCTTGGGCGCCTCACAGGGGTGAAGCACTTGCACCACTACCAGTTTGTGACAGATGGTATCAAAGCTCGATTAAGGGTGAGTAGAGCTTTGTTGAAGATTGAATATTGAAGTAGGAATACAACAATAGGGCTGTAGTTGGTATCAGAACTTGTACATTATATTGGTTCGTCTTAATGAAACATTGGTAGGGGCAAGACATTAGTTAGGGTCAAAGCTGCATAACAAGAAATGGAAACTTGGAAAGAATATCAAGGGATGTTATTTCAGACCTTTTATAGGTTGAGTTTTTTTTCATTTCGTCAACTTTTTTTTGTCACATTTCCACCGAACACTTCCAATGCCCTTGGTCATCATCCTCAACTCATGGGTCTGACATACTCCCCCACTTAAAATAATAATGTTGTCCCCAATAGTGCTACCATCATCGTTGCATCATATCGTCGTAATATATTGTTTCAACTTTCATCACAATGTATCATCACACAATATTTGTATAAAACATCAATTTTCATGTCTAACATCTCCAAGTAAATATCTCCTCAATCCATGATCATCAACACATCCGTCATAATCACCACGTGCTATATCATCGTTGGAAGTCAATCTCTCCATCATGGCCACATGCGGTTGCAACATATATCATTTCAACCCATCATATATCATCAATATCATGTGAATATCTACATCATGTACTCGAACCAACTCAATGTAACAAAACCTACTATGTATCAAGCATAACTCTACACACTGCTATAGCCCTCATAAATCAAACTAGTTAGGGTTCTATCCAACCATATGTTTTCATCATGATAATACACATCCTCATACCTTGTGTTAGTTTTTCCTATCGAATCATATCACATCCATCAAATAAATGAAGAATCCATCCCATATGAGTGTAAATTAAGCCATGTTCAGGTCCATGAAGCGTCCTTCATCTCATCCGCAACATTTTGTCCATACAACAAGCCATCTCTATTTGAAATGTGCTACGCATGATGCCAATCTCCATGTGATGTTCAAAATACAGTCACAACTATCAAAAACCATCGACGTGTGAAAGGTCCTCCTCAAATCAAGTTAATAACATCCTCTCAACAATGTGCCATATTCATGTCCATGAAGCTATGTTCTCCCCATATGCAATATGCATCCAACATGCATACCAAAGTTATGTCAAGAAGGCTCAACCCATACCCAAGTGTATATCACCAAGGAATCTCATCGCTACATCTCCATCAAGATCCAAAGTGTCTCATAGATCATCTCCATCAAGTGACACCTCACAAACACACCCCATAAATGTGCTCAAAGGTATGCATCCCATAGTACATCAAAATCAAGACCAATGGCGATCTCATCTCCTTAGTGAACCAGATATTGCAATATCATTGTAGTATGAAGCCTCCAATGAATGCAACTCCATAATGAACTATCATGCATCATCCTATCCAAATCATTGAAAAGCATACTTGTATTGGCCATGAGTGCCACCATAAGTTGTTATCACCTTATAAGTCATATGAATGTGCTCATCGGTTGCTCATCCAACCAATGTCTTGTTGCTCAAAGTGAACAAAAACCATCATCCTATCTATAAAATATGTCCATGTAGCACCAACAATCAATCATGCTTTACATATTGCTTAAAACTCCTCCATGATGCTCATAAGTGGCACCTAGTAAGTGGACTTGCATAATGTCTCCACATAATGTCCTGACATGCTCTCATTTCAATGTACATGACTATGTCTACCCATGCATCCTTCAAGAGTAGACTCATATCAACTCTAGTCATCATCATGTGTATAATGTATAGGTTAAGTACCCTCGATCACTTCTACCATCATCATCATGAGTAATTCCTTTAAAGATTCTCCCCCACTAAAGGTGCACCAATAGTTCCTTCTTGGTTGTAAGCCATGAAGAAGTCTATCCAAACAATGTGCCCAACCACCAAGGCAATCCATGAGTCATGCTGGGCACCTAGCCAATTAACATGTGGATAACCATCACCCATATCTATCACAAATATTGTCAAGTTCCACCCTTGTCATGGGCATTTGACCCTACTAGAGTGAGGTCACAAATTTACCTATCGAGGTCTGCAACAAGAAGTGCTCCTTTCTTCTCCAATGTACAAGTTTCCATCATAGTCATCCAAGGAAAGATCCTCCATGGTATTGGCAAAGAATTCATCTCCTTTCTCATCCCTGCATATGGTCCATTTCCAAAATTCTAAATTGAATCACAAGTCATATCTTCATGAAGAATCTCTAAGCGAGTGTCCTTCATCCTCATCAATGTGTGTAATGGTTCCAAACCTGGTACCGCTAGCTCATGAAGTTCCTCCTTTATCATTGTCACTTCTGCAACATTTTCATGTGGTTCATCCCCCAGTGCCTGTAATGTGCTTGGTCTAGGTTCAACTTGTTCCAAAATTTCTTCCTTGATCATATCTATATCCTCAACATCTTCGCGAGAATCATCCATAGCCGATGCTTTCAATGTGCTTGGCCCTGGTCCAATCTGTTCATCAAGTTCATCCTTGACTTCTACCACATCTGCAGCATCCTTGTGAAAATCATCCACCATCAATTCTTATAATGTGTTTTCTCCTGGTCCAACTTGTTCATCAAGTTCTTCCTTGACATCAATCACGTCTAAAAAATCATTTGGTTCAGCCATAGTGGGCTTCATGCCACCATGCTTCATCTCTCCAAGGTCTCTAATTTTGAAAAGCTTATTAAGTAACTTCCTTCGCTCTTCTTCCACCTTGTCATTTTATGCTCGAAGAATTTTCACTTTCTTCATAAGTTGAAATATTTCATATTTGTTCATGTTAGATGTCCTCCTCTTGCACAATGTATTAATTGTCTGACTCGTCTCATCAAACTCCTTTGCCACTTCCTTCGACTTCTCTTTAATTTCTTTGAAGTTCATTTCCAACAAAAAAAAACTCATCCATCAAAATTCAATGCCACCTGCAACACTGCAACTATATCCCTGCTCAATAATAAAAAATCCATGAAATGGTAGCTTTGATACAAACTTTCATGCCCCTATACCTGTGGTAGTCTCCCAACAACTCTATAGACAGGTGCGGCACTACATTATTTTTCTCTTCTCAAATATTAAATAAGTAGACTATGCCTAACTAAACACTTGTTTAATTAACCTTCCAAACTCTTCCTATGTGGAAAAAAAATAGCACTAAACATCAATATCAAACCATGCTATAGGGTAATATGGTTGGGTAGTGGTTATCAAATATCCATCTCTAAGCTTTTCGGTGCCTGAGGTAGACAGTTAGATTAGATGTATAGTTCACGAAGATGTTGCATATATGCTCATATTAATTTATACTATTTAATACAATGATATGTGAGATTACCTCTTTCCCGATCTTGGATCCTTTGGACAACACTGAGCAGCGAAGCAGAGATCCTCCTTCAATAGCTCCAAATGCAGATCCTGCGATCAAACAAAGCACCTATGTAATATCTACAACAATATACTTCTTATTAACTAAATCAACATATAATAAACATAAAACAATGCATATCTAAGACATTCATGTCACACTATATTAATAATTGAAAAAAAATGGCAATATTCAGGCATCGAATGGACAAAATAGATACAGTTCTATTGATTTATAAAAAGGAGGATTAAAACCATCGGTTGCACCAAGCTTTCCTCAGTCTTACAATATCTCTCTCTCTTTCCTTGTATGTGATGGAAATCAAGGTGGTAAGCTCTCAATGAAGTTCACCGATCCTTAACTACCACCTTGCAACAATGTAGCTTTGCTTCACATGTATTCAAAAAACCTTCAACCTTGGACTAATAGCAAACATCTCCATTTTATAGGAGATGGAGAGGGAAAATATTGCCCAACTCTTTCAACCAGTTCAAAAAAGGAAAAAACCAAGATGTATCCTTAGCCTTCCATGCTTTTTCCTTCCTTGAGAGTCTAGTTACTTTTGGCAAGGCCTAGTAAGAGGTTAGTGCCTTTTAGTTTCTATTTCTCACTGACTCTTCATGAGAAAAAGTTGGATTTGTCAATCATTGTCCATGGGATTTTTCTTATTTCTTGTTTAAACAAGGGTAACGCTTCACTCTGGGTAATATGGAGCATTTCCCTAGTCACTAATGCAACCTTTACATGGCTCAAAAGTGTTATAACGAAGTTTAGCTATTTCTCGGGTGCGTTACCTTGGCAGAAATGGGTTTTGTCTAGGTCACTTTCTTCCTTCCATATTACTTTCTCATCTGAGCTAAAGAGGAGGTAATTTTTCTTGTAACAAACCACATGAATTCCCATACATTAAAGCGAGGGAAAATCCCTTTAATAATTCTGCCTGATATTATGTTTCAATAAATATGTACAATATGCAATAGTTATACAACCAAACCTGCATAAACCATTGATGCTTCTTGCCAAATGTTCTTGTACCTTGGTATAGCCTTAACAACTTCCCAACAGTGCAAAAAATCCAAAGGAACCCCAAAATTCCCTTTCATAACATGTTTCTGAAGTCTGCATGAATTCTTGTTCAAGTGGTTCACTCAGGTCACAGACACCGTCGGGACCCTAGACGCATTTTTGTAGGTGAGCTACCAGGGTCATGGTCTGCATGCATTTCTTGAACATGTTTGGGTCACATTTGACCCGACCCAACCCTTCTGAATGACCTCACACCTTCAAACAATGTTCTGGGTGTCATGAAGGCGGGCACATTGCACGAATCCAACTCGACCTGAATGCGCCCGCCCTAAACATTGTTCTACATGCGTCTTGTGGAAGGAACTTGACTCGACCCTGGCTTGAACACTGCACTACATGTGCCTTGTGAAAGGAACATAAATCAACCCATGGGTGAACGCTGAATGCATTTTTACCGGAGCCAACTTAGACTCCATTTCCTTGTTGCGACTTCGCCCTCCACCCTTGACCTTCGCTCTAGCTCATGCCTTAGCTTGCCAATGGTGCAATAAATAAGATATTGATGTCCTTATTTCTTTCCTTTACCATCCATTACATGTCCTCCATTTATATGTGCATTTTCCCACACATTAATTCCATGGGTTTTTCTTGACCCATATAATACTAACCCACTAAATTCCCATAAATCTTTGGTTACGATGTGAGGTTTCCTCCTTAGCATTGGCTTACCACCATGGCTAGATTATAAACCTTCAAGCCAAAACTTAGCCATTTTTGGATGCATTTATTCATGTCACTCCTAAACATTGCATGGTCACCATGATAACGTCACATAATAGCCGAATCATGTTTTCCTCCATTTGTGCACCCATCTAACCTTTCTTCGTGGTTTCCATCACTTCATCGTATGTCCACCAAATGCTTCTAACACCCTCGGTCATAATCCTTGGCTCATGGGTCTTACAAGGGCAGTTTTTATCATGGCAGGTGTATAATTTTGCAGTGTCAATTGAGAAGGGACATGGAAACCTTAGATTTCGCACAGTTAGGTGATTGTCATCATGGTGAGGTGATGAAACCCAGACTTCCCCACACTTGGATGTCTTCCATTGCGAAAATGCATGAAAAATCCAAGTTTCATAGACAAACGAGGGAAGAGGTTTCCATCATGTCATGAAATGGAATCACCCGTGTTCGCTAGACTTGGGAGATTCTTCATCATGCCATGCAATGGAAACCCCAAGTTCCATAAACTAGGGCGATTTCAGTCATGCCGTGACATGGAAACCCAAGTTCCCTGCACTAGTTCCAAGGTTTTTAATAGGGTGAGAGATGGAAACTGCAAGGTTCCAAGAATTATGTAGTTTACATCATGCCACAAATAGATGCCCCAAAGTTCTGCCAACTTGGGAGGATTTCCGTCCTGCCACGACATGGATACTCGAGTTCCCCACACTGAGGCCACGATTTCTATCGTGGTTGGATGTGGAAATCCATGATTTTCCCAAAATTCGAAAGTTTTCGTCGTGTCGCAAGAAATGGAAACCCCTGAGATCCGCAAATCGGGGTGGTGGTTTCTGTCACACCATGACATGGAAACTTGAAGTTCCCCATACTTCGGCAGAAAAATTTAGCCATGGCACGACATGGAAACCCTAAGTTCTGCATACTTAGGTGGTGGTTTCTCTCACACTACAACATGCAACCCCCAAGTACCCCATGTTGGGGTTGATGTTTCCATCTTGATGGGACATGGGAACCATAGGTTTACCAGAATTAGGAAATTTTCTGTCATACCATGAAATGGAATCCCCAAGTTTGTCGAAATTGGGTCGGTTTTTCATCATGTGGTGAAATGGAAACCCCAAAGTTTCATTAACTAGGGCGGCAGGTTTTTACACGGCGTGACATGGAAAAAATCCCAAGTTCCCTAGAGGCTTGGGCTATGATTTCAAAACACCACCATTTCCCTAGACTCAGGCGACGGTTTCCATCGTCATGGAAATGCCAACTTCCCCACGTCGAGGATTTGGTGAAATCATAGAGTTCCTAGTGTGTCGTAAAACATGGAAACCCGCAATTTCTGTCGGGGGTTGGACATGGAAACCCCAAGTTTCCCAGGCTTTGGCGTTGCCCTCCACTATGTGCCAGGAAATGGAATCCCAAATCCCCATGTTACCTGGACTTCGGTGACAATATCTCTCGTGAAGCAGCATGGAAACCCAAATTTATCCAGCTTGTTTCCCTTGGGGGAATGGGAGGACTTGGAAACCCCAAGTTTCATAGTCTTGGGCTGGTTTTACACCTGCTGCAAAATGGAGGGATAGCCACCGTGTTCCCTGGACTTCGACGACAGATATTTTCACCATGCCTTGACATGTAAACACAAACCACAAGTTCCACATATTGGTGAGATCTCTCGCAGTCATGGAATGGAAACCCCAAATTTCCCGCCCCCAAGAAAGAAATGAATTTTTGAGATGTGAAGAAAAGAAATGATGTTTGAATGAAGGATAGGGGGTAAAAGGTACAACAGCTATAGTTTTCTGAATTTTGAATCGAGTGACAATAGTGAAGCTTAGAATCGAGGTGACTAAGGGTTGAATCTTAATGGATTGTGGAAGCAAAGCCACTCTTCCACTGACAATACCCCGTCACGTATTTAAGTCTCTTGTAAAGGATTCTTCTCAATGACTATTTGAAATTGAACTTAAAAGCTACTCCAATCAAGATGCTTAATGATCATGGTTTTCAAATGACGATGGTCCCCGGGGGTGACAAAGGGACTCCCCTATTGTGGATCGATATATAGTCGAATAGTGACATGCACCGTTTCTAGCATGGATTCTAAGTTAGATGCGTTCAGTCATAATCAAACACATGGTAGCTTTGCGTCGTTGGATTTTCAACCAAGCGCGATGACCAATTGTGTGAATCAATGGTTCCTGTTGTACTAAGTTGAATTACTATTGAGTTGTGGTCATCAGTAGGGTAAAAATAACTTGTCTCGTGATGGTCTAAACCCAGCTCATGTTCCCTATTGGTGGGTGAAAAATCCAACACTTGGTGAATTCTGATTCACAATGATAGGAAGAGCTGACATCAAAGGATAAAAAAGCAACATCACTATGAATGCTTGGCTGCCACAAGCCAGTTATACCTGTAGTAAATTTTCTGACACCTCTAGCTTAAAATTTCAAAAGAATAAAATATTGATAGGCCACGCTTTCATGGTTTGTATTCGTACTGAAAATCAAAATCAAATGAGATTTTACCCTTTTGTTCCACACAATATGTATGTTCTCGTTGACCTCATCTTAGGACACCTATGTTATCTTTTAACATATGTGCCACCCCACCCAAACTCCCCACCTGAAAATATCTTCCACTTGGATTAACCTGCAAAAATGATCCTTCCGGCCAAAAACAGGGGCAGTGCCCCATCTCTGCCCCATGGAGTAAGTAAAATAATGTTAAAAGTAGTGGTATTTCACTTGCGCAAAAAATGACTCCCACTTATTCTACACCTCTCAAGTCATTTCACAAATTCAGACTAGAGTCAATCTCAACAGGGTCTTCTTTCCCCACAGATTCTTCCAAGCCCATTCCCTTGGCTATGGTTTCACTAGATAGTAGATAGGGATAGTGGGAATCTCATTAATCCATTCATGCATGTCACTAATTAGATTACAAGGCATTTGGCTACCTTAAGAGAGTCATATTTACTCTTGTTGTTTACCCGTGCTTGGTTTAATTTCTTCACTTTTACATTCAAAGCACTGTGCAGAAATAAAATTGCATTAGCATCCACAGGGACCATTGCAATGCTTTTTTTTTACTAAAAATTTAAATCCTCTTATTCATACAAGTTCCGAATTGACTGTCCGCTGCAAGGGGTATTCTACGCCCATAGCCTAATAAACACACGACTGCCTGCCCTCACTGCGAGAGCAGCTCCGGCAGACTACCGACAACCCACAAGTTGAGGACGTAGACCCCTAGGCCCAACCCTTAGAGCCAATACTTTTCCAAAATTTACAAATTCATTTTCGCTGACTTTCCTTTACCTACATTGTTCTATTGACCAGAGGCTATTAACCTTGGAGACCTAATGTGGTTATGAGTAGGATCGGGCATGAATAGTACGTGGTCCTCCAAATTTTCAAGGGCCATCGAGGGAGCACTGGAAACTACAAGACGTACGATGCTCTTCTAGCTGCTAGACCCTATCTTTGGGTGAACCTATTACAAGGTGGGAAAGTTGTTAAAAATAAAAGATAACTCTTCCCAGGACCCCCGACGAAGTCTCCAGATTTCCTAACATTGTCGCCCGCCACCATGTCCCAGTTCGGTAATATTAACCCGATTCCCTTTCGATCCTCATCTAGAGTGCACCCTTGATACAAGGCTTCCCCATATCTTAGGATTGACTAACCCATGTCCAAGTGATGTTCACATGGAACCTTTCCCCACTTTAGTCTTCAAAGTTCTCATTTGAATATTTTCTACTACCACCAAGATCTGCACTGGGGACCGATCCACTGAAGCTCATGAACGAGGTTTCTTAATGACCCCCTCATCCTCCTACTCATCGAAGCCATGAAATTTCTTTGATGATCAAATATATTTTGTGTGCTTCAACACCATCCATTTTTGGGGCTATTTTATTTGACAAGTGAGTTGTTACACACTCCTCAGTAGATTTTGACTTCCATGACTACCGTTCAGTTGTCTTAATCAATGAACACCCTTTGTGGGATCTAGGTTAGCACGCAATTTGGCACCGTAACTCAACTTTCAGCTCATCCCACATCACCACTTTTTCTTACCAAAAATGGCTAACCTGGAGCTCTCGATTCCATGGCACAACTCAATGGAGCAATCGCACCCTCTTACTTATTTAAATTTTGAGAATATGTCGAGGGTATTACACCCCAGATGTCTCTAATCATTTTATTTACCTGATAAAAATCACATGTGAGCTCTAGCTATCCTGAGGGAAAATTTAGAGGAAACCAACTATTAGATGGTTTGATTAGTCTTTCACCCCTATACCCAGGTTACACAAACAATTTGCCGGTTAGTATCGCTACAAGTCTCCACCAGAGTTTCCTCTAGCTTTGCCCTGCTCAGGCATAGTTCACCATCTTTCTTGTCCCAATAGGTGTGCTTGCACTCAAAACCTTTGCACAAGATCAAGGTCAGTTCACAATGCACCCACCGTAGAGAGGGGATCTTGCTTTTCAGCTTCCTTACACCTTGTAGTTTTTCAAACCTGCCGACTCATGCACATGTTTGACTCCTTGGTTCGTGTTTTAAGATGGGTTGAATGGAAAGCCCACCAACCAACACCATGAGCACACAGCTGCACATGACCCACCACAAGGGCCCGCGCTTTGTTCCTCGACCACCAAAACTAAAAAATGATAGGTGGTACTCCACCCGTGTTTTAGACGATGTAGTAGCCCGTGTTGGTTTGCACCTCAAGTCGAGCAGCGGACTAGCCTGATTTGTTCCACATATGACCAAGACACATCGAGAGTCTCCATCCACTTCCCTCCTTGAAATTTCAAGCACTTTTTAAATCTCTTTTCAAATTCCTTTTCATATTTCCCCCCCAGTATTTGTTCGTTATCAATCTCTCACCTTTATTTATCCTTGGATGGAATTTACCACAGAATTAGGGTTGCATTCCCAAACAACCTGACTCACCGAAAATGCCCTGTGATGCAGGAGGGTCCTGACCCAACGAGGTTATCACCCTCTCAGGTTCCCCCATCCAAGGGATTTGGCCAAGGTCTGCCGCTGGGGACGCTTCTACATACAAGAATTCAAGCGATGTTGCCACCCGATTTCCATGTTGGGCTCTTCCTAGTTCGCTAGCCGCTACTAGGGGAATCGTTGTAAGTTTCTTTTCCTCCGCTTAATTATATTCTTAAACTGAGGGGGTTTTCTCACTTGATCTGGGGCCTAAAGTTGGAGCTAAATCCACCCTACCCAATGGGAGGACAAGAGAGAGAAAATAAAGTTCCATGGATGCCACACAAGGCCCACATCGGCTAATGCTGACTGCCTAACAAAGGGGAGAAGATCACCGCTTGTCGACGCATGCCACAAAATGTTGCCTGCACATTTCAACCAACCACACCCCATTGGGCACGGATGAACACCACCGCTGCTCCCTAACATATTGCAAGGAACGTGTTTGATTGTGATGCAACGCCTGAACAGATGTGTCCTCGACTGAAGCCTTAGGTACAAATTGCGTTAAAAAACTTAATGATTCACGAGATTCCTCAATTCACACTAAGTATAACATTTATCTACATTCTTCATTGTAACAAGATCCGGGATATCTGTTTCTGACATTTGTTTCCATGTGTTACCAAAAAATCGCACTCGCATGATAAATGGCTAAAATCCAAACCAATATACAATGTATCGCAACAAGCAACAAGCCCCCTTCCCCCTCAATACAATTGCACTCTATAACCCACTCACTAAAGGGAAGGCTCAAAAAAGCCCCCCGGACCCCATGGATTTTCAAAAAGTGGGGAAATACAAGGAACGCTAATTGAGAAGGACTAGGGTGGCAAACCGAGGAGCTCTCCTTTCTTTTAATCCTTCTTGAAGACCTAACCGCAATAGTTCCCCCCTTTCTCTATAACAATGCTGGGGGCCGACAAGAGGAAGGGTAGGGAAGAAAGAGACATATATGCATATAACATAAAATAAAGAGAAGGTGGCTTCCACCCCCTCACAAGGGAAATCTCAAGAAGACAAATAGGAAGAGCTTTCCAAACCCTATTCCTTTTCAAAAAGGGTAGAATTGTAAATAACAATGACCGAGAAGGACTAGGGTGGCAGACCCAAAACTCGCACTTATTTTCATCCTTCATAAACATCAAAACACTATAGCTCCCCTTTTTTTCTTTGTAAAACTAGGGGCCAGAATGAGGAAATAAGAAAAACAAACAAAAGAACGATAAACAAAATTGTCCACCCACTCAAAGGAGGAGGCTCAAATAGAGAAAAAACATCCTAAGCCCCACACCCTAGCAAAAGGGGGGTAATCGCAAGGAATGATGACCAGGAAGGACTAGGGTGGCCACCCTGAGAACTCACACTACCTTTCATCCTTCGTGAATGCCAATCCTCCACTATTCACCCTTTTCTCGGTAAAGCTAGGGGCAAAAAGAAGGAAGGGCAAAAATCAATGCAAAAAAAGAAAAGAAAAGAAAAAGAGAAAAAAACATGGCTGCTAGTAGAGAATATGAAGCTCAAACACAAAAAAGGATTTCAAGGCCCTGTGCCCTCACAAAAAGTGGGGAACTGCACAGTTCAACGATCAAGAAGGATTAGGGCGGCCACCCTGGGAACTCACACTGCTTTTTCATCCTTCCAAAAATGCCACTCCACAAAAATTCCCCCTTTTCTCTGTAAAGCTAGGGACCAAAACGACTCACAAGGAGAGGCTCAAACATAGTACAAGTTTTCAAAGCCTTGTGCCTTAGAAAAAAGGGGGGAAATTCAAGGAACAATGACCGAGAAGGACTAGGGTTGCCACCCCAGGAGTTTTCACTACTTTTCATCCTTATCAGACACCAACCCACAACAATTCCCACTTTTCTCCATAAAGCTAGGGACCGAAAGGGAAGAAAATCACATGAAATAAAGAAAAACCAAATATCACCCACATAACACTTGCGACAAAAATCCAATTTGAGAGAAAGGGGGCCAAATTTCAAGCAACGCTAGCAAAACAGAGGGCCACCACCACTTCAGGAGATATTGGCTTAAAAAAAAATAAAGAAAAAAAGGAACCCAATTAGAATCATCCCACATTTTTGCACCCTTCCACATAAATTATGGCACAACATCCTTTCTATCTACACAACATAACGAGCGGCAATCAAACAACCAAACAGATAAGTCACAGCCTAAACTTTACCACTAGAAAATCTGAGGTCCATGACAGGACGAGTGTCTGGAGCACGTTACTACTGAAAGGTAAAAGACCCCCCAACCCACACAAGGCCTTAAACAGAAAATGCACTAATAGAAAAACCAACCCGCTATTGCACCCCTTCGTGTACAGGACAACCAACAACCTTTCCAACCAAAAATTCAAGGGGGGCCAAACAACCGAACTCCAAAGAGGAGTTATCGTAGGCTAACACTCAATGTTGGATAAAGCCAAGGGAGAAAAATACACTGGAGGTCCAATGTCACACCCTTAAAAGAGTGAAGCCCCCAAAGCACACACCACAATGCTATTGCAACAATCGACACATCCAAGAAATGACCAATTCAAGAAAAAAACCCACAATCCAAATGGAGAAACAATTACATAACCTGCTTCTACTTTCCTTAGAAGGGGGAGTGACTCAAGAAAGGACAAGGAATTTCCTGAACAACAAGGGTGCAAGAAAATAATGCTACCTCATGCCCATTGAGAGGGAAACTTGCAATTTTGATGGAGCTCAGACAAAGGGAGGGACTTTTCATTACCTAGACCCAACCCATCTGTTGAAGAGGTAAACCCCCTCTGCAGACGAGGTGATCCCACTAACCCAGATCATGTCTAGAAAAAATCAAGTCACGTAATGACGCTGGTTCCTAGTTACAAAAAGACAAATATTGTGATGAGTAGCCTACCTCAAATCCCACGAAATTGTCGTTGAAGAGAAGATGATGTTTCCTATCCCTCTCTTGACAGATAAAAATCCTTCCGTTTGACACGTCCAAACAACTGTACACACGCAAGGAAACGATGACATACAATGTAAAATATAAACCACGTAACTATATATCATTCAGAGAGGATATAATTCATTGCATTACGTAAATAAATGAACACATTAATGGAACCAAAATCAGAGTTGCTTATATTAAAAATTACAAAAGGGAGATTACAACCAAATGATCTGACGCTATGATCTTCCCTTGGCAGGGGTTGTAGCAGAGCGTGTCTCAAAAAAGCCTGCCGGGAATCTGAATGAATCTCTCTCTCTTCGGCTTGGCTCTCAATATTTTCTTGGATATAGTTTCCTTCCTACAAGTTCAGCTATAACATGTTCAAACCTTTAGCCATTCAGATCTAACCTGTTCAACCAGCACATCAATGGAAGATGGCTATATTTATAGAGGAGGGGAGGAGGTTAGGATCCCTGCAATAGTGGAAGGGAGGCCTTATCCCTTCAGAGGTTTCCCCATAAGGTGGAAACAATAGACCAACGGAGGAAGGCCATGGTTATTCAGTCGAACCACCCCCTATGAGTCATCCACAAAGTTGTTGTAATCGAAACTTCGCCTCTTTTAAAAAAATAAATTCAGTAAGCAGATTGGCGTGGGTGCTTAACTGGGACAGAGCGTCAGCTGGCGCAGGATAATTGTTAATTTTCCTCATTGGAGTGAGGGAATAACAGGCTACCAGCGCCAAGGAAAAAATAGGTGTTTTTAGTGGTCTTCTCGGGAAATGGTCAACAGAAGGATTGTTGTCCTCATGGCAAGGGATGCAATGTGTAATGTTCCAAATTTTTCAATAAGGTAATTGGAACATTAGATTTGTTTTATTTTTAATAAAGTGAATAAAATGGGTGAGGGGGCCCATGTAGCAACCTAATAAACACTCCTAAGGTGCAAAAAGTCACTTAAGTGGCTTAAGTTAGCAACCCCAAGTGTGAAAAGGGCCAAAAGCAAGTGAGCTAGACCATGGTTGACCCAAGTCAACAACGTACCCAAGAGGGGAAACTTACACAATAATATTGCATAGTTTGATGGAGGAAAATTTGAAATGAGAGAAACCCTAATGTGAGTGGGGTCCATGACAAGGAAGCATTCCTTGCATAAAAAGGTGAAGGAGAGCCACTGTTCATTCATGCTTGAGAATTCGATTTTGGAGCTCTCTTCAGTTGTTCAACTGAGATAGCTTTTGTTGCCTAGAACAAGGGGAATTCCTGTTTAGGATTTTCCTTCTCTTCCTTGGGAGGCCTTGGAGGAGTTTTTCTTCATCTTCCTCACATCTTGGCTTGAGGCCAAAGCATTCACCTTTAGCTACTGCATTATTCTGTTGGGCAGAAACGCTGGATTTGTTGGTGTTGCAGTGAGGGGCCATCATCACTCATTTTCGAAGTTGTTTTATAGAGGAGGAGCACTCTCTTTCTCTAGGATATCAGCGAATGAGATCTTCGGAGCTCGTATTGTAGATTTGGCATTGGGCCATATGTTTCTTCTCATGCCCAGCACAGTCACCTTCCCTTACAACATTATCTATAGAGGAGGCATGCACAAGGGGATTCACTTGGTGCACTAGAGAGTGCAGTCTTCAGTGAGAGGTGTAGCCTTCCACCTTGGAGACCATTGGAGGAGGTATCATTGTCTATTGTAGCATCTACTTCCTTCTCTTATATTGTATTCTATTTGAGTTGCAGCAGCTACACTGCAACTTCGGCATTTTCCTATTTTATGTATTTTAGCGAATCCCTTGGAGGATTGTGATTCTATTGTTTTCTACAGTTGAGATCTTGCTCCCATATCTTTATTTGAACTCACATTGTCATATCATATTGTATATTTCAGTTTTTAGTCATTTTCCCTTATAGACTACACAGCTATAGAGTTGCTGGGCTATGTAGCAGAGTGTTTTCTCCATTGTATTTAAATTTTCCTTTAAGGCTGATTTGAGCCCACCTTGAGAAGTATTCTCCTCAAGGATTTTATATATATTTTCCTGCTACAGTTTGTATATCATATTTATACTCTTCTCACATTTCATGAGAATTATTTCACTGTTGTTTTTGTTCATTATTGAAGTTCAGATGTTGCTGTAGCTCACCCTTGAGTAGGATCTTCCTAAAGGAAGAAATATTTGCATAGCTATAGGCAGAGTCTGAGAAAGGGCCATGAAACCTCTGGTTCTCATCCTCTCTTTAGAGGTGATATAACTGGTAAAATCCCTCTTAGTCCATCTCTGAAATACCCTTGTTCATATTTCCGACAAAAGGATT
This sequence comes from Pinus albicaulis, assembly GCA_034641835.2. Lineage (NCBI taxonomy): Eukaryota > Viridiplantae > Streptophyta > Pinopsida > Pinales > Pinaceae > Pinus > Pinus albicaulis. The sequence continues at coordinate 991,252,594 of CM076578.1, read as the reverse complement.
TCTTCAGTTGTGTAAAAGCTGCTGATTTCCATTTCAGAACATTACAGTGGTATCAGAGCTTCAAACTTGGCTCAGCCTGTGAAGTTCAAATTTTAGAGAAGAAGAGGCCAAAATGATGTAGAGGATGATATTAATCTCATCAATTTTTAGATCCAGCAACAACCTCTCCAAGGAGGTTGAGGAGACAGAGAAAGGAGAAGAGGAAGGACCATGCACTTCCTATTCTCACAAAGAAGAAAAGTAGAAGCATGAAGATCACTTGGAATTCGAAATTATAAGTGAGTATCTTGCTGAATATGGAGCAAACCCTAGATTCTTCCAAGAGACTCTATCTTTTTCACACTTTTTTTAGCAGAAGGAGGAAATAAGACCTCACATTTATGGGATGATGAATGGCAATATATTTCTATTGTCTACATTTGATGGGTCACCCACATGTGCAGAAAAGGCTTGGGTAAAGAAGCTAGAGGATTTCTTCCTATTACATCCTATAGTAGACAGAGAGACTGTAGCAATTTCAATGCTACATCTTGAGGGAGAAGCAAATATTTGGTGGGTCAGCCATGGGAGGCATGCAAGGGTTTCTACTCTTGCTGATTTTTCTCAGAACTTGATCAGAAGATTTGGCCAAAGGAAGGAGGAGCCCTTACCACCAGTTGAAGAGGCACACACCAGTGTTGTCATAAACTTGGAGAAGTACCCTTCATCTTTAGCTATTGAGGCAGCCAACACACTTGAGGAAGAGACTCTTGCAGCAACACAAGATTCTTTCAAATCTCTCCAAGGTATGCATGAGTTTTTATCCACCATGGAGGATTGTACATTATTACATGCTGATTGTCTTGAGGAGGGAACTTTCACTATGCTTTTCCATCATTCTTAGACACCCTTGACGAGTCATGCACTACACATGAGGTTGGGGATTTGAGATATGGATCATGGAGGAGATTGCATTTCAATGTCCCATGAAATGAAAAGGCAAATTTCTATTTTGGGATGATGGTAGCTCTTGTGGGAGAGGTACCAAGTTGCAGAAAACTGGGAAGCATCCACTAGGAGCTGAGTGGATGTGGATGAGAGGAAAGAGGATGGTGAGCCTCTTGCAGATCTATGATACAGGGCAGCAAGAATCCATGCTGCATTGATTTCTCTTGAGGGAGTTTGGCCAACATGTGACCTATTCCTTTTCACGGGGTTTGAAAGGGAAGAGGAGATGGCAGGATAATTACACCATGGAGCAAAGGAGATCATGGTTGCATCATTATGTTCCCATTTTATATTTGGTATGGTGGGAGTATGTAGGAGAAAAAAACATTCTTGTTGCTCATATTTTGTTTGAATGTTGCGGGAGAAAGAGGAGGAACTAGCATAGTGCAAGGGGATTTCTCTTTGATCTTGGATGCCCAAGACGCACCTTCTTCATGGGAGGGGCTCTACATTTGCAGCAACATGATGGGAGGAGTATTTGGCAAGGTTCATATCAAAGAGGGGATCTTTTAGATGATAGCGGCCCTACTCCAAAGACCAACAACGCTGTCACTTGAAGGCTTGTATTACTTGTTGGAGTGTTCTCAAATACACTTCACAAGTGATGTACTTTGGAGGCAAGTTGGTGATGAGCATGAAGGAGTAATGGAGGAGAGAAATTCTTATTACATTTTGAATTTCTTGGCTTGGTTGCAAAAGCACAAGAAGAGGGATCTACATGCAGTATTTATGGGTTTTTCTTTCATGCATTTTCATGCATATTCTTCATTGATGGAGAAGTCCACTTGGGAGGGCATCTTAATGGTTGCATATCATCATATGGACAGATGCATAACCCAAAATATGAAGAGGGGGTTGGCACAACCACTTCTCGGCTATGTTACAGTAAGGGAGAACTTCTACTTGAGCCATTTCATCTCAAAGACAAAAGTACATGAAGAAGGAGCAAATACAATGGCTATTTCAGCAGTGGGTTGTGGGGGGGAAGCCACATGATTTTTGGTGTGCACCAATTACACCATATTGTACTTTCATGTATACATCTTTTGAGATGATTGTGGTAGCAAAAAAGTGGTTGGGAAAGAACTTATTTCTTTCTGTTTTGATGCAGTTAGGGAGTGCACTGCGTAGGTTCCATTGGTGGAACAATGATCCACTTTCCAGTTGTCATGAGACAACTTGCTTCTATTGGTTTTTGCTTCGATGCATTGCATATTTTTCTTGTTGCATGGAAAGATTTGTTTGGAAAGTGGGAAATGAATTGATGATTCTCATTGGGATTATGATTCTCCCTATTTTACATATTGTATGTTTCAGGAGAAACAATGGGCAGCCCATGATTTCCAAGCTTCATCTCTTTCCTTCATGTGGGAGGAGCTATTTGGAGAGTTCAAAATTTTGGAGGAGGAATTTCATGGTTTGTACGATTAATGGGGTGGGTTGGGTCTCTCATGAGGACCATTTTATTTTAGCCATATATCAGCAGAAGCCCCATATGTATGGTGAGAAGATGTCATATGATGATGACTTCCAACTCATCACATATGAGGTGATTTGTGCCAGCTTGATTTGCAGCGTTGGAGGAGAGATCCTTGAGGATATAGACTTCATGTTGCCTCTTGAAGGCAACACCATTGCAGCCCAAGTTCAGATTTCACTCCACATTCATTATAAGTGGAGAAGAGGATAGAGTGGGGTATGCTATGAAGCTTACCAAGTTTAGAAATTCAGCCCACCTATTTCTCATGAGCACAAGGTGGAGGAGTACTTTTAAGAGTTGCCTAGTTGGAGGGTGTCTCATGTTGCTTGGTTGATTTCTTGGGGGATGGATGATCTACATGAGGATATTTCAGAATCCATGCCTTGAGTGGAGGACTTTTTTTTCAGTCCATCCTTGCTCTTGCTTGAGGACAAGCAAGTTTTGGGAGGGGAGGACTGTAATGTTCCAAATTTTTCAATAAGGTAATTGGAACATTAGATTTTTTTTATTTTTAATAAAGTGAATGAAATGGGTGAGGGAGCCCATGCAGCAACCTGATAAACACTCCCAAGGTGCAAAAAGTCACTTAAGTGGCTTAATTTAGCAGCCCCAAGTGTGAAAAGGGCCAAAAGCAAGTGAGCTAGACCATGGTTGACCCAAGTCAACAATGTACCCGAGAGGGGAAGCTTGCACAAGAATATTGCGTAGTTGGATGGAGGGAAATTTGAAATGAGAGAAACCCTAATGTTTTTCTTATATTAAAAATGACAAAATGGAGATTACAACCAAATGCTCTAATGCTATGATCTTCCTTCGGCGGGGCTTGGAGTGGAGTGTGTCTCGACAAAGCCTGTCAGTAATCTGGATGAAGCTCTCTCTCTTCGGCTTGGCTCTCAATATTTTCCCGACTATAGTTTCCTTCCTACAAGTTCAGCTATAACATGTTCAAACCTTCAGCCATTCAGCTCTAACCTGTTCAACCAGCACATCAATGGAAGATGGCTATATTTATAGAGGAGGGGAGGAGGTTGGGATCCCTACAATAGTGGAAGGGAGGCCTTATCCCTTGGGAGGTTTCCCCATAAGGTGGAAACAAGAGACCAAAGGAGGAAGGCTATGGTTATTCAATCGAACCACCCCCTATGACTCATCCACGAAGTTGTTGTAATCGAAACTTCACCTCTATTTTAAAAAAAAAATCCATAAGCAGATTGGTGTGGGTGCTTAACGAGGACAGAGTGCCAAATGGCACAGGCTCAGTTTTAATTTTCCTCATTGGCGCGAGGGAATAATGGGCTACCAGCGCAAAGGAAAAAACAAGTGTTTTTAGTGGTTTGCTCAGGAAATGGTCAATAGAAGGATTGTTGTCCTCATGGCAAGGGATGAAATGATGATATCTGCAATGAATGACACTGCTTATTGGTCACAAAAATTACCCTCCAATGGGCGAGATGGGGATTGTAGGGATAGTGAAAAATTACTATGTAAGACCTTCCCAGAGGGAATATCAAGGAATAGTTGAGAGGACTAGGGTGGCCAGCCCAACAGATTTCACCACTCTTCATCCATCTCATATTGACCCCACCCTGAAATTTTCCCCTCGTGAAAGGGTTGAGGTAGCAAGTGCACACGCAACCACTCCCTTTGAACCAACCACCAAGAAAAAGGCTCACCAAAGAAACACATAAACCACCGCCATCGCCTTTTAGAGAGAGCCAACTATGGAGGCCCACATCTTCCAATGAACAAAAGACCAAGCACTGCCACTACAAATGAGTCTAAATTTTTACATTGTATTTCCCAACCACCTCAACTACAACAAAAATGACCTACCAAACATACTGTTGGAGAGGGGGTTCCCGAGTAATGAGATTTTGAACCCCATACAAAAAACATTAGCGGAAAGAATAACAAAGGATGGGACAAGAACAAGCATCACTTTCAAGTACAAGAAAAAACATGTGTGAACTCAAGATAGGCAACTAAAAATGTTGCAAGCCTCTTTTGCAAGAGGCACCACCCTGAAAGGCATTAAACCCACTCTACTAGAGACACACCGTACGAGCCTAGATTACAATCAAAACTCACACAACCCAAACAAAAAAATAAAACCCTGCTATCCATTATCTTACCACAGGTTCACCTACGGTAACCTTGTTATGACTTCTCCTTCCTCTAAATTATAAGGTTTAATGACATTCTCACGACGTCGACAATGGCGAACCACCGTTGTCGACGCAATCCGAACACATCACTAGATCATTCAAAAGGTAGGAGAAATTGGTGGTGTGTAAAAAGAGTAGGGACATAGTCAACATGAGTTGATGACACATGCTTACTACAAGCTTTTTAACTACAACAACCTAAATATACACTATTGGAGTCGGAATTACCGCTGCTGTTGGCACCAGACTTTTCCTCCAATGGATCCTCGTTAAGGGATTTATATTGTACTCATTCCAATTACTATAATTGATGAGCCGAATATTTTTATTTATTATCACTACCTCCCCTGTCAGTATTGGGTAATTTTCACGCATGTTTCTTCCTTGGATGTGGTAGCCATTTTTCAGGCCCCCTCTCCGGAATCAAACACTAATTCTCTGTCACCCGTCACCACCATGGTAGGCCTCTATACTACCATCAAAATTCTATAGGGAAGAATTTTGAATGAATCATCACTAGCACAAGGGCTCTTTGACCAGTCGAGTTATCATGATTCATCATAGAAGCGGGCAAGCTTGCCATATCCCAAAATAGGGAAAATCAGCAATATTGGGAATATCTTATAATATCCCAAGTTTGGAGATCCAAAAATACATGAACATAATAATGAAAGAGAAATGATATATCAACTCATATAATGTAAGAAGATCCAAATATTCATCATATTAGACCATAGCATAAAATGTATACAATATCTTAAGGAAACACTCACTCATGCTAGGCAATACAAGCCTCAAGAAACATGTAGATGGAAAAATGAAGATCACTGCTACATAGAAAGTTCCCAAGGATATGAAAGTTCATTTTTATTAGAGGAACTACTATTGGGAAATTTAAATACACAAATATACAATTATAGGGCCCAAAAAATGTTGGGAGTGAATATCTAGACTCCCAAACTGAATTTCAAGGCAATCTGGAAAGGATTTCCTGAAATATACAAAATGGAAAAAATGTTGGAGTTGCAGTCTCAAGACTAAATAGCAGCTGCAACTCAAGAACTGGATGGATATGGCTATATATGATGCAAAATCTCAACAAACCTCTTCCAATGGATATTCCAAGTGAAAGGCTGATCCTAACATTGAAGATCTCACCCTCCAAATAATCACTACAACCCTCAATGCAGATTCTCACTGAAAATAACACAGTCAAGGAGAGGGAGTGCACTGTAGATGATGGAAAAATGTTGGCCTAATGAAAAATATGGTGAAATAAGCCCAGATTCTTCCTTAACAATCCTCCAAAGGAAATAAGGATTCCTCCTATGAAAAATAAGCTCCAGAAGTGGTGTTGAGTAACCTCCACTGCAACACCCTGCAACACAACCTAGCTCTAAACAGAAACTGTGTTGTAGTTGAAGGAGGATGCTTGGCCAGAAGCATGAATGTGGAGAAATGAAGGGAAATATCCCTCAATAGGCCTTTCTTGAAAGGAGAAGGAATTCCTAAACAGGAATGCCTTGTGCTAAGCAGCACAACAACTCTGCTAAATAGCAAGAGAATGCACAAAGTCTAACCAGACCATGAAATCAATAATCTATACCATGAATAAAAATGGCTGCCTTGCCCTCCTTTTAAACAAGTGAAAGCCCTCTCACCATGGGTCCCACTCATTAGGGTTTCCTCCACCAAAGAATCTTCCTCCCATTCACACTGTGTTGTCCCTCAAAGTGTTCTCCACCTACTATCCCAGTGTTGTTGACTTGGTAAAAATTGACCTTGTCCACATGAAAATGACGTTGTTCACACATGAGGGTGTGAAATCAATCTCCTATGATGATACCTTTTCACACTATGAGGGATTTTATTCTTATTTCTAAAATGTATGGGCCTCCTTACCCATTTATTTAGCTCCTAAGTGAAATCATCAAAAATCAATATTCCGATTAGCTGCATGCTAATTTTGGAATATTACAGTCCTCCCCTCCCAAATGTTTCTTGTCCTCAATAAACTACAAGGATAGAACTAAGAATAATCCTCTTCATCCCCTGTAGCATCCTCATATGATAAAATCCTCCAAGGATCAGGATGTTGTCTCCTCAATATATCTCCAAGTTGTTCCTCCCAAGTATGCAAGCTAGATTTTGGTGTGCATCCCAAATAGCTATCATCATGTAAAACATCCATGGAGGCAACAAAGGGTTTTCTAAAGGCCTTATTGAGGCATGGGATTTGAAACTAATTTGGAATCATCATTCCCATGTGGATCCTCCATCCCCAAGAAATCATCCATATAAAGTGAGTTACCTCCCAACATGGCAACTCCTGAAAATCCTCTTCCACCTTGAGCTCCTGCAATGTAGGTGGGCTGAAAATCTAAACATGGTAGAAAAAATAGCCTACCCCATGCCTTATTCCTCTCCACTTATGATAAGTGTAGAGTTCCTATTTATCTTGGGCTGCAATGCAGTTGCCCTCAAGTGGAAAGAAAGAGACTAGACCTCTAAATATATCCTCTCCAATGTTGTGAATCAAGCTGACCCAAATTATTCCATATATGATGCGTTGGAAATCACCATCATATGGCATCCAATCAATCCCCTGGCTCACCTCATAAGGAAACAAGTGTTTGGTTGTCGTGGCCACATACTCTCTCATGCTCCCATTAGAACATGTAATGCAAAAAATGTGGGAATCCTCTTCCCCAAAAGACACATCCAACCAATGTGTCACTCCCCTAATCCTATTTTAAAAAATAAGAGAAACATCAACATAAGGAGCTATAATGAGAATCATGCTAGCTTCCATATGAATCAATGGAGAAGGACAATGGTCCCTCAAATGCAACCAACACAGTTTGACTCTCAACTGCAATAGAGAATGACAAAAAGTGTGGTTTCTCAACCACTTGCTTGCTGCCCCACTCTCCTCATAATTTTGGGGAAAGTGTATGATGTGTGGTGTCAATTAAGCATGTTCTCCATGAAACATCTCCTCCCCAAGTCCTCATAGGGAGTGGCCATCAAAACTACTCATGGCCTCAAGCAGACTATGAAGTATAGAAGGAAGAATGTTCCTCCTTTGAGAAAATTCCTGCACATGTATGGTTAAGGGATGCATATATAAATTATACAATTCATTATGAAAATAAACAATACCCTTACCATATTTCTTGCTCATGCAAATATATTGGCTCATAGACGAGTCTCCTCTCATCCTCAAAGAGAAAATAGGTGGTTGTGCTAACTCTTCTAAATATTTATATATCTTCTCCATATCCACATGATCCATGCATCTCCTTATATGCTAACACATCTCCTCCTCAAATCCTTCTCAAAAATACCCCTCCATGATGGTGTGGTATGCCCTCATAGAATAAGTGTGGCTGAAAAGGAAATCTTCATGAGATGCTTGTAGCAACTTCTCCTTGAGCTTGGAAGCTCTAGATAAGAATATCCTACTATGATAGTAGATGACCCCATCTCTGACTAAATATACCTCCTCATGCAACTGGTCATCCAAAATCATATAGGAAAAAATATCCTTGGAGTACTCCACCAATAGCTGGGAATTCCATTATGGATCTACCCTCCATAGTGACAGCGCTGATGAACTATCAAGAATAACATTCGTCATATGGTTATCTTCTTCTTTGACATATCTCATGTCAAATATGCAAGTTGGAAGGCTTCTATCCTTCTCATGCTGCTCCTGCCACAGTGAGAAATTTGAAGTGAGAGTGGGTAATGATGACATTAGGAGAATATCTCCCTCCTCCTTGAGTCTACCCAAGAATACCAACATTGTACCAAACTCTCCCAAGGTCTCCACTCCTCTGAAATCAATGAGTGGTGCCTCAAAAAGTGAAGCATCCATCCTCCTCTGTTGATTTGGTGGTCTCCCTGGTGAAATGCCCCCATATAATGAGGCATCAAGATCAAGAGTAGACTACATATGTGAATGGAAATATTTGTCCCTGCTCTCACTGTGCCATCCAGTCTCCCTCTTAGGTGCATCAACCTCCTAAAATAGATAGGGGTGTGTGGTCCTCATCACATGATGTTGGTCATCCTCCCTATCTCATCATTTTATCTCCATAGTTTCACATACTATCATCAATGGCACATGTAGATCATGAGTTGTGCCTTGATCTCCACATGTGAGATCCTAGGGACTTCCTTGCAATGATACAAGAATCCCTCTATTTGGAGCAAGATCTCCCTCTTCCTCTACATGAGGTGCTAGATAAACTCTAGATATGACAACAATGTTTCCCTCATCCTCATCAACATGCATGGGAAACCTCCCAAGAATTAGATCCTCTTTTGAAAAAGGGATCTCCATGCCCTCTTGTTCAGGAATATGAGATAGAGGTTTCGCCTCTAACAAGGTATGATGCAAGATTTCAGCCTCGTCCAGGATTTTATGAGGTGGATTTGAGTTTATATTTTTCTCCACCACATGAAAGGGTTTGGTTTGTTTAGATTTTTTTAGCTTCACCACATGTGTTGTAGAAATTTTTCCATCAAAACTTTCCCTCAATGTCTTAGTAAACCTTTCATAAGAAGTATTTACATTTTTCAAGGAAAAAGACTCAAATATCCACCATGCATAGGCCTTACCTCCAAGATGCAGCGTTGCAACTCTGATGGCTTCATCTTCAGAAATGTGATGTTGTTGCAAATAGGAGTCAAGATCCTCCACCCAAGCTCTGGCTGAACATGTAGGTGAACCATAAAAAGTAGATAAGAGAAATATACTCTTATTTTTCTGCTTTCTTCTCTCCACCTTGATCTTGAAAAACTCTGGAAAAGTGATATGATCTCTAAAATTTTGAGTTTGAGATTCATATTCTTGCAGGAAATCACTAAGAGTTCTCCTCCTATCCATTCCTTCCTCTTCCATCTCTCTCATGGAAAATATGGGCATTTGACTACGCTGTGCATCATAGTGTGTGGCTGCATGCTCACACTCCTCATATGAAAATCTAGAGTTTAATTCAGATTCAAAACCTCTTGGATCTCCCTTCTTACTTTCTTGAGATCTTCTTGAATGCTCTATATAGATTTAGGAAGAAGCTTTGAGAGCCTCTCCTCCTTCTTTTCTCCAAAGAATGGAGTCTTCTACAACTCTGATAAACAGAAAGAGAATGCACAAAGTCTAACCAGACCATGAAATCAATAATCCACAAAATGAATAACAATGGATGCCTTTCCCTCCTTTTAAACAAGTGAAAGCCCTATCACCATGGGTCCCACTCATTAGGGTTTCCTCCACCAAGAATATTCCTCCCATTCACACTGCGCTGTCTCTCAAAGTGTTCTCCACCTCCTATCCCAGCGCTGTTGACTTGGTCAAACTTGACCTTGTCCACATGCAAATGACCCTGTTCACACATGAGGGTGTGAAATCCAGCTCCTATGATGATCCCTTTTCACGCTATGAGGGATTTTATTCTTATTTCTGAAATGTATGGGCCTCCTTACCCATTTATTCAACTCCTAAGTGAAATCACCAAAAACCAATATTCCAATTAGCTGCATGCTAATTTTTGAATATTACAAATCCCGCTCTGACATTTTATCTAAAAAATTCATCCCTTCCAAAGATTTAGGACTTGGTGCACGTATTAGCTCTAGAATTACTACAATTAATTGAGTATTATGGTACCATAAAAAAAAACTATAACTAATTTAATGAGCCATTTGCAGTTTCACAGTCTGAATTAGTTCATACTTAGATATGCTTGGATTAATCTTTGACACAAGCATATGAATACTGGTAGGATCAACCAGGTAGCACCCTCCCACATCATGTAAATATTTTATACCTTGCACCTCTTGCATCCCAAAGAAGGGATTAGAGCCCACACACACTACATGCCAAGAAAATACAAAATAAATGTCAACATCAAATGCAATCGACGATGGATGCAAGATCTATAAAGAGAAAAAATGGGTCACCCCGCTGAGTCACATTGCATCGAGGCCACTTAGGAGTTGGCAACCATCACCCAATCAACAAGAATGTAAAAAGACTTATCACTCACGGCAGCCACAACGAGTAGATAAGGGGGATAAAACAAAAATAATACTCCCTTAGAAATGCCCCCAAACCCTCCCCGCCTCACACCAAGGCCACCTAGGAGTCCACCCAGACAGTGGAAATAATGGACCTCGAGTGCCTGCGGAGACCAGATGTGAAAGCAAAGGAAGGAAACAAATGGAGAAAAATGAAACCCACAAAATCTCTCTGAAATTCCTCCCAACCATCCCTACCATGCACTAAGGCCACCTAGGATTCCACTTGGACAGAAGCAACGATGGACCTCGATAACTTTATGGCCTACGGTGACCTCAATTCGAAGGAAAAGTAAGGAGATAAAGAGAGAAAAATCGACCCCACAACATCTCTTAAAAAATCCCTCCAACCCTTCTCGCCTAGCAGTGAGGCCACTTAGGTGTCCACCCAGAAAGCAGCAATAGTGGACCTTGATTACCTGATCACCTGCGGAAACCTCACTACAAAGGGAAAGGAAGGAAGTAAAATGAGAATGACGAAGTCGATAACGTCTATTAGAAATTCCACCCCAACCCTCTCTGCCCCACACCAAGGCCACCTAGGAGTCCACCTGGTCAGAAGCAAAAGTGGACCTCGATCATTTGATCACCTGCGACACCCTCAATGCAGAAGGAAAAGGAAGGAAATAAAACAAGAATGACTGAGTCTGCAACCTCTCTTAAGAATTCCCCACCAACCCACCCCACCTCGCATTGAGGCACCTAGGATTTGACCTGGATAGCAGCAACAATGGACCTCGATCACTTGATCTCCTATGAATACCTCGATGCAAAGGTAGAGGAATAAAAAAAATGAAAATCAGGAGGCTCGCTACAAAAGGCATGAACATATCTAAATAGGAGGAGGGATTAGGCAGCCCCGCGCCCCACACAGCCTACATACAAGAAACCTAGGAGATTTCCCCACCAACTTACCAACTAGACAATGAATACTTTTCACCTGCAACCACCTCAACATAGAGGAGGGAGGTCGAAGCATTCCACCTTGAAGTCCTCCTTCTAGATATAGCCCCCATCATCAATGTAGCAAGCCTCCTCCCCATTGGATTGCAATCACATACGCGATCAAAACAACAAATACCCATCACCTTGTGTCTCAGCATTCCAAGCCGAAAAATCCTACTATGCATGCAAGATGCAAGGAAAAATATGACCACTCAATCAAACATATGGACCACCACATCTATAAAAACCTCAAATCCAATGTAAGGACAGATGATGTGCACTCTTAAAGGAATTCCAAACCTTAATTTTAAAACAAGGAGAACCGATCCTCACATCTCCCAATGCAAAAAGAAAAAAAGAGGGGCGACTTACAACCAAAACCCTTCCACATTCCTCTTAAATGTATGTATCTAAACCCACAATGCTGACATAGAAAGAGTAAAATCACAAGAAACTGGCATTGTAAAGAGCCAAACAATGAAGAGGACAGTCATCTCAAGGAGTCACACACAACAACCCATCCAATTCTAATAACACAGAGCGAAAGGGGAATTGTTCACATATTCTTCCAAGGAATAGCGTGGGAAACATTACCGCTCATGTGGTACCAAGCTGGGATGGAGAGAATATGAAAGTCAGTGACCCTACAAATGACCCAAGGCCATTCTTCAGGGACCCCCGAAGAAGCAACTAAATTACAAAACCAAATTTCACATCAAAATCCAACCCCTCCCCCCACCAAAAGGGGAGGAGGTGAAAAATATAGCAAAGAGTTGATTACATGAAACCAACGAGAGAAAAGCCATTCTCTCCCACCCACCAAAAAGGGAGGAGGTGAATAATATAGCAAAGATCCAATTTCAACGGATCCAACAAGTGACGAAGGGGTATGAGAGCGACACAGGCAAGCAGCCAGTTATCTCAAGGAGCCAAACATAGCAACCACATCCAACTTTGAGAACACAGAGTAAAAGGGTAACTCTGTTCACATATGCCTCCTAGGACAAGTATGGAAAATGTTACCGCTGATGTGCTACCTAGTGTGGATGGAGAGAATATGAGAGTCGATGACCCTATAAATGACCCAAGGCCATTCTTCTGGAACACACGAACAAAAAACTCAATTACCAACCCACCTTTCACATGAAAAGCCAACCCCTCTCCCCACACTAGAAAGGGAGGAGATGAACAATATAGTGACAAGCTGACTTCAACAAAACCAATGAGTGACACAGCGAAGAGCCAAATTCAATGGATCAAATGTGTGAGCGAGGGAAATGAGAAAGAAATATCGAAGATCCGATTTCAATGGAGCCAACGAGCGACCAAGGGGTACAAGAAAAACATAGCCGAGCAAGAAGTTGTCACAAGGAGCCACACACAATGACCCCATCCAACCCTAAGAAAACAGAGTGGAAGGGGAATATTCTTCACATATTCCTCCCAGGATGAGAATGGCTAACATTACTGCTCATATGCTACTGAGTGCAGATGGAGAGAAGAAATTTGGTGACCCTACAAATGATCCAAGGCGATTCTTCAGGCACACCTGAAGAAAACAACTCAATTACCAACCCAAATTTCACATGAAAATCCAACTTATAAAACCAACCCCTACCCCTGACCTAAAAGGGGATAGTTGAACAATCAAATGAAGGCATAGGGAGAAAATAGAAAACAGGCCTCTCGAACGTGCACAAGGAACACGGGCAGTCACAACTTAGCAATTTTGATACAGCCACCCCCAAATGAAATGACCCGACCCAAAGGTGTTTCGTCGGGCACCCTCACATGACACAACACGATGCACCCAACCAAAGGGAGGCACAAGGAAGAAAATGAAAAACAGGCCACACGAACATGCACAAGGCAGACGAGTGATCACAACTGAGCAATTTTAATACAACCACCTGAAAATGAAACAAAACAAGTGAAACAATTTTTATCAGGCACCCTCACATGGTGTACTCAACAAAACGAAGGCACAAGGGAGAAAACGATATGGAAAAAAAATGACCCAAAAAAATTTCGTTTGACGCCCTCACAGGGCATGATGCGGTGTGCCTAACTAAACGAAGGCCGAAGGGAACAAACGACAAATGGGTCGCTTGAACATGCACAGGGCACACGGGCAGTCACAACTTAGAAAATTTGATACAACTATCCAAAAATGAAATGAAATGACCCAAACGGATTTCATCGAGTGCCCTTACATGACACACCAGACCAAATGAAGTCACAAGGGAGAAAATGGAAAACAGGGTTCCCGAACATGCACAAGGCACCCAGGTGGTCACAGCTTCGCAAATTTGATACAGCTACCCTCAAACAAAACGACTTGACCTAAACCCGTTTCGTCGGATGCCCTCACATGACATGACACGGCGTGCCCGACTGAAAGAAGGAATAAGGGAGAAAATGAAAAATGTTCCACATGAACATGCACAAGGCACCTGCGTGGTCACAATTTAGAAAATTTGATACGGTCGCCCTCAAATGAAACGACCCGACCCAAACACGTTTTGTCGGGTGCTCTGACACGACGCAACATGGTGCGCCCGACTAAACAAAGGCACAAGGGAGAAAATGGAAAATGGGCCACCCGAACATGCACAAGGCACTTGAACGATCACAACTTAGAAATTTTATACGGTTGCCCTCAAACGAAACAACGTGACCTGAGCATGTTTGATTAGGCACCCTCACAGGGCATGCCTGAATGAACGAAGGCATAGGGGAGAAAATGGAAAATGTGCCACTCGAACTTGCACAAGGTACCCAGGTAGTCACAACTTAGCAAATTTGATACGACCGCCCTTAAATGAAACGACTCGACCCGAACACATTTCAGCAGGCACCCTCACACGGCGCGACACAGTGCACCTGACCAAACGAAGGCACAAGGGAGAAAACAAGAAACCTTGATGCAAAGGCATAGGAAGAAAAAAAATTCAAATGAGGAGGCTCGCTACAAAAGGAGTGAACATATCGGAGCAAGAGGAGGGAATAGGTAGCCCCACACACCACACACCCTACGTCCAAGCAACCTAGGAGATTTTCCCATCGGCTTACCAACTAGACATTGAATAATTTTTACCTACACCCACCTCCACACAGAGGAAGGAGGTCGAAGCGTTTCACCTTGAATTCCTCCTTCCAGATATATCCCGCACCATCAACATAGAAAGCCTCCTCCCCATTGGACCACAATCGCATACGCGATCAAAACAACACATACACATCACATTGTGTCTCAACATTCTACGCCGCAAAATTCTACCGTGCATGTAAGATGCAAGGAAATATTTTACCACTCGATCAAAAATATGGGCCATCACATTTATCAAAACATCAAAGCCAATGCAATGACAGACGATGTGCACTCTTCAAGGAATTCCAAACCTTAATTTTACAACAAGGAGAACCTCTCCTCTGTAATATTCCCACTTAGCCCAAGCTAATGGGAATATTAAATTTTTCTTTGTATTTTTTTTATTTTCATGTTGATGAATAAAATGTGAAGGAGGACATGTAAAACTCCTAAAAACATCAAAATAAATCAATGCCCAATGTAGACAATGCTAAATCTGGGCCATTTTATAAAACACACTTGAGTGTGAAAGAGGTTGATCACTTGACCAATTCAACCATGACCATATCTATATCGTAGTCTAGATGCATTGAACCTCCTTTAGGCACAACACAGTTCTAGATGGAGGCTCTACATGTGAAAGGAGCTAAATTGATGAAGTGGTTTGGGGTTTGACAAGACTCCAATATTATAAAAGGAAGAGGAGAGCAGCATGAAGGGGGTTATTGAAGATATTATTTTAGAACAATTTGTCTACTTAGACATATCTCATTCTCTAGTTGTTTAGCTGAGAATAGTGCTTCTTAGCACTTGGGTGTTCCTGGTTGGGAATCCCATCTCCTTCCTAGAGTAGCTATTGGAGGATTTTTTCTTGTCTTTTCCACTATCAGGCTTGGGAAAAACTTCACCTTACACCTACAACGTTGATCCTATTGAAGGTTGGGTTGTCCTTGTGAGTTGCAGCAAGTGGAAGATAGATCTCTTCAGATCTATGCATACTTAGCCTCTCTTTTCACTGGGAAAGTCTACTATCCCATTGGCAAGAGTGTCCTAGACCATTGTAACTATAGATCCAGAACTTGGCATCAGGCCAAATCATTCCCAGAGCTTATAGCATAGTTTCTATCCCTGAACTACGTTGTTTGCAATTTGCAGTTGCAGGGTGTTTTGTCTGCATTTTGGAGGAGAGATATCTAATGTTAGGATTCTTCCTCTCACTATACTGATCCATGTATTGGCCATCCAATCCATGTTTTTTTTATATTTGATCTGTTGTTATATTATATGATTCAGGAATTTCTGAATATTACTGTAGATCTGCAACTCTAGATCTTATATCTACTCTCTGTGCTCCATGTTTTGCACAAAACCCCAAGCGGAATGTATAGATGAAATTTTCTTGTACACAAATCTGAATTAGATCTATATTTTTATGTACAGATCTACTCTAGATCTGAGCTATAATATACTGCTACTTTTTCCACAATAAAATAACGTTGTTAAGTTTATGCAGGCTTTTCTGTGGCTGTAGCACCTCATTTCTGAGGGTTTATTTATGTTTAAGTATTCTATTTTCCCTTGTACACTGTATGGGCTGTAATATAAATCTGATTTTTTGTCGTACATATAATATGTGAGCCTCCATACTGATCTACTGCAAGTACTGGGTTGAACTACATTATATCCAACAATGTTCTTTGTATTGTTGTTGTCCCCTCTTTGGGCAGTTTTCAAGCCTTCCTAGGTGTGGGAGATCTGTTTAACCCACCTAGAAAGACTTGCTTATGATATCCTCTTAGATTTAAGACTTACATACCTAGATCTATGGGATCAAAGGGCTTATTTCAAGAGCTGTACAAGCCATTCCTGAAAAATGTGTTTTTTAGGCATGCCTTGCTAGCAGTCTTAATTTTGGGATACTACAGTGGTATCAGAGCTACTTTCTTGGCTCAGCCTGTGAGATTAAATAATTATGGAGTCCTCTCATGGGGAGGAGGAGATATGCAAGAGAAAATAGAGAAAACGCTTGTTGTATGGAGAAAAGAGGTTCACAAAACTTCTATCTCAAGCTCTGCAAGGTATCAGAAAAGACATCAAAGAAATGAGGAGAGAAAAGTAGGAAGATCCCTCAACAAGATCTACAAGATCTATACATGAGGAAGGTTCTAATTCCTCATCTCATGGACATGAGCACTCATACATATCATCTAATCTACAATGTTCTGTCAAAAAAAATTTTATGAAGAGGAAGGGAGGAGATGTGCCAAAAAGAGAGAACGACTTGGACTTCCAAGGGTCTTGCAAGATTAAGGAAGAGAAGGATGGGGATATCAGCACAGTCAAGACAAGGGCACACCTAGATCCTCATGAGGAGGAATAAGGGGAAATGGCTCCAAGGAGAGGAACTCTTGCACTCTTGCAAGAAGTTCCAAAGGATCTCACATATGGAGATTGTGGCACAATCCATGTGCAGCATGTGCCATCACCATAAAATGGTGAGATCTTGAAGATGGAAGAAGGAAAATAGGAGGGAAATCATAAATTAGTGAGGATCATATACCCCTCTCTGTTTTAGAAGTTTGATGCACAAATAAGATAGGAGGATCTATGTAAGGAAGGCAAGGACAAATCTATCCACACACATACACATCCCACTCTATGCCTTGATGTCTCTTTACATGGAGGCATTCCATCGGGGAGACTTCCTGATGGGAGGAAAAATAAAGTGTTCTCTCAACTATGGGCAGCATATGCTTACTTGGCTAAGGAGTGAGCTTTGGTATAAACTAGAACAATGTAGAGAATATTTCATGGATTCAAAAGCGAGATCAACAATTTTCTGAATTAGACATTGCTATCTCCCTCTCAATTATTTGCGCTGAAAAAGGAGAATTCAAAAGTATATGATGGCATGGACATGATTTCATATGGAAAATCCATATATTTGGGACAGCCAATGATATTTTCATTCACAAAGGAGATTTTTGAACATGAGAAGAAGATATCAACACTCTTTCATGCATAGGCCACATTGAGGAAGTTTTGGAAGACAAGGACTTTCCAAGGGGAGGTTGACTTCCATCTACTTCAATATTTTATTGAGAAATATTAGTTGCAAAGGAGGAAACAAAATGAAATTGATAGTACTCGAACATGTGAATTTTACATCAAGCATGTCAAGGAGGAGAGCCATGCTATGGTGGGGGCTACATTTCAGATTTCTACAGTGTTGTCATTGTTGGGGAGCCTAGATCTAACTTGGGATTCCCAAATTTTAATGGAATACTCCAATTACCTTTTCACATGTAAGGTTCTTGATGGGAAAATGATACATGGGAGGTATAGAGTAGTTGAGGGAGTCATTTATTCCCATGATCGGATCTATTTGGCTAGAGACTCCAAGCTTAAGGGGAAACTACTTAATGCGGCCTATGAGATCCTAATTTCAAAACCCACTGGTTTCATTAAAGCATATCATACTATCTTAGATGGATTCATGTGGGAGAAATTCGAAGAGGATTTGAACTCTCATATGAGGAAGTGCATGGATCATTTTTTGGTTGAGGAGGAAAATAAATCTTGGGAAGAGTTATCCTTACCACCTCCTTATTCATTGAGTGTGAGAAGGAGCTCATCCATGAGCTACCTTGCTAATTTGAAACAAGTGTATGATAAACATTGTATTTTTGAACGTCATGATGTATTTATTATATACTTGCATTTTCCTAACACTCATGTGCAAGTCTTGGCTCCAAGAGGGGGCACCTTTTCTTATGGGCTTCATGAGCCACGTTGGGCCATGAAAAGTGATGATGTTTTCCATTCCTTGGGAGATATTTCAGAGATGATGTACTCTTCATGGTGTGATTAATTTACATAAACCATCATATACCTTCTCCAAGCATGCAAGAAGGATGAGGCAACAAACAAGTGTTGGGGAAAACACTTTTCATATCATATCCTATGGCAGTTAGGAGTAAAACTGCACTGGTTGCACATCAGGGACCATTTTCCTTCTCCTTTATTACATTTGGCAGCTACCATGACCTTAATTATGATACCATATGTTGAATATGTTCTTATCTTTGTTGGGGGAATGGTTGAAGGAGAGACACATAAGTTGGATGTGTCCTTGGGGAAAGAAATTTCCTACATTTTATGTACTACATGTTCTAAGGGGAGCATGGGACGTTATATGGCCACTATGGTAGACCACTTGTTTCTTTGTAGGGTGAGCCATATGTTTGTTTGGGACATTCCTCTCATAGGTATTGGGGAGGATTTTTATATGAATTTCCAAGCTGGGACTTGATTCACTTCATTTGGATGACAACATGGAGATGGGAGTCTTTCATGGATGATGAAATTCCACATGATTTTCATCATTTCTATCTTGAGGAGGCCATGGATCAGAAAGGATTTTTCCATATAGACCTTCCAGTCCTTCAAGATGAGAACCATTGGGCTTATTCACCAAAGGAAAACTTGCACATTGGGGAGGAGACATTGGGAGACAGAACTATTGCAGAAAATCTGAAGCAATGGTGGATACTATTGGATGAGGGGGCCACAAGAGAAGGAGGGCAGATTTTGTAGCACTCACCTTATCAGTTGCTTGAATACAAGCAACATCTTGGAGGGGAGAACTGTAATATTCCCACTTAGCCCAAGCTAATGGGAATATTCAATTTTGCTTTGTCTTGTTTTGATTTTCATGTTGATGAATAAAATGTGAAGGAGGACATGTAAAACTCCTCAAAACATCAAAATAAATCAATGCCTAATGTAAACAAGGTTAAATCTGGGTCATTTTATAAAAAAAAATTGAGTGTGGAAGAGGTTGATCACTTGACAAAGTAAACTATGACCATATCTACAGCGCAGTCTAGATGCATTGAACCTCCTTGAGGCACACCACAGTTCTAGATGGAAGCTCTACAAGTGAAAGGAGCTAAATTGATGAAGTGGTTTAGGGTTTGAAAAGACTCCAATCTTATAAAAGGAAGAGGAGAGCAGCATGAAGGGCATTTTTGAAGATATTATTTCAGAATAATTTGTCTACTTAGACATTTCTCATTCTCTAGTTGTTTAGCTGAGAATAGTGCTGCTTAGCACTTGGGTGTTCCTGGTTGGGAATCCCACTTCCTTCATAGAGTATCTATTGGAGGAGTTTTTCTTGTCTTGTCCACTATCAGGCTTGGGCCAAGCTTCACCTTACACCTACAGCGTTGATCCTGTTGATGATTGGGTTGTCCTTTTGAGTTGCATCAAGTGGAAGATAGATCTCTTCAGATCTATGCATACCTAGCCTCTCTTTTCTCTGGGAAAGTCTACTATCCCATTGGAAAGAGTGTCCTAGACCATTGGATCTATAGATCCAAACCTTGGCATCAGGAAAAATCATTCACAAATCTTACAGCGTAGTTTCTATCCCTGAATTGCGTTATTTGCAACTTTGCAGTTGCAGGGTGTTTTATCTGCATTTTGGAAAAGAGATCTCCAGTGTTAGGATTCTTCCTCTCACTGTGGTGATCCATGGATTGGCCATCCAATCCATGTTTCTTTTAGATCTGATCTAATATTCTATTATATGATTCAGGAATTTCTAAATATTATTGCAGATCTGTAATTCTAGATCTCAGAGATACTCTCTATGCTCCATGTTTTGCACAAAACCCCAAGGGGAATGTATAGATTAGCTTTTCTTGTACACAAATATGAATTAAATATATATTTTTCTGTAAAAATTTTCTCTAGATCTGAGCTATAATATACTGCTACTTCAGTCCCAATAAAATAACGCTGTTAATTTTATGCATACTTTTCTATGCCTGTAGCACCTCATTTCTGAGGGTTTATTTATGTTTAAGTCTTCTACTTTCCCTTGTACACTGTATGGGCTGTAATATAAATATTATTTCCTATTGTACATATAATATGTGAGCCTCCATACTAATCTACTGCAAGTACTGGGCTGAACTATGTTATTTTCCAACAATGTTCTTTGTATTGTTGCAGTCTCCTCTTTGGGCAGTTTTCAAGCCTTCCTAGGTGTGGGAGATCTGTTTAACCCACCTAGGAAGACCTTTTTCTGATATCATCTTGTATTTAGGACTTATATACTCATATCTAAAGGATCCAATGGCTGATTTCAAAAGTTGTAGTAGCCATTCCTGAATAATACGTTTTTCATGTATGCCTTGCTAGCAGTCCCAATTTTGGGATACTACATCCTCACATTTCCCAATGTAAAAAGAAAGAAAGAGGGGAAGCTTACAAAAAAAAACCTTCCACATTCATCTTAAATGTGTGTATCTCAACCCACAATGCTAACATAGAAATATTACAAGGACAATAAACTGGAACCATAAAGAGCCAAACAATGAAGAGGACAATCATCTCAAGGAGCCACACACAACAACCCATCCAATTCTGAGAACACGGGGTGAAATGGGAATTGTTAACAGATGACTCCAAGGACGAGCATGGATAAAATTACCACTCATGTGCTACCAAGTGGGGATGGAGAGAATATGAAAGTCGGTGACCCTACAAATGACCCAAGGCCATTCTTCAGGCACACTCGAACAAGAAACTCAATTACCGACCTATATTTCACACGAAAATCCAACCCCTTCCCCCCACCAAAAAGGAAGGAGGTAAAAAATATAGTGAAGAGTCGATTTCACAAAACCAACGAGAGAAAATCCAACCTCTCCCACTCACAGAAAAGGGAGGATGTAAACAATATAGCAAAGAGCCAATTTCAACAAAGCCAACGAGTGACCAAGGGGCACGTGAGAGACATAGGCGAGAAATTCGTCATCTCAAGGAGCCACACACAACAACCTCATCCAACTCTGAGAACATAGAGTGAAACAGTAACTCTATTCACATATGGCTCCTAGGACAAGCATGGCCAACATTACTGCTCATGTGCTATCGAGTGGAGATGGAGACAAGATGAGAGTTGATGACCCTACAAACGACTATTACACAACATTTTGTCACCGTCCCTGCAATCCCTCGCCCTGCATATTGGAGGGTCTTCCCTATTAGGGTCCCATGATTTGGTAGATTGGCAAGCCAAGTGACAGGGTAACATCAAACCAACTTTGGAGCCCAAGGACCTAGCCTTCCTAGACTCAGAGAGGGCTCTCTCTATTTGTGCAAGGGATGTAGATTTGTTTGCTTCTTATGTATTTGATTTTAGGCTAGTTGTTAAGTAGGGTTTTAGTTTGTTTTTAGGTTTTTGAGGGAGGAACTGATCAAGATATAAATATCTAAAAAAAAATTTAGATCAACTGGGCTATGGGGTCGAGAAGGTCAAGAAAGCCTCAAATGGTGGACAGGGTATATTGAAGGGCCAGTTTGGTCGAGGTAAAATGGATTCTTTAGGTGGAGTGAAATGGGATGGACACTAGGTTTTGTGAAGGAAAACGAGGTTTAAACATAAATATTTTTACAGCAGACATCCATGTGGTAGGGCTAACCATTAATCACGATAAATGAAACTTCAAACTGATAGATGCATAAAATAGACATTCAGGCGATACATAGAAGTATAAGACCCTCTAACTTTGGGAAAATCGCCTTCATACTTTGGGGAAAACAAACAAGACAAAAAAATAACTCAATCTATGAAGAGGTAAATCCTAAACATCATATTTGAGCTATCGATAAATTTGAACTAAGATTGCAGAGCATAGGAAAAAGGCAAGATCGACACAAGACCTTTTTGGTTCAACTAGGACAATCAAACATTCAGAGAAAGGTTTCAGTAATGGGGTTTTGGTTCGCTAGGACTAAACAGGGCTTACCGTGAATCATACTAGATAGCATACATAATAACCATTAATGAAATTGATAACAAGTTCTTAGGGTATCAAATAGTAGTTAAGAATTCTTTTGACATAACTAAGAAAGAATACAAACATAGAAGTTGTAATGAATCAGGAGACTTGAGGTGCTTCCATGGGCATGTCTCAAATATATTCTTTACTGTCCTACAACAAGCAAGAAACATGAAAATATTTATGATAACCTAGGAAAAATAACAGAGAAGGAACACTATACCATTTACCAAGTCAAGAAATCCTACAACAGTCCTCTTTCACCATCCAAAACACAGAAGAAATTATCCACTTCATGAGACAAAGTATTTATTCCAAGATTGTATAACCATGTATTTCTCTATAACATCAAGTTTATCACCTTAATACAATTAAATCTCTTGGAATATATAGGCGAAAGAGAAATAACCTATCCACGAGCATCTAGAAGGCCATTGGCCTATTACAAATATCTGATTTTTTCCTTGAGGCTTTACAAAGCCCAAGGCACAAAATATTTTTTAAAATATCTCAAAATGTTAAAAAATGAAAGAAAATTAAATTTTCAAGAATTACAATGGCCAAAAAAGGCTTAACGCACATTTGGATAAGCCATTTTAGAAAAATGCCTTTTTTTCCAAAATGCTACAGGAACACAGCAGCAGAAAATTCCCTGTCTTGTAGACAACTTTTGAGGGACCTCACGATGTAAAAATGAGGATTGTGATGGCTTGTTTGAAATCCCTAGATGTCTAGTTTCTATATCTACTTGATTTTTTCCAAAAGGATCTCTGGAAGTATGTCAAAAGGTGGACTGAGTGGAGAAAACCAAAAAAGTAGCCCTTGCTGATATGTGAGCCAGAAAGTTAAAAAATCATTGTTTTTCGCCTCTTTGGGGAGCCAAAACATTTCCTTTGGATGTGAAAATTTGTGAGTAGCTACCCTTGAATTTAATGCATCCAATGATACCACTCTCAATAGCTGAGGATGCTCCAAACAAAAATGGTGGTGCCCATGAATTTATGCAATGAGGCCTAAAAATGTCAAAAAACAAGATCATGTCAAAATTTGCTCAATTTTGGTGAGTAAACCCCTTAAGGGATTTTAGAAACTTTCCTGGAATATCGAGCCAAAATTCCAAGCCTATATGTGTCTTTTCCTTCTTTTCTCACCGAGCGCCCTCTCTAGGCAATTTTGAGTTTTTCTTGATTTTCTCCCTTGTTGTTTTGGCATTTTTAGCTTTGGCGAAGAAGTCATGCCTCGTTGCCTAGGAGAGGTAGCTAGCACATTATTTGGAGAATTCTCTTCATGCTCTATGTTTTTGTCTTGGCTGCCCTTAGGACTATTTTTCTCTTTTTTCCCCATGTTGCCCCCTTCGGAATGCTCACTGTTTGTTGTTTGCTTGCCATCATCATTGCTAGCTTGAGGGCTGTCATGTTTTTCATCATTAGTGTCTCTTTGAGGACTGTTATGAGACTCATCATCACTGTTTTGGCTGCCACTTTGTTTTCTTTCTGGAGGACTGTATTTTTCATCTTTGTCACTGCTTTCTTCATGACTACTATGTTCTTTCCCTTCACTATCTTGTTTCTCATTATCCTCATGTTTGCTGCTGTGTTGGATGCCACTATGTTCCTCTTCATGACTACTATACTCACTATCATTTTGTTCATCCTCACCATCGTTTCCTTCTTCCTCACTATCATGTTTAGAATTTTCACTTTGCCCTTCATCATTACTAGTTTTCTTCTTGTCACTTTTCCCTTCATCATCACTACTTTGCTTTTCATCACTTTTCTCTTCCTCATCACTGATTCTTTGAAATCACTATTTAAGAGACCCTTTTAAACTGATAACAATCCTTTCCTCCCTTAATTACTATCTTCCTTTGTCTCTAAGTAAAGAGGGCACTCTTCAAAACCAACTACATTTCTCCTTTTGAAATCACTGTTCCTTTGTATCTAAATAAACATGATAGTCTTAAGAGTAACTGTGTTTTTCTATAAGAGCTATGTTTTAGCTTCTTTTTCGACAAACATGCCTCTTTGAACAACATCCTTATAGCTTTTTGAAACTACTGATCCTTTCCTTAGAAATTTGTTTTCCAACTCTTCTTTAAAACAAGATTTTGGCCTAAGAGATGTAAATACCTTCAAAATATGGTTTTGTTGCGTTTGGAGATGAGTTCATTAAGTGAAATCTGATCTTTAACAACTTTTGAGGCTCCTTGCTTTTTGCTACTACTCCTTTTAGTACTAGCCCAGGTGGGCAAACTATCGTTTAGGAATGGCCTAGGCACTGGGCCGTTTAGAGGTGGCACGAGTAAGGTAGAAATGGCATGCAGAGTTGGATATGGGAAGAGCGAGCTATTGGTGTGAAGAAGGCAACTTGCAGAGGTAAGAGGAAGGACTTTTAGCAGCAGCCTAGGCAGGCAAGACCACGTTCAGAAGTGGCTCGAGAGCCGGGCTGTTTAGGGATGGTCTGGGCGAGTCAAAAATGGCCTATGGAGATAGTGAAAATGGAAACTTTAAATGCTAGAGATGAAATATGAGTATGGTGAGGGTACAAGGTAGGTGAGAGGAGCTCTTTCCACAGCCCAGGTGCTTGTTTGAAAGAAAAAGTTGCAAGGGAACCACATTCAGAAATGGGCACTCGGCCATTGAGGGATGGCCCGAGCACCAGGCCATTCAGAAATGGTCCGGGCTGTTCAGAGATAGGTGGTGTCGAAGAAAAAAATGATAAGTGTAAGGGCATAAAATGGAATATGGTGATGACAAGGATACACAACAGGTGGGAGGAGTTCAATCAAAGGCTCGGGCACTTGGATGAATGAAAAAAGAGCATGGGCGCCACGTTCATAAATGGGCACTGAGCCATTTAGAGATGGCTCGGGCGTAGGTGCACCGTGCACTAACACAGTCGTGCCGCACTGTGTGTAAATTCCTTCTGTGGCCTCCTTCATACACATCGCGCAAGGATATAGGCTCGCCTCACTTTCAAAAGGCTACAAACAACCACTTGAAATCGTTTTTCTCCTCTGTGACTTTGTTTGGCACAATGATGATGAACATTTGTTTCAATATTTTCAATTTAGGAGAGTTTAAAACCTCCTTCCATCCTTTACCAAATTTGAAAAGAAAAATGAATCTACCCCTTTGTTTTCCTCTGCATTTGTTTTTCTTTTAAACAAAATGACTTTGTTGCTTTGGTTTTTGGGTTTGAACAAAGTCTTTTCTTTTGCTTGCTTGAAAGAAATTTTTTGAAAAATAACTGATGTCTTCAACTCGGATATCACTGAAAATTTCTTCTCAAAAACTTGTATTAACCCTGAGTATTTCTTGACCCTTTTTTGTCACAAAGGATGTTATCAAAATGTGAATTTTCAATCCTTATTGCTCTGTTGGTTTAGCTTTTAAGGATATCCTCTTGAGACATAGGAAACTCATCTTTTTGGCATTGTGCCTTTCATTTCCCCTTTGAAATTTGTCCCTCAAAACTTGAGATAAAAACTTATCATCTAATTTAGAATACCTTAAAAAAAAAACTGTTTGTGTCCATCCAGACATTAGTCTCTTATCATTCTGAAGTAGGTTTTATATGAAAATTACTACTGCAGCTTCTCAAAATCACCATGTAAATCCACTGTTTTTGAGGTTATGAGGGTATTTTCACCATGATTTGGTCTTCTGTTTGTATGATGAAGGAGGCCTCCAAATCATGATTTGATCCCTTTATTTTTACCAAGGAGGTAATCCTTTTAAAACCACTACATGCAGCCTCTCAACACCATAACGCATCCTCTGTTTTTATGAAGTGAAGGAGATATTAAACCATGTGTTTTATCTCTGTTTTTTTACAAGGAGGTTACCATAAAAAAGCTACTGCAGCTTCTTAAAAACATAATGCAACTCTAGTGTTTTATGAAGTGGAAAAGGTCCTTAAACTATGACTTGGTCTTATGTTTGTATGATGAAGGAAAGCCTCCAAACTGTGAAAGTTCACCTTTCTTAAAAATGTGCCCAATGTATTTTAAATGATCTGAAAAATTAACTCATAGTGATGCATAGGCGCCCCGCACAAAAACACAAGCACGCCTCGCTGCTTAGAAAACTGCACTATAGAAACCTACAGGCGCGCCACGCAACATTCCAGGAGCGTCATGTATTTTTGTAGCCAGTGGAAACCTTCCCGGTGTTAGAATTGGGCCTGAGATGGCTCGTTGGAAAGATATGGAAGTCTAATTTCCAAATATTCTTTATTTTTTTCATTTTTTTTCCATTTCATTTTTCGAAAATTGATTGGCCCAACACTGGTCAAAAATCGTGAATGCTGGTGCAGAAATACATAGTGATTCTTGCATGCTACTTTTGGATGCCTTCCCTGTGTCAGAATTGGGCCCGACATGGCTCTTTGGAAATATATGGATGTCTAATTTCCAAATATGCTTGATTTTTTTCATTTTGTATCCATTTGGTTGTTTAAAAATTAACTGTCCCAAAACTGGTCAAAAATGGTGAATCCTGGTGCTGAAATGCATAGTGTTATTCATCCTTTGGAGGAAGTAGCGCCAAGCAGCCACTGAATTTACTCAAAAAAAAATTCACCCTATGCTTATTTGTGAAGGAGGTATTATCAATGTGTTTATAACCCTTTTCTTTTTGAAGGAAGTTCCATCATTGTGTTTCTAACCCTCTTGTTTTTGAAGGAGGTTCCATCAAAGACATGAAATTTCATCCATCTCAACACTATACCTTGCTTTGTAATATATGCCTTTGCTTTTCCATATCATTTATGAAGTTTTTAGGGAGTAAAAAATTTCATTGGCATATGTAAAGTGCTCACTATTAGACACCTTTGAACAAACTCTTTCCTTTGACTATGTTTTAAGGGGTAGCGAACTTTTTGTTGACAGCCTTTCAAAGCTTATTTCATGATAAGGTACAAGAAGAAGCTTTCCTTCTTATACTTTCATCCTGGTTTCCTAACTTGCTTTGGTGATATTTTTGTCAAAGAATTTCCTTCTCTTTGAAACAGATAAACTTGTAAGGGTAGGTCACCCTTTAGAGAACTTGGGCAGCACTACCTTTGGAGTTGATCCTGAAGTGCTGATGATGAGCATTTCTTAATTTCTTTGTATTCATTGGTCTTGATGGATGACCATTTTCTTCATGCATCTTTGGATTTAAACCATGTACACTTGTTGTTCTATACTTACTTCTCTCCAATTGATTTTTGATGGCAAAGTAATTGAACATGAAGGATCTGTTTGAAATTTGTCTGATTGCCCTCATTTGTACATTGATCATCATTCAATTACACCCCTGCAGAGATGTAAAAACAGATTATTTTTAAACTTGGAGAGCTCCTTTGGTGTTTCATAGAGATTATGCTTGATCTAAGCATATTTCTTCAGAAAATGAACATCTTCATATTTTCCAGATTTGAATCTTTGTTGAACTTCTTTTGAAATGAGACAAAGTGACCTCTTAATGGTTTGTGACCTATGGATAGAAAAATGCTTGTTTTGCAGAATAGGAAACAGATTTAAGGCTAACTAGTACTAGGCACATGATTTTTTGCTTAAGATATCTTAGCCAAGGAAAAACTCCCTAAACACCGTTATCTAACTTAGGGACAATTTTGACAGATTCTAAATTTTTTCTTAGGCATGATCAGATTGTCATATGACAAGATGATCAGGGGTAGAGTAGAAGATAATTTTTCAACCTTTGGATATTGAATGGCATGAGAAGCAAGGGTAAATGATAGAAAATAAATCACAACTATGACAGCTATAGACAGGGATACTTTGTCGAAACAAGATAGGACTTGAAAACTAGAGTTGTTCTCATCATAGACTGACAGGAAGGGGTAGGAAGACAAATATTGTTTTGGGGTGTTTTCTAGATGAAAAATTGACATTTTTGAGATCAGCTTCTAGAAAACTCAGCTAAGGAAACTATTCATCAATAATAGGTAAAAATACTGATGACTAACATTTCCCATGACCTGTGAGAAGTTTCATACTCTGCAAAGACCTTCTTTGCATCCTTTTGCATAAGGACATCATTTCTCTTGTTGAAAATTTCCTCAAAAAGTATAAAAAATCATTTTTGGCCCTTGCGCGGGTATCACCCCTCGCACCAATGTGGAGGATGTACACTAGAGCCCATGCCATATGGCGCTCTATCTCTTTTTTGTGCCTGCGCTAGCCTTTTTGGGAAATTTTTTTTAACAAATTAAAGGTGGAAGTTTCCTTTAACCACCTTAGGGATGAGTCACAGGAAGTGGTTAAACCTGATGAGCCATGGATCTCCCTCTTTAGGTAGTGGTTCCTCCTCCAATGGAACACTCCTTGAAGATAGGTATCCCTTCCATGATTATAAGGATCCTAACCTCTCCCTCTTCCTCTATATAAACAAGCCTTCTCCCCTTATGAAAGCTAGCTGAACATATAGCTAAGAAGCCGAACTTGGAGAAGAGATAATATAGCCGAGTCATCACTATCGAGAAAGTAGAACCAAGGAGAATTTCATAAAGAGAGCCCTGTCTGAATTCCCGACGAGCCTTTGTGAGATGCGCTCCACTAGAACCCTGTTAGAGGAGACCGCAACATCGAAGCTTGGTTGTACTCTTCCTTCCTTTCATTAATATACTCGACTATGGTATTGGTTCCATCATTGTATTATTTTTATTGATGCAATTGATTTAGTCTTCTTCGAATAACTAATAGTTATGAATGCGAAATATTATGTTGTATATCCTCTTTTTTTCTTGTGTATGTGTAGGTATTTGAGTGTGAGAACGAGCGGATCGTGATCTGTCAAACAATGAGTGAGAGGAAACACTCTTTCTGACAACAACAACAGCGTAGGACCTCTGGTAAGTTATCTATCAAGTCTCTGTCCATTCATTAACTAGTAATTGATGTCATAGTGTGTCTTGTTTGTGGCTAGACCCACTCTAGGGCTAGTGGGATTGCCTCTATCCGCAGAGGGGATTTAACTCACCAGAAAATTGGTGACTCCACTGGGGGCATGCATATATTATCGTCACCGTCAATTATTTTATGAAATGGGCCGAAGAAATGCCTACACTGGTTATGGATGGTAAGAAAATGACACAATTCATTTTCAATAATGTTATTTCTCAGTTTGGTGTCCCTCAAGCCATCGTTACCAATCATGGTTCTCATTTTCAGGACTATAGGATGGCAGAGCTGACGTCTAAGTTGGGTCTGCGTCATGACAACTCAATGCCTTATTACCCTCAAGCTAATGACCAAGTTGAAGCTGTAAACAAAGTCCTTGTTACAATGCTTCAACGAATAATTGGGATCCATAAATCAAACTGGCATCTCATTTTGTTTTCAGCTCTTTGGGCTTACCTAATGTCGATTAAGAGTGAGACTAGATTTACCCCATTTCAATTGGCATACAGTCTGGAAGCCACTCTTCCGATTGAATGTGAAATCCATTCAATCAAACTAGTTGTGGAATTACCGCCTAATACTTTGCCTAAAGAAGAATGTCTCCTTTATTTAGAGAGATTGGATGAAACTCGTCGCTTAGCTGCCTTGGTCATCGAAGCCTAGAAAAAGCAAGTCAAAGCTCATTTTGACCAAACATTTTCCCCTCATTATTTTATCGAAGGTGATCTTGTTCTCTTGTATGACCAAGCTCATGACAGGCTAGGGGAAGGAAAATTCTAACCCATGTGGCATGGGCCCTACATTATCAAATGTGTGTTACTGAATGGGGATTATGAGCTTATTGATTATGAAGGTTATCCCTTAGCGCAGCCCAGAAATGGGTTGTACCTGAAAAGGTATTATGCTTGAGTCATTCATGCATGATATGTGTACATAGGTGATTTTTTCATTTTTTTGCATGTTTTGGTTTGATGTGATCTGTGAGATTTTTTCTAGCTTACTGGGTTTTGCTTGTTATGCAGATGTCTATTTCTCCTTATGTCGATTTCGTGGATGGTGCTTCCCGCAGTACCAGGAACTTGTCTTCGACAGCCTAGGTAATTTATGATCTTGTTGTTGAGTTTATTAACTTACCATGTATTTTTAGGACCAGCTACAAACAATGTTCCTGAATATAGTCCTATTTTTGAACTATTAACCAAGGTGGTTAACCTCGGAATACGCGCGTTGCTTGTGAATTTGGATTCACAGCTTGTTGTTCTTAAGCTTAACGGTCATTATTCAGTTCGAAACCCATGCATTTTGAGATTTTATTTGCGTATTCATTTACTTGAAAGAATTTTTTTATTTCATTACATATCAACATATACCAAGACGAATGAATACATTAACAGATTCAATAGCTAACATTGTGCTAGATAGACATTTGCGCAATTTATAGAACATCATCATATGTAAATAGACCCATGTAGAAAATAGATGTGTGTATATATATATATATATATATATATATATATATATATATATATATATATATCATTTTTTTGCAACGCGTGCATCATAGAACCCAAAAAATATATATTTTTGTTTCAATTACATCATGAGACAACATGTCTCTCAAAAATGTGTGGAAATAAAGCCTAAGTGCCTAATCGGTGTGGTGCTCATGATAGCACGTCACCGCATGTACCAATCGCCTTAACAAGCGATGGATATGACTTGGCAACCCTATAGTGTGCGTCTGATAGGCCCAAGGCACATCATCCAAGAGAGAATAGTCTATGACCCCACAGGAAATCCCCTCTAGGTTATGTACTAGCTCCTCCTTGCCACCCTCACCATGAGGATTAAAATTGCGAGGAACTCACCTCGCTATCGGTGACATACCTATAGGTTGCTCTGGGCCAAAATCTACATACATATAAGACTAAATGTCATAACATGCATATATACCAAGAAATTATAAACTCATAAAAATAAAAAATGAGTCTCACCTAGCTCTTCGTCCCAATCCTCTCCATCCGACAGCGGGAGGTCTGGATCTATGATGAAGTATGTGCCGACATAGGGCAAATCCTCCATGAGAATCAGTTTTTGTCGGAGCCAATCAAAAAAATTTGGCCTCTATGACATATGTTGGCCACCCCCTACTCTATGCATCAGTGCGGCCCATTGGGCCATCCGTGGCTCTGTGGGTGGTGGCATTGAGATAATAACCTCTTGACGCTAGAATATGGGTAGTCGTTCCAAGAAGTACGATACCAAAATAGATCCCTACCCAAACTGCTTTAGTTTGGTCTTCATGCACTTATTGAGTTTCTGTTTGATTTTGATAGTCACAGCCTCGGCGTAGTTGAAGAAAGTTAGGTTCATACACTTTAAGGAAAGAATTAGTTGTGTCTTCATGGCCTCATGTAGTGCTTTCGATCCCATAGACCGCGTTATAGTGTTTAGCACTACTCTTAGTGCCAGATCAGAGATGGTTTGAATGTCCACTTTGCCACTCCCTGTTCCTTTTCGTGCCCCTCGGTACGCCCTATCAATTACTATTACCATGATTTCCCCAAAAGGATGGGTATCGATCAAGATAGGGACTACACCGCTACATGACAATCTAGTGATGAAATACACATCAAATAATTTGAGTTCAAGCTCTTGTTCCCAAAGTACAAATTTTTCTTGATATTCGTCCCAAATGCTTATCAAATATCGAAGCAATTCGGGCTGAGCCCGAAGGCATGGTGTCAGGAAGAATTTCTTGAGCCCACAATTTCTGAGGGCGTTCATGCATTGTTCATTTTTCATGGCCTGTTCATCCTCCTCACTGTGTTCTCTCTCTTTCCACTCAATTACCATATTTTCTACTTGGTACCTGAATGCATTGTTCATATGAACATTGTAAGTCTCCTTAGGCATTAAAATTTGTAATCAAATGGTTGCATTTTCTTGAAATTAAGGTGGATTTTGGGTTGCGTGGTTGGCACAACTGTTTTTCTAACAGTCGCTCCACTTGGCGTGACCCCTGTGTAAAGAAGGGTTTATTGGCACAGGTCTGTGCCCAAAACCTGTGCCAACCACGATGTTCTAGTTTTTACAAATCCTCCCCTAAGGGATTCAAAATGAAAATTAAATGTAATAAAATTTAGCTCAAAAAATGGCAAATGGTGTCAGATCTTACCTGAAACTGACGGAATTAGGATTGGTTCATTGGATCGCTTGC
This sequence comes from Pinus albicaulis, assembly GCA_034641835.2. Lineage (NCBI taxonomy): Eukaryota > Viridiplantae > Streptophyta > Pinopsida > Pinales > Pinaceae > Pinus > Pinus albicaulis. The sequence goes on along the minus strand of CM076578.1, from coordinate 991,219,859 downwards.
AATCGTCGCCACAAGATCGCAAGGAAAATGGGTCACTGTTGCTCTGCAAAGAGGTAAAAGTGAAAAGTAAATAATTTTTACCACTTATGGTCTTTTATAACTTTTCAAAATATTAAATTAGGTTTTAAAACATATTTTTTGATTATTTCTCATATTATTTTTGAGGAATACATTTCACATGCATCTTCTTGTGCAGCAATAGGTTCGCACATAGTTGTGACGAAGAAACGAGTTATATTTTATACTTTTTTGGACTCGGTAAAAACACGAAAAAGTCACTACTGGAGTCACCTTTCAGCTCTTTTCTGACTCTCTAAAACTGAAAAATATCGCCAAGTCGCTTGTTGTTTTGAACTTGTTAAATTATCTGTGAAACGATATCTACCAAGTATATGTTTACCCATTTTTCAGGCTAGGATAATTTTTTTTATGAAAAAGTAATACCTTAGCCGATCATGACTAAGAGGTTCTCTCAGACAAAATTTTCTACCTTTTCGAATCTGTGAGACTACCTACGAAAAGGGACTGCTGGAGTTTTCTTTTCTGCTTTCTTTTCAAACTCTCTAAACATGAAAATATTTCAATTTCTTCCTTTGCCAAACTCGCTAAAACTGATGATGTCGAACTCCGTCATCATGACGTTACTTGAGTTCCTCCTTCCTAGGGCTCGTAAAATGTACTAGGTTGGATTTATCCGAAGGAAAAAATTACATCGCAAGCATATGCTATCCCCCTCAAGCTTGTTTTCAAAAATAATTGGGGTACTCGCCAGAAATGGTGGGGGAAAATGGAACTAGATTATAGTCATGTTGGATGTATGTTGCTCTTGAACATGGCACTTGTCTGCATTCGTGTCGGGTTGGGGATATATCATCTCATTATTTGTTTGCCTCCATGGGTTTATGTAATCTCTTTTGACCACTCATCTACTCTTTTCCACGTCACCATGACCTCAGATCCCTCGATGTCAAATACTGCCAAATCCAGTGTCGTGCCACCATTATGTTCAAGAGAATTTTTCCTCTGAATTTTTAAACCTCCATCTAATTCTCCATTGGTATTGATTCACAAATATCATATTCCTCTATCTCGTGTTGATGATGTGGGAAACATTATGGCCCACCTTTGATCAAGTCACTTCCTGTCGACTCCAGCTCTTTATCTAGGAAGCTAATCTAGAGACTCCCTTCAGGTACCTTGGAGCCTACATGCCTCGATGTTAGGTTCTTCGCATTCAATGTAAGGTCCACATCATTGGCCTTCCATTGACTGACTCTATGGGTGTTTGACGTCACATCACTATTCACATTCCATGGATTGTACTTTTAGTACCTTGAGAGCCATTGTCATTATTGGTGGTTTCTCTCATGTCTGTTAACATCTTTCATCATTAGCTGGTTATCAAACGATTTTCTTGCATGTTCGCCTTCAGCTCACATATTCGCATGCTCAAATTTGTACTTTGTTCAGGTCGAGATGGAGTGAAATACCTTGGGTTTTTTCTGCTGAAATCCAGGCTACGGGTTCTTTGTGGATTACTATGACTCTTCTGATTGGATGGCTGCGACCATACCTGAGTCTATTTGTTGATCCCTACTGCTGGATGGATGTGTCCATACCTTGGATCTCACTGTTTATGTACTCTATCATGGATGGCTATGCCCATGCCACATGTCATGTATCATATGTATCAGTTGTATTCATACTTGCAGGTTTTCTAAAAACAGATTTTGGGTCAAATGCATTCACATAAAGCATTTCACCCCTCCCTCTCTCTCGGAACTCATGCTTTAGGGGGCATCTGTAACACAACATTTTGTCATCGTCCCTGCAATCCCTCGATCCACATATTGGAGGGTATTTCCTATGAATTGTGAGTAGTGCCATACTCTGCAAACACCTTCTTTGCATCCTTCTGCATAAGGACATCATTTCTCCTGTTGAACATTTCCTCAAAAATTCCACAAAAACCTATGTTTTGGCCTTGGCGTGGGTAGCCAGTTCACCCCTCGTGCCAATGTGGAGGATGTACACTATAGCCCACACCATATGGCACTCTGTCTCTTTGTTTTTCCTGTGCTATCCTTTTTGTGAATGCCTTTTGAAAAATTAGAGGAAAAATTTTCCTTTAACCACCTCACGGATGAGTCACAGGAAGTGGTTAAACCTGATGAGCCATAGATCTCCCTCTTTAGGTAGTGTTTCCTCTTCCCATGGAACACTCCTTTAAGATAGGTCTCCCTTCCATGATTATAGGGATCCTAACCTCTCCCTCTTCCTCTATATAAACAAGCCTTCTCCCTTTATGAAAGCTAGCTTAACATATAGCCAAGAAGCTGAACTTGGAGAAGAGATACTATAGCTGAGTAATCGCTATCGAGAAGGTAGAACCAAGGAGAATTCCATAGAGAGAGCCACGTATGAATTCCTGATGAGCCTTTGTGAGATGCGCTCCACTGGAACCCTGTTGGAGGAGACCGCAACGTCGAAGCTTGGTTGTACTCTTCCTTCATTTCATTAATATACTTGAATATGGTATTGGTTCCATCATTGTGTTGTGTTTACTGATGAAATTGATTTAGTCTTCTTCAACTGACTGATGGTTATGAATGTGAAATAGTATGTTGTATATCGCCTTTTTTTCTTGTGTATGTGCAGGTATTCGAGTGTGAGAACAAGCGGATCGTGATCTGTCAAACCAGGAGCGAGAAGAAACACTCTTTCCGACAACAACAATAGTGTAGGACCTCCAGTAAGTTATCTATCGAGTCTCTGTCCATTCGTTAACTAGGAATTGATGTCATAGCATGTATTGTTTGTGGCTAGACCCACTCTAGGGCTGGTGGGATCGCCTCTGTCCGCAAAGGGGATTTACCTCACCAACAATGACACAAGGCCATTCTTCAAGCACACCCAAAAAAAAAAATCAATTACCAACCCACCTTTCACATGAAAAGCCAACCCCTCTCCCACACCAAAAAGGTAGGAGATGAAAAATATAGCGACGAACCAACTTCAACAAACCCAACGAGCAACATAGCGAAGAGTTGATTTCAATGGAGAAAAAGTGTGAGAAAGGGCCACGAGAGAGACATAGTGAAGATTAAATTTCAACAGAGCCAACAAGTGACCAAGGGGCATAGGAGAAGCATAGGCGAGCGACCAGTCATCTCAAGGAGCCACATACAAAAACCCCATCCAACTCAGAGAAAACAGAGCGAAAGGGGAGTATTGTTCACATATGCTTCCCAGGATGAGCATGGCCAACGTTACCACTTATATGCTACATGGTAGAGATGGAGAGAATAAAGTTGGTGACCCTACAAATGACCCAAGACCATTATTTAGGCACACCCAAACAAAAAAACTCAATTACCAACCCACCTTTCACATGAAAATCCAACCCCTACCTTTGACTAGAAAGGGGATAGTTAAATGACCAAACAAAGGCACAAGGGAGAAAATGGGAAATGAGGAACCCAAATGTTCACAAGGCACACGGGAGGTCACGACTTCACAATTTTGATACAGCCGCACCCAAATGAAATGACCCAACCCGAACACGCTTCATCGGATGCCCTCACATGGTGCAACATGACGCACCCGACCAAATGAAGGCACAAGGGATCAAAAAAAAAAATGGGTTGCATGAATGTGCACAAGGTACACAGTCCATGCGAACTTAGAAGTTTTGATACAACCACTCAAAAACGAAACGAAACGACCTGAACAAGTTTCATCGAGTGCCCTCACATGAAGTGACATAGCGTGCCCAAGCGAATAAAGGCACAAGGGAGAAAATGACAAACAGGCCACACGAACATGCACAAGGCACTTGAGAGGTATCAACTTGGAAAATTTGATATGGGTGCCCTCAAACCAAATGATTTGAACCGAGCGCCTTTCGTTGGGTGTCTTCACACAACGCGAGACGATGTGCCTGTTTGGTTCCAATTGATGATGTCAATTAGAGTTCAATTTAATTGTCAACCCGGGGAGGTAAACTTAGAAGTGCTTATCTAAAATATATAGATCTAGAAAGATTCCTAATTTGTGCAAGATCTTAAAGTCCCCTTACAAGAACATATTCATTAAGATCTCTTTCAATAACTAAACAAACCTAGCTCTAATAATTGTTTGAGATCTATGGTTCTCTTACAAGAACATATTCTACAAGATCTCTTCCAACATTAGAACATCTAATAAGAACTTAAAAGCTGAAATGAAATAAACCTAGATCTAATAATTGTATGAGGCCTTATAGTTCTCTTACAAGAACACTTTCAAATAATACTCTTCCAATATTAGAACATTTAACAAAACTTAAAAACTGAAATAAAACAATCCTAAATCTAATAATTGTACGAGATCTTATGGTTCTCTTACAAAAACACTTTCAAATAAGATCCTTCCAATATTAGATCATTTAACAAAAACTTGAAAGCTAAAATGAAACAAAAAAAAATAAATTAAATTATACCTAAAGTAAGCAAATAATCATGCAAGTGAGGCCATGGGGGCCCTCCATAACTCCACAAGCACACCACTTCAATGGAGACTCAGATGTAGAGGCAAAATCGAAGTATGAATCCTTTATTTGAAAATCTCCATTACAAACCAACTCTAAGCTTCTAAGATTACATACTCCAAAATTCTAAGATTACAAAACTTCAAGATTACAATATTACAAAAACTTCCACATTACAAATGGAGGAGATTGTACTCCTATTTATAAAATGGGATGAGTAACAAACTCATAATGATCATCCACTAATCTCTCTTTTAGTTATATACATCTCTCAACCATCTAGACACATAACCCCTTTTGTCCTTGATCTTCTCCATGAGATCATAATCTTCTCCATGAGGTTTATCTTCTCAAATTCGAATTTGATCCTTCAAGGCCACATAAAGGTGTCTTGGAAGCTTCCTTGGCACCTACACATGTCACAAAAACAACCCACTTTCCATATATAATGTAAAATATATTATTTTCTAATATTTAATCAATAATTTCTCTTAAAAATGCTTAAAAATAAATAATATTTGGAAAATATAAATTAGACCCATTAGTGGTGAATAATAGGGAAAATGAAGTGACATGGTGGTGAATAATGGGTGATATAATGGAAGCATAGGTAAAAAATGTATGGTAATGAGTGACATTTTGAAACCCAAACATACTCCCCAACTGAAGCTCTTGCATGTCCTCATGCAAGCTACTACAATGACTTATTTGATTTAATTCTTAGATGAGCTTCCTTTTACAAGATGTTTGGTTCTTGCGTAACAACCATCTTTCAATCATGGACTTCCTTTTAACTTTGCACTTATTTGGATAACTTTTATTTTTTCAAAGCATTTGCATCTTTTAATGATTGGTTCTTGTGTTACAATCATTATTTATTTTGTTGAGATCTCTGTTTAATGAGTGGTTCTTGTCTTTACAATCATTATTTACTTTTTTGAGATCAATCATTTTAAGAAGTCATTTAATATGTTCATCATATTTAAGAAGTCATTTAATATGCTCATCATTTTGTAGTAGTTTTATTGTGGGAACACTATGTGGGTTAAGATGTAATATGAATTAAGGAAAAAAATGAAGTGTGAAGTGTGAAATTCCAATGTTTGGTTCCAATTGATGATGTCAATTAGAGTTCAATTTAATTTTCAACCCGGGAAGGTAAACTTAGAAGTGCTTATCTAAAATATATAGATCTAGAAAGACTCCTAATTTGTCCAAGATCTTAAAGTCCCCTTACAAAAACATATTCATTAAGATCTCTTTCAATAACTAAACAAACCTAGCTCTAAAAATTGTTTGAGATCTATGGTTCTCTTACAAGAACATATTCTACAAGATCTCTTCCAACATTAGAACATCTAATAAGAACTTAAAAGCTGAAATGAAATAAACCTAGAGCTAATAATTGTATGAGGCCTTACAGTTCTCTTACAAGAACACTTTCAAATAAGACTCTTCCAATATTAGAACATTTAACAAAACTTAAAAATTGAAATAAAACAAACCTAAATCTAATAATTGTATGATATCTTATGGTTCTCTTACAAAAACACTTTCAAATAAGATGCTTCCAATATTAGATCATTTAACAAAAACTTGAAAGCTAAAATGAAACAAAAAAAAATAAATTAAATTATACCTAAAGTAAGCAAATAAGCATGCAAGTGAGGCCATGGGGGCCCTCCATAACTCCACAAGCACACCACTTCAATGGAGACTTAGATGTAGAGGAAAAATCGAAGTATGAATCCTTTATTTGAAAATATCCATTACAAACCAACTCTAAGCTTCTAAGATTACATACTCCAAAATTCTAAGATTACAAAACTTCAAGATTACAATATTACAAAAAATTCCACATTACAAATGGAGGAGATTGTACTCCTATTTATACAATGGGATGAGTAACAAACTCATAATGATCATCCACTAATATCTCTTTTAGTTCCATACATCTCTCAACCATCTAGACACATAACCCCTTTTGTCCTTGATCTTCTCCATGAGATCATAATCTTCTCCATGAGGTTTATCTTCTCAAATTCGAATTTGATCCTTCAAGGCCACATAAAGGTGTCTTGGAAGCTTCCTTGGCACCTACACATGTTATAAAAACAACCCACTTTCCATATATAATGTAAAATATATTATTTTCTAATATTTAATCAAGAATTTCTCTCAAAAATGCTTAAAAATAAATAATATTTGGAAAATATAAATTAGACCCATTAATGGTGAATAATAGGGAAAATGAAGTGACATGGTAGTGAATAATGGGTGATAAAATGGAAGCATAGGTGAAAAATGTATGGTAATGAGTGACATTTTGAAACCCAAACATACTCCCCAACTGAAGCTCTTGCATGTCCTCATGCAAGCTACTACAATGACTTATTTGATTTAATTCTTAGATGAGCTTCCTTTTACAAGATGTTTGGTTCTTGTGTAGCAAACATCTTTCAATCATGGAATTCCTTTTAACTTTGCACTTCTTTGGATAACTTTTATTTTTTCAAAGCATTTGCATCTTTTAATTATTGGTTCTTGTATTACAATCATTATTTATTTTGTTGAGATCTCTGTTTAATGATTGGTTCTTGTGTTTACAATCATTATTTACTTTGTGGAGATCAATCATTTTAAGAATTAATTTAATATGCTCATCATTTTGTAGTAGTTTTATTGTGGGAAAACTATGTGGGTTAAGATGTAATATGAATGAAGGAAAAAAATGAAGTGTGGAGTGTGAAATTCCCCCCTCCCCAACTGATGGTTTTTGGCAATTTTTTTTTAATGAGAAACGAAATAGTGAAATAGTGGAATATTTTCCAAATATCATCATTTTAGCATCTAAAAAGAATTCAAGATTAAAGGTTAGAAAACATCATACCTTACTTACCTATAGAAGTGGATGAATCATGCATGTTCAGCTACTACAAATCTGATCTGAAGCTTCTTCTGCAAGTTGTGGATGAAAGATGGATCTGTATTGTCGTATCTGCTGCTGGATAGTCTGATGAATCTAATGAGTCTGCTGAATATGGCATAAAATCTATAAGGCTTGGAAGGTATACAAAATATATAAGTTACATTTTCCTCCCCCCAGCCTTATTTATTGACTTGTCCTCAAGTCATGACAAACTGAAAAACAATGAAAGAAAATCTGCTTCATCTGCTACAAAATATGGGTCTTCAAGTCTTCAACACTCGATGGCACAAATCTTACTATGTGAATAAATGTGCTGGTATCGAACATAGCAAGAAGTTGTTGACTTAGTGGCCGTTAATGAATGCCACTAGCCAACACGAGAGCTCCCACCATTGATTCCAATGGGAGTCAAGATGCCTAACACATATTTGTAGGTACAAATATTTTTGTTGTGGTCGAGTCACCTACAAGATCCAACGAACAAGGGATATTAATGTACTCCCATTGTTCATTGGAAAGAGTACTTGCCATTAGGGCATGCAAGCCTCTAGGTGTTTTTACAAAGATAATTAGACTCTAGGACTTTGACTCAATGATATACATAGAAGCAGGGTTTTGTTGGCGGAAATGAAAAATGGTAGGAAAAGGGAAATGGAAATGGAAAATGGATTTTATTAATGGGTTAGGAATATATGAAAGGAAATGCATGGTGAATGAAGAAGAACTCTTGCTGTGAAAAATGGACATGGAAATGGTATGCTTTATGGTTTGACAATTGGTGGAATTCAAAATCTTTTGCAAAAAGGGAGGTGCAAGGTAGTGGTTGTGAACATGGATTTGTCTTTATAATTTTTCATGAATTTAGTCGTTTGAAGACCAATTGTGTGCACAATGTAATCTCCTTTATGAATACTTGATTATCCCGTAACCTGTAAAAAAAACTTGGTACAAAGAAAACATAAGTGTGCTCTAGAAGAAATGGCCAGTTCCTTCATGATTCTTACGCAAAAATTTTATACCAAATAAAAAAAATTAAGGACAATCAAAGGTGTTGAAATTGGCTTAATCATGACATTAAAATCAATCCATTCTTAAAAATAACCATGAAAAGTAATACTCCCTGTTTGTGTCAGATGAAATATGCTCGGCAAAAAGATTGGCATTAGAAAGATCTGTTGTGTTCTGCATATTAGTATGTCATATAAAAGCATTCAAGAGGAATATGTTATGATTTTAATGCCAACTTGATGCTATCGAAAAAATATAATTATCCTCGAGATGTTTGATAAATCGATCCTTGAAATTTGTTTCCAAGTATTCCATTATTTATTTTCAAACCTGCGTGAATTTTGTGAAAAGTGTGTTTGATTTTTTTTTTTTTTTTTAATTTTTCCCTTGTACCAACTTTTGCAGTTTCATCCAATTCCATTATTCTTTCAATTTGCATATCACCAAAGTTTTATTTTATGCCAATATCCTTCACATGCCAATATTTACTCTTTAAATGCTTCAAAATAATCACAAAACACATAACAATTTTATATATATATATTTTTTAATGATAACAAACATAATATAACAATAACAATCATATCTAATATAAAAAAATATATTATACAATCAAACATAACAACAACAAATTACAATTAACCAAAAAAAAAATTACAACTATATTAATATAATTATAACAACATATTAATATATTAATATAATTAATGTATTAATATATTAATACAATCATAACATATATATTAATACAAATCAAACTTTAACTATAATAAGAAATTATAGCTAAAAATATACAAATACAAATCAAAACAAATCAAACATTAACTAAAAATATATAAATATAAATCAAAACAAATCAAGCATTAAGAAATATATAAATACAAATCAACACAAATCAAACATTAACTAAAAATATATAAATATAAATCAAAACAAATAAAAATAAAAATAAATGCAATATATCACAATAAATACAAAACAAATTAAAACTAAAAATGAAAACAAACCAAAAAAATGGAAAACAAAAACGTAAAACATGTGCTGGAGATATAATTTTAGCATCAAAAGATTGTAAAATTGTTTGTGAGAACACACTTGATGCCAGATTGGGTGTTGTATTTAGGCAGAAGCTTGCAGAGATTCCCAAGCTTCTCTTTGGGCAAGGCAGCGGCATAGGGAGCAGTGCGAGTTCGTTAAGTATCTTCAATGATATTTCATCATTCTGACTGTAAAATAAAAGGATTATTTGCAAGTGTTATTTGCAAGGATTATCTTCTTAGACTTTACAGGTTTTTATTTCAATTAAGCCTTTGAAGCGGAATGATAGAACAGCTGTTAGATTGCTAGAAGACTAGCTCGTTTGCAATATATGTTTTTCATCCGAGACATCAATGCTTTTTGTTAAAATCAAGCCTCTCGTAGGGAAATGAGGCTCCAATTTATGTTAGATTGAGCAAAGGCAACTTGTTTGCAAGTTCTTAATTTATAGTTCTATTCTCAGATTTTAAAGGTATTTTATTTCAACAAAAGAACAACATGAAATGGCTTTGTCTCCTCGTGCAAATGCAATAGTGGCGCAAATTTTTTATGCATAGAATTTAGAATTTTTTTATTTTATTTGGACAACTAATTATCTGCATAATTTATTTTTTTTAATAATAATATATATATGAGATATATATATTATTATTATTATTTTGTGGGAATTTTTTTATTTTTTTTGGTTTGCTTTTTGTGTTTTAATGAGTTTATTTTGAGTTGTTTAAAATTTCATTTTGTTGTGTTTTATTATTTTTTTAATTGTTTTTTTTTGTTTTTTTTATTTTTATTTTTAAATGATATTGAACCTATTTCTTAAAAAATGGCTACTTTTCAAAAAGAATTATTTTTTTTTCTTTTTTTTTTAATAATAATATATATATATATATATGATATATATTATTATTATGTGGAATTTTTTTTTTTTAAACTAAAAATAAAATAAAATAAAAAAACTAAGTTTTATCTAAAAAATGTTTAAGATGATTTTTCGCTCATGCAGATCAATTTTCCAGCAAAACTATTTTTATTGGAATAAATCAATAGATTTTCTGATCTTCCTGATCGCACGAAGTGTGGGAAGAGAGCATACTAATCTCTTGATTTTTTTTATTTATGCAGGTTAGCGTGGATGGATAAAACACAATTAAGATCTGCGAAAAAACTTTGCATTATCTACACTCTTTCTACAATGTCACGGGGGCGTTTAGACTCTCAGAAGACAAAGCTTTCCGATAATCAAGCTCCTGGCTCACCCGTGATACAGAAACAAGACATAGAAATGCAAAGATGAAGCAGCTCTTTTTATTCATGATGATATTTAAAAGAAAACAAGACTAAAAGAAAATTCTACAAGGAAATTCTATGAGAAAATTCTATGACAAAATTCTACGAGATCTCGTTTTTATTTTTATTTTTAAACTATTCTACATTAACTTGAAAAATGTTTTATTTTCTAAGTAAAATAATTCTTCCAGTGAAGCCATCTACGGACTAAAAAATCGAACATGCTCACATCAAGATTTAAAAATTTTACAGTATGTTTTACAAGTATGTGAGAATCCTGTCTTAGAGTTGACTCAAGGTTATTTTCCTTGCTCTCCAAGAAGTACCTGTTCAACATTGTCAAATTCATCATCCGTAGATGGATTAGTGAGAAATGGGGGGTTTAAAATAAAAACTTAATTTAAATTAACTATGTGCGAAAATAAAAATGCTCCAAACTTTGAACTCCTTTATGAACCTACTGTCACCAAGTTCCACAAATTAGCCCATTAAAAACAAATGCATAAAATAATTACTAAATCCTTCTAGTTGCACTTCCCCGGCAACGGCGCCAAAATGTTTGGTTCCAATTGATGATGTCAATTAGAGTTCAATTTAATTGTCAACCCGGGAAGGTAAACTTAGAAGTGCTTATCTAAAATATATAGATCTAGAAAGATTCCTAATTTGTCCAAGATCTTAAAGTCCCCTTACAAGAACATATTCATTAAGATCTCTTTCAATAACTAAACAAACCTAGATCTAATAATTGTTTGAGATCTATGGTTCTCTTACAAGAACATATTCTACAAGATCTCTTCCAACATTAGAACATCTAATAAGAACTTAAAAGCTGAAATAAAATAAACCTAGATCTAATAATTGTATGAGGTCTTACAGTTCTCTTACAAGAACACTTTCAAATAAGACTCTTCCAATATTAGAACATTTAACAAAACCTAAAAAAAAACTGAAATGAAACAAAAACATAAAATAAATCATAGCTAAAATAAACAAATAAGCATGAAAGTGAGGCCATGGGGGCCCTCCATAGCTCCACAAGCACACCACTTCAATGGAGACTCAGATGTAGAAGCAAAATTGAAGTATGATCCTTTATTTCAAAATCTCCATTACAAACCAACTCTAAGATTACAACTCTAAACTTCTAAGATTACATACTCCAAAATTCTAAGATTACAAAACTTCAAGATTACAAAAACTAAGATTACATATGGAGGAGATTGTACTCCTATTTATACAATGAGATGAGTAACAAACTCATAATGATCATCCACTAATCTCTCTTTAGTTCCATACATCTCTCAACCATCTAGACACATAACCCCTTTTGTCCTTGATCTTCTCCATGAGGTTTATCTTCTCAAATTCGAATTTGATCCTTCAAGGCCACATAAAGGTGTCTTGGAAGCTTCCTTGGCACCTACACATGTCACAAAAACAACCCACTTTCCATATATAATGTAAAATATATTATTTTCTAATATTTAATCAATAATTTCTCTCAAAAATGCTTAAAAATAAATAATATTTCGAAAATATAAATTAGACCCATTAATGGTGAATAATAGGGAAAATGAAGTGACATGGTGGTGAATAATGGGTGATAAAATGGAAGCATGGGTGAAAAATAAATGGTAATGAGTGACATTTTGAAACCCAAACAGTGCCTAACCAAATGAAGTCACAAGGGAACAAATGGAAAACAGGCTGCACGAATGTGCATAAGGCACTCGGGTGGTCATAACTTAGCAAATTTGATATGGCCACTCTTAAACGAAATGACCCGACCATAATGCATTTTGTCAGGCACCCTCACACGACGCAGCCGACCGAATGAAAGAAGAAGGTAGAAAATGACAAATGGGATGCAGGAACATGCATAAGGCACCTAGGTAGTCACAACTTAGCAAATTTGATATGGCCGCCCTCAAATGAAATGACCCAGCCCGAACTTGTTTCATCAGGTGCCCTCACATGGCACACACGATTGAATGAAGGCACAAGGGATAAAATAGAAAATGGACCACATGAACATGCACAAGGCACCCAGGAGGTCACAACTTAGCAAATTTGATATGTCCGCCCTCAAACAAAAAAGCTCAACCCAAACACATTTCGTCGGGCACGCTCACAAGGTGTGACACAATGCACCCAAACGAATAAAGGCATAGGGGAGAAAATGGAAAATGAAATGCACGAACATGGACAAGGCATCCAGACCATTACAACTTAGAAAATTTGATACGCCCGCCCTTAAACAAAATGACTCGACCCAAATGTGTTTCGTCAGGCGACCTCGCAGGGTGCGCCTGACCGAATGGAGGCCCAAGGGATCAAATGGAAATAAGTCTGCTTGAATGTGCACATGGCACCCGGGTGGTCACAACTTAGAAAATTTGATACGACTACCCTCAAACGAAACGACCCAACCCAAATGTGTTTCGTCGGGCCGCCCTCACATGGCGCAACACAGGGCACTCGACAGAACGAAGGCACAAGGGAGAAAATGGAAAATGGTTCATACGAACATGCACAAGGCACCTAGGTGGTCACAACTTAGCAATTTTGATACAGACGCACCAAAGTGAAATGACCCAACCCGAACACGTTTCATTCAGTGCCCTCACATGGCATGATAGAGCGCGCCCCACCGAACGAAGGAAAAAGGGAGAAAATTACAAACGGGTCACACGAATGTGCACAAGGCACCCGGGCAGTCACAAATTAGCATTTTTTATATAGCCACCCTAAAACAAAATGACCCCACCCGAACGCGTTTCATAAGGCGCCCTCACATGGCGTGACCCAACCCAAATGCATTTCCTTGGGTGCCCTCACACGACCCGACCTGACATGACCCGGCTCAAAAATGTTTCCTTGGGTGCCCTCACACGACCTGACCCAACCCAACCCAAATGCATTTCCTTGGGAGCCCTAACATGGCACGACCTGACCTGCCCAAACGAAGGCATAAAGGAGAAAATTGAGAATGGATCGCACGAACCTACACAATGAAAACAAGTGGTCACAACTTAGAATTTTTTATACGACCTCTGTCACACCACTTGACTTGAATTGAACCTAACACATTTTCTTGGGCACCCTCACATGACATGACCTGACCTAGCCCGAACGCGCTTCCTTGGGTGCCTTCACATGACACGACTCGACTCTCCCAAATGAAGGCACAAGGGAGAAAATGGAAAACAGGTCGCATAAATGTGCACAAGGCACATGGGCAGTCTCAACTTAGCATTTTTTATACGACCTCCCTCACATGACCCAACCCGAACGTGTTTCCTTGGGTGCCCTCATATGGCATGACTCGACCTGACCCACCTGAACAAAGGCACAAGGGATAAAATCGGAAACGGGTCACATGAACGTGCACAAGGCACACAGGCAGTCACAACTTAGCATTTTTTATACGATCGCCATCACAGGACCCGACCCAACTTTACCCTACCTGATACGCCCAAACACATTTCCCTAGATGCCCTCACACGACACGACCCGCCCGACCTGCCTGAACACATTTCCTTAGGTGTCGTCACATGACATGACCCGGCTCAACCCGCCCGAACGCGTTTCCTTGGGTGCCCTCACATGACCTGACCTGAACACGTTTCCCTGGGAGCCCTCACACGACTCGACCTAACACAACCCACCCGAATGTGTTTCCTTGGTCGCCCTCATAGGGCATGACCCGACCCGAACGTGTTTCCTTGGGCGTCCACACATGACCCGACCCAACCCACCCAAACAAAGGCACGAGGGATCAAACGGAAAATGGGTCACACGAATGTGGAAAAGGCATAGGGGTGGTCACAACTTAGAATTTTGATACGGCCTCTCTCACACCACCTGACTAGACCCAAACACATTTCCTTGGGAACCCTCTCATGGCAGGCCCTGACCCATTGGAATGAAGGCATGAGGGAGAAAATGTAAATTCGGTCACACGAATGTGCAAAAGACACACGGGTGGTAATAACTTAGAATTTTTAACATGACATTCCTCACACGACCTGACCTGACCCACCCAAATGCACAACCTAATCCACTCAAACGCACAACTTGACCCACCTAAATACATGAATCAACCCGCTTGAATGCACGATGCGAACGACACGACCTGACCCGCTTGAAAGCATGACCCCACCTTCCCGAGCGCACGACCTAAACAACATGACTTGATCCACCCGAATGCATGACCTAACCCGCCTGAATGGTACTACCTGAACCGCAGGACCTGACCTGCCTGAACGTGGACAAGGCTCACCTGCGATCGCCACTTAGCAATTTTTACACGACCGCCCTCACACGACATGACCTGACATGGCCCACGTAAAGTCGTTTCATTGGGCACCCTCACACGGGTGAAGTACAAGCACCACTACCACTTCGTGACAGATGGTATCAGAGCTCGATTCAGGGAAAGTTAATCTTTGTTGAAGATTGAATATTGAAGTTGGAATACAATGATATGGCTACAGTTGGTATCATAACTTGAGCATTATATTGGTTGGTCTTAGTGAAACATTGGTAGGGGCAATACATTAGTTAGGGTCGAAGATACATAACAAGACATGGAAAGCTGGGAAGAATGTCAAGGGAGGCTTTTTTAGACCTTTTAAATGTTGATGTTTTCATCGTTTCGTCAACCGTCATTCGTCACATGTCCACCCAACGCTTCCAATGCCATCGGTCATCATCATCGACTCATGGGTCTTACATACTCCCCCACTTAAAATAAGACTGTCATCCCTAATAGTGCTACCATAATTGTTGCATCATATCATCGTAATATATCATTGCAAATTTCGTCGCAATGTATCATCGCATAAACAATCAAGGTTCATTCCTAACATATCTAAGGGAAATATCTCCTCAATCCATGATCATCAACACATCCGTCAAAATCACCATGTACTATACCATCATGGAAATTCAATCTCTCCGTCATGGCCACATGTTGTTGTAACATATATCATGTCAACCCTTCATATATCATCAATATCATGTAAATATATGCTTCAAGTAATCCAACCAAATAAACGTAACAAAATCTGCTATGTATCCAACATAACTCTGCACACTGCTATAGCCCTCATACATCGAACTAGTCAAGTGATTAGTCCAACCATACGTTCTCATCACGAGAATACACATCCTCATACCCTGCGTTAGTTTTTCCTCTCGCATCTTGTCATGTACATCAAATAAATCAAGAATCTATTAGTTTTTCCTCTCGCATCTTGTCACGTACATCAAATAAATCAAGAATCTGTCCCATGCGAGTGTAAAGTAAGCCATGTTCAGGTCCATGAAGTGCCCTTCATCTCATCCGCAAAATGTTTTCCATCCAGCAAGCCATCTCTATCTGAAATGTGTTGCCCATGATGCCAATATCCATGTGTTGTTCAAAAGACAGTCACAACTATCAAGCATCATCCAGGTGTGAAAGGTCCTCCTCAGATAAATTCAAGAACATCCTCTCAACAATGTGCCATATTCAGGTCCATGAAGCTATGTTCACCCCATCTGCAATATGCATCCAACATGCGTACCGAAGTTAATTCAAGAAGGCTTTAACCATGCCCAAGTGTATACCACCAAGGCATCTCATCGTTGCATCTCCATCAAGCTCCAAATTTTCCCGTTGATCATCTCCATCAAGTGACTCCTTACAAACACATCCCATAAATGTGCTCAAAGGTATGCATCCCATAGTGCATCGAAATAAAGACCAATCTCAATATCAGCTCCTTAGTGAAACATAGACTACAATATCATTTTAGTATGAAGCCTCGAGTGAATGAAACTCCATCATGAACTCCCATGCATCATCCTATCCAAAGCATTGGCAAGCATAGTTGTATTGGCCACGAGTGCTACCACAAGTTGTTCTCACAGTGCAAGTCATATGAATGTTCTCATAGGCTGCTCATCCAACCAATATCTTGTTTCTCAATGTGAACAACATCCATTAGCCAATATATAAAATATCTCCATGTAGAACCAACAATCGGTCATGCTCAACATTCTTCTTGAAACTCCTCCATAATGCTCATAAGTGGCACCTAGTAAGTGCACTTGCATAATTTCTTCACATGATTTCCTGCCATGCCCTCATGTCAATGTATATGAATTTGGTTTCCCATGTGTCCATCAAGAGTAGACTCATATCAACTCTAGTCATCATCATGTGTATAGTGTATAGGTTCAGTGCCCTCAGTGACTTCTACCATCATCATCATGAGTGCTTCCTTCAAGGCTTCTTCCCCACTAAAGGTGCACCAAGAGTTCCTTCTTGGTTGTAAGCCATGAAGAAGTCTACCTAAACAATGTGCCCTACCACCAAGGTAGTCCATGAGTCATGTCGGGCACCTAGCCAATTTCCATGTGGCTAAGCATTACCCATATCTATCACAAATATCATCAAGTTCCACCGTTGTCGCGAGCATTTGAAACTACTAGAGCAAGGTCAAAAATTTCCCTATCAAGGTATGAAACAAGAAATGTTCCTTGCTTCTCCAATGTACAAGGTTCCTTCATAGTCATCCAAGGAGAGATCCTCCGTGGTATTGGTAATGAACTAATCTTCTTTCTCATCCCTACATATGGTCCATCTCCAAAATTCTGAATTGAAACAAGTCATATCTTCATGAAGACTCTCTAGGTGAGTATCCTCCATCCTCATCAATGTATGCAATGTTTTCGAACTTGGTACTGCCTGCTCATCAAGTTCCTCCTCGATAATTGTCACTTATGCAACATTTTCATGTGCTTCATCCCCCAATGCCTACAATGTGCTTTGTCTAGGTTCAACTTGTTCCACAAGTTCTTCCTTGATCATATCCACATCCTCAAGGACCTCCAGAGAATTATCCATCACTGCTGCTTGCAATGTGCTTGGCCCTGGTCCAACCTATTCATCAAGTTCATCGTTGACTTCTACCACATCTGCAACATCCTTGTGAGAATCATCCACCATCAATGCTTGTAATGTGCTTGGTCCTGGTCCAACTTATTAATCAAGTTCTTCCTTGACTTCAATCACATATCTAACACCCTTTGGTTCGACCAAAGTGGGCTTCATGCCACCATGCTTCATCTTTCCACGTTATCTAAGTTTGAGAATATTATCAAGTAACTTCCTTTGTTCTTCTTCCACCTTGTCCAATTTCTGCTCGAATAATTTTCACTTTCTTCATAAGTAGAAATATTTCATATTTTTTCATGTGAGATGTACTCCTCTTGCACAATGTATCAATGGTCTGACTCGTCTCATCAAAATTCTTTACCACTTCCTTCGACTTATCTTTAATTTATTCGAAGTTCATTTCCAATGAAACAAACTCATCCATCAAGCTTAAATACTACCTGAAATACTACAACTATATCCCTCGTAAATAATAAAAAATCCATGAAAATGTAGCTCTGATACCAAATTTTAGGCCCCTATACCTGTGGTAGTCTCCCAACCACTCTATAGATGGGTACGACACTACCTTATTTTTCTCTTTTCAAATACTAAATAAGTAGATTATGCCTAACTCAACACTTCTTTAATTAATATTCCAAAGAGTTCTTGTGCGGAAATAAAACAAAAATAAACATAAATATCAAACCACATGAATGCACATATGTTCAAGGGAGGGGAAAATCTGATTAATAAGTTTGCCCGATATTATGTTTCAATAAATATGTACAATCTGCAATAATTACACAACCAATCCTACATAAACCATTTATATTTCTTTCCAAATTTTCTTGTACCTTGTTCTAGCCTTAACAACTTGCCAATAGTGCAAAAAATCCAAAGGAACCCTAAAATTCCATTTCAGAACATGTTTCTGAAGTTTGCACGAATTCTGGTTCTAGTGGGTCACTCGGGTCACAGACGCCCTCGGCACCCTGAACGCTTTTTTACACACGGGTCACTGGGGTCATAGTCTGCATGCATTTCCTAAATGTGTTTGGGTCACATTCGACCCGACCTGACCCTGATGAACAACCTTTGCGCCTTCAAAAAATTTTCCTTGCATCCTGAATGTGGGAGCGCTGCATGAACCAAACTCGACCTGAACGCACCCGCCCTGAACACTGTTCTGCACGTGTCCTATGAAAGAAACATGACTCGATGCTACCCTGAAAAATGCACCACACGCGTCCTACAGAAGGAACCCAACTTGACCTACGGGTGAATCTCAAACATGTTTTTACCCAACTCGATATAGAATCCGTTTCCTTGCTGTGGCTTCGCCCTCCACCCTTGACCTTCACTCTATCTCACGCCTTAGATTTCCAATGGTGGAATCAACAAGATGTTGATGTCCTTCTTGCTTTCCTTTATCATCCATCACACGTCCTCTTTTTATATGTGAGTTTACCCACACATTACTTCCATGGGTGGATTTTGACCCATATAAGGCTGACCCAAGAAACGCCCATAAATACTTGGTTACGATGTGACATTTCCTCCTTAACGTCAGCTTGCCACCATAGATAGCCTATGACAATCACCATGATAATTTCACATAATATTTGAATGTTGTTTTTGTTTGGGCTCAACCTAGTCTCCTAAATTGAGTTCATTTACTTGTCAACCAGGGTTGGTAAACTGCTGAAGTGAAGTGCACTGTATGTGCCTAGGTGTTTGTTTCTTACTGCGTTGTGTTTAGTGTTTTATGATGTTTTCGGTCTTTTGATGGTTTTATGTTCACAAGGAAAGAACTAAATGATGGTGGAAAGAAGCTACTGGTTAAAAACAGAGTGAAGCCTAATTTGTTGATGACAAATGACAAATGCAAATACTGAGACATAACCAAACCTAAACTATGACTTAGAAAAAATAAAAAACTTGATAATTACTTCAAGAAAATGAATCACAACATAAGCTTAACTTGTCCAATCCATTCATTAAGGATATTTTGGAAGAGCTTGAGGAATGGGCAGCTAAGTGTAAAAATTCTCCTAACTAAACAGTTAAACAATCCACTCACAATGATACAACATCTCATCCATGATCAAAGGTTTGTTGAGATATATTTGGAATAGAACATTGGTAACATCATAAGATATCTACTCTAAAACAAGCTCCTAATTCTATTTTTCAACTTAGTTTAACACCACTAAACCTCACTCAAAAGTTACAGATTTCCTTTAGAATAGTCTTTGAGGAAAGGCTTGTTTGTGAAATGGTAAAAAGGTTGCAAAAGTACTCCAGGCCTTGGACTGATACTATCTTCTATCAGATGATTATGAGTCAATATATGTTTTTAGAACAAAAGAAGTTTTGTAAATAATGAAGGCCGTGGTATTTAAGTTTAACAACTAATGTAATTTAATATGCAATGGATGATAACTAAATTGTGGAATGAAAATACAGTGAGCTAAGCTAGAACTGAACTAGAGTGCTACCAGTCTACAATAAACAGTGCTAAACTAACAAGCCATTATCAAACTTGAAACAAAATAACAGAGCATGAATTGAATGCAATTTGACTCCGGAGTGCCCTAACTAAGTTATCATGCAATTAATCTGTGGGATTCTATAGCCTATTTTGTTCATCATGAATGGTATTTTGGAAGAACTTGTTAGAACAATCCTGGTTGTACAATTCAATGCATTTGGATGCAAACATAAAGACTGAAAGCAATTACAATTAAAAACTAAGACATCACAGCTATTTCCTACCCATTGTTATGATGTTTTGGAAGATATTTTTAAGGGTAAGATCAGCTATGCTACTTAGTATAAACAAGAAACTGAAACCTACAGTATCACAGCCATGCCTTAGTCATCGTAATGATTTTTTGGAAGAGTTTACTAGAATAAGTTCAACTGTGATAATGAACAAAAGAAATTGCAAATAAAATCTATAACACTACAGTCATTTCACATTCATTATAATGATCTTTTGGAAGAGTTTCTTAGAAAAAGTATAGCTATAGTGACTAATGAAATTAACTATGAACTCAAACTGCAAAAACTTGAAAACAAACTAAGATACTTATCTAAATTGCAAAAGTGAAGCCGCTCAGGAGGCAGGGGCCCTCTACCACTAGACGGAATCTAACTCAAAATCAGCTCAACGCGTTCAAAGCAATGTTGTCTTCTTCATTAAACGAAAAGAAATTAAAACAGAGTATTCTCGGTCTTCAGAAATATAGCAGTCAATCCACGAAATCTAATCAAAATCTAGAACTAGTCTCTCGGTTTCTCGAGTACATTTATAACGAATATTCATAACAGAACTTGCAACAATATAGGGATCATTGTATTTCCCTATCAAAATCATACTAGAACTCTAAAGATGGCAGCGTAAAGGGACAAAGGACATCTGGACTGTCCTAGTCCTATTAGGAATCTGCCTCCTTGAATGAGTTCCCACGTACAAAACCACGTCCAGAATTCGGTTCATTCTTCATGGTGAGCAACAAACATTGAGGACATGATGTGGAATAAAACCATATGTGGCTTTTCCTAAGAGGACACCTGGAACATGCTTTAACGTGAAGATAGCTGCAGAATTGGCGGTTAGCTACTGAATGTCTGCATTCTGTAGCTAGTTTCAGTTCAAAATGCATTACAATGACAAAATCACAAAACTTAGCAAGTTAGCCATGGTATTCATTCTTAAAGTAATTTTAACTAATTTAATTTATCATTTGGGCCTGGGATAACAATGGAAAAAGGAAAATGGAGTGAAGTAAGATGAAAGAAAGAAAAATCTTGGGGTTCAACATACCCCCACTGCTGACTTCTTGCATGTCCTCATGCAACTTATTCCATAAACTCAGAGACTTCTGCAAGAACATCTAACCCTCTTCTTCTTCTTTGCCTGGAAGTTAAAGATCTTCTGGGCTTCCTGATGACTAGCTTGAACCTTAGATTGGTAACTGTCCTGATTAGTTTCTTGTTCCTCTTTTTCAACTTTTCATTAGCCTTTTCCACTTTGTCCATTTGTAGAGATAGGGTTGAGTTCATACTGGTTTTTAGTTTGATTTGTTCCTTTAGAATATCATTCTCGGTCTTGATATTTCTATTAAGTATTTCCAGTTCGTACCTATCTCTTCTTAACACATCTATTTCGGACAGTGGAGGACTAGGGGTTCTATCTCTATTTTCTGAAGCTTTCCTTTCCAATGTTTCAACATAGTCATAAACTTCTTGCTGTGCAGGGTCAATTTCTGGGGCTTCTTCATCAAAATCTTCTTCAACATCCTCTTCAATAGATGTTTCCTCATCTTCTATATTTATCACCCCGGTTTGTTTGATCTGTGTTTTCCTTAGTTTCCCCCTGAGTCTATGGCTTCTTCTTGGCTGGGATGATCCCTCTCCTTTTTCTGTGGCAGATTTTCTGATTACCATCTCTTCCTTAAGTTGTCTCTTAATCTGAGTCAACTTCTCAGAGATTATTTCTTCACTACTTTCCTGTACTGCTTTGTCAATTTCAATTTTAGAGGCTCTCCATTTTCTTCTTCTCTTTGTAGGCTGATGTTCGGTGAAGGCTCTTTTGGTTCCTCAAAGTGATTCCTTACCAAGAAATTATCACAAGTATCTTTTTTTTTGGCTAAATGGTGTTCAATTAAAATCTTAACCAGGCCATGATGGTATAGAGTTGTCTCTAGGAATTGGACTCTCCTTTGAACACTTGAAGCCATATTTTTTAAACTTTGAAGCAAGAAATAGGGCAAATTTAGCTCTTCCTCTAAGAAATGCATTATCAACCTAATATGGTAAACATAAAAAGTACCATATCTACCTTCACAAGTGATAATTTTTTGTAGAATAAGCAATATGTTTCTCCATTTATTCTGTAATGCAGAGCTTGGAATTCCCTTTTTAAACACAGTGACATCCATACCTGGTGATTTGAGGATTTGCTTCCATGATTCATTATGAAATTCTCTTTTCTTAAACCATCTTTCTCCATGTCTAAGCAATCCTGTTGCTTCTGCAATAAAAGCCTCTGTGAAAGTGAATTTAACATCTCCAACTTCAACTTCAGTTATTTTGAATGACCTTGCAAATGTTTTAGTAACTTCTTTCTGGAAGCCATTAAAATTTCTCAAGGAATTGCAGCCATCCTACTTGTTGTAACATTTCTCTGCTTTGAGGGTATCCTTTTAGGTATTTTGTGCCCACTGGTTCAGTTCTTACAATGAGGCCCATAATTTATTCTTCAATCTTCATATTAGTACTCTTTCTGCTCACGGAGACAATGACTTCAACCTTCAAACTGATATACCTCTGGTTCACGGTGATAGTGCTTCAATCTTCAAACTGATATATCTCTGCTTCACGGTGATAGTGCTTCAATTTTCAAATGGATATACCTCTGCTTCACAGTGACAATGGCTTCAAATTCCAAACTGATATACCTCTGCTCAGGGTGACAATGGCTTCAAATTCTAAACTGATATACCTCTGCTCACGGTGATAGAGATACCTCTGTTTTGCGGAATGAAATGATGAAGGGATGGCTACGGAATGGAGTAATAGGGAGTGGTTACGGAACGAGTTAATGAAGTGAGGTGAAGAAAACAAATCAATGAATGAAAAGACTGCGGAGATTTTTACAACGGCTTCAAAAATCATCATTAAATGATTTGGCTGGGTGACGTGAGAAAATCAATTAATTCAGCATTTTAACCACTTAAATAATGATCGAGTATAGGATTTGAAATGAAGGATTTTTATCCAAAGTTTTGTGGAGGGTATATTTGGCATGATCAATAAAAATAATCAAAACAACTTTTCAAATGATTCATAGCTAAAACTATACTAAAGTTTATGATATGCCATTATAATTAAAACTTTTTACCTTTGCTTTTCATCTGCTTTTTGTGGTCTTCATATACTTTATTCTCCTCTGGAAACCATTACTTTGTGAGTCTTCATAACTCTTCTTAATTTTGCTTGTCCATGGATATACTAGATTACCTTGTTGCAATTCAATGTCTGTTGATCAGTGCCTTCAGGATCTGTAGCTGCGGAATGACTGTCTAGCTGCGGAAAGTCTGATTAGCTGCAGAATGTCTGTTCAGCTGCAGAATGTACCTGTAGAGAATTTTAATCAGGGAATGGAGTGGTTTGGAATATAAGTGGAATATTATATGGAATGAGTGAAGATAAATGATGAAATATGGTATAATGGGATATGTATGAAGTGAATGATGAAGTGGGATGGATTATAATTTATAAAATAGAGTGGAAGAATATAGGAAATGGCCTGCAATCCATGACATGTGTTATTAATTTGCAGAAAAAAATCAAACTTTTAAATTTTTGATATGGAAATGAGGTGGATGAAGTATGGAATGAGATGAATGAAATATGAAATGAATGAATGAAATGGAGTATGGATGGATGAGTAAATGGAATGAAATGAAATGAGATGGATCATAAGTGCAATGGATTTGAACTTATGATTTTGTAATAGCTTCTTGCAAAAACAAAATGGAAAAGTTAGAGTGTCAGAAAGACTCTGATTTTTACCCTATATTTTCTGTATAAACATGCCAATCAGTGATTGGTTTTCATGTTTATACTTTATTTATTTATTTATTTTTAAAAGAAATGCTTTCAGAAAATTCAATCAAGTTGATGAAGAAGAAAGATTATTCTTCATTAACTTCACATCACTGTTTTCTTGGAACTTCTTGACAAATTCTTCTCTTGAGAGTGGTTTGTGATACAGCTTCAATCTATGAACATTCAAAAGAAAAGTGATCTCTTCTTCATCTATTGTCCTGATTTTTACTGCTCCATTGTCAAAAATTTCAACAATTTCATATGGCCCAAGCCAATGTGTTTGAAATTTACCTTGAAAATCCTTGAATTTTGAATCAAACAAGAGAGCCCAGTCACCTTCTTTGAACTTCTTCTCTTTGATGTACTTGTCATGCCATTTAGTCCTTTGCTGTTGGACTAGACTTGTTTTCTGAACTGCATCTTGTCTGATCTCATCCAATTCATTAATCTGCTCCAATCTATGCTTTTGTGCCTCTGTTAAATCAAGTCCTAGCTGAACTACCATTTTGAAAGTTTGAATCTGGAACTCTATGGGAAACAAAACTTGCTTTCCATAAACAAGTTCATAAGGAGTATGGCCTGTTGTGTTTCTCCATGTAGTTCTATAGGCCCACAAGGCTTCAGGAAGCCTATCTACCCAATCTCTTATATGTAAATGAACAGTCTTTGTTAGGATTCCTTCAATGACCTTATTAGTAGATTCCACTTGACCATTTTCTTGTGGATGATAAGGATTATATTTTCTTTGTCTGATTTTGTACCTCTCCATCATTTGCTCCACTAGCCTTGATGTAAATTGAGCTCCTTGATCTGTAACAATTTCCCTTGGGACACCAAAACGAGTAAAAATATCCTCAAAAAGAAAAGTAACTACAGATGCTTCATTAGAAAAAAGTAATGGCTTGGCTTCTACCCATTTGGTAACATAATCAGTGCAAACTAATATATATCTCTTTTGTCTTGATGGAGGACTAATAGGTCCTACAAAATCCAAAGCCCATTTTTCAAAAGGTTCAATGTGTACCTGAGGTTGTAATGGCATCTCACCTGAAGGAGAAGGTTTCCCTACCCTTTGGCAACTGTCACACCTTTTGACATACTCTTTAGCATTTTTAAACAAGGATGGCCAATAATATCCTAAATTAAGGATCTTATAGGCTGTCCTCTTATCTGCAAAGTGTCCGCCACAAGGTTCATCATGACATGCCTTGAGAATCTCAGGCATCTCATCTTCACGAACACACCTTCTAATGATCAAATCTGGACCTGTATTGTACAACTCATTAGCAACCCATGAATATTTTGCACTATCACAAATGATTTTTCTTTTATCCCTTGCATTCATAATTGAAGGAAATTTTCCTGAAACTAAATAATTAGCAATATCAGCAAACCATGGAGTTTGAGTAGAGATTGCAAAAAGATATTCATCAGGAAATTGATCTTCAACTAGAGTGTCATCTTTGATATTTTGGAGTCTAGATAGGAAATCAGCTACTGTGTTTTGTTTTCTAGGCCTATCTAGAATGGTAATGTTGAATTCTTGTAATAGCAATAACCATCTTATAACTCTGCCATTAGTAATTGATTTGTTCATTAAGTATCTAATTGCAGAATGATCAGTGTGAACAAAAGTTTCATAGCCTGTTATATAGTGTCTAAAATTGTTTATGGCATGAACAACAGCTAAAAACTCTTTTTCAGTTACAATATAGTTTAACTTTGCAGGAGTCAAATTTTTACTGGTATAATAGATGGCATAGGGAATCAAGTCTTTCTGCCCCAATACTGCTCCTAGAGCTGTATCGGAGGCATCCGTGGAGATATGAAAAGGTAACTTCCAGTTAGGTCCCCTTAATATAGGTGCTTCAGAAATTTTGGTTTCCAGGGTTTCAAAAGCTAACTGGCAATCAGAAGTCCATTTGAATTCACAATCTTTGGTGAGTAATTTGAAGAGTGGAGATGCTATTTTGGTGAAGTTTTCTATAAATCTCTGATAATATCCTGTAAATCCTAGAAAACTTCTAACATCTCTTTGACAACTTGGAATAGATAAGTTAGAGATGACTTCAACTTTTGACTCATCAACTCTAATCCCATCCCCTGAAATGTGATGCCCTAAAACAATACCTTCAGTAAACATCATGAAACATTTTTCATGACTAAGTGAAAGGTTTGCTTCTTGACATCTCTTTAAGACTTTTTCCAAGTTTTCTAAAGCTTCTTCAAATGTGTTTCCATAAACTGTGAAATCATCCATGTATACCTCTACACAATCATGTATTAGATTTGAAAAAATTCCTAATACTGCCCTTTGGAATGTTGCAGGTGCATTGCATAATCCAAATGGCAATACTCGGTAAGCATAGGTACCCCAAGGATAGGTAAATGTGGTTTTGTCTTGATCTTCAAGTGCTACTTGGATTTGGTTGCAACCACTAAACCCATCTAGGAATGAGAAGTACTTTTTGCCAACTAATGTATCTAACACTTGATCTATGAAAGGTAAGGGAAAATGGTCTTTAAGAGTAGCTTTGTTTAATTCCCGGTAGTCAACACATACCCTCCATTTACCATTTTTCTTTGGCACAATTACCAAAGGAGAAACCCACTGACTATCTGAAATGGGATAGATGAATTTGACATTTAACAATTTTTGCAATTCTTCTTTAACAATCTCCCTAAGATTTGGATTCATCCGTCTTTGAGGTTGTCTGATTGGTTTGCAATTTTCCTCTATATAGATGTGATGAGTGCAAGTCTTGGGGCTTATCCCTTTCATGTCAGTGTATTCCCATGCATATGCAGAAGAATGTCTCTGTAATATTTTGACTAACTCTTCTTGTTGAGATTTTTCTAGGTTCTTGTTTATGTTCAAAGTTTTGCCCGGAAATATCTCACTTGTAGAGCTGCCAAATTTATCCATAGAATGAAGAAACATCTGCCTTGATGACAAAAACTCAATGTTGGATCCCTCTTGAAATGGTTCATGTTTGTATTCTAAAGAGGATTCAAAGTTTTCTAGAGTATTCAGAATTTGATTATCTTCACTAATTTCTGAAATTGTGAAGAGAGGTTGTAAGTCTTCTTCATCCTCTATCCATTGAGTATCATCTAAATCTGTAATTGTCCTAGCTGGAAGATACAAAGTGAATTTCTTAGTTGAACTACCATCAGAGATATACATATCATCGGATCTACAACTAATAAAAGCATCAGTTGTAGCCAACCAAGGTCTTCCTAATATAACAAGATGGCTTCCTAGATTATTCTTAGGAGTTAGGATCATAAAATCCACAGGGTACTCCCAAGAATCTAGGGACAATGGAATATATTCTATTACCCCATCAGGTTTGATCACAGATCTGTCTGCTAATTGTGATAATGTGGGTGTAAAGAGAAGATTAGGAAGCTTCAGTTTATCCATGATTTGTCTCCTCATAATATTGATTGTTGCTCCTAAATCAGTGAGTGTGTTTTGGAATTCAATTCCATTGATGTGAATTTTAACAATTGGATTTCCTGGGTCAAGATACTTTGGAAAAGCAATCTTACCCATCATAATGTCTGCTATTTTTCCTGCTTGCTGAATTTTCTTTGTTTCTCTATTCTTTTTCTTGTTTTCTTCATGCTCAACTCCTTTATTGTTTTGGCTAAAATTGGAATTTCCTCGATGGCTTGTAATAATGGAATTTTAATGCAAACATTTCTGAGCTCATATAGGAAATCATAATTAGGCACCATAATTTGTTTTTCTACACCTCTATCAATTTGTAATCTTTCTGGAAAGGGAGGTATAGAAGTAGATGTTGATGGCTGCTCTAATAGAGGAGTTGAAATTATTGGATCTTTTTGCTTTAATTTTTCAGTGTTTGGGTCTTGAAAAGATGTATCTTCTTCAAGACTTTTATTCACCCGTAGAGAATCTTCCTCAGAATTATCTTGTTCTTGTATAATCACAGAAGGTTTCCACTTTTCAAGTATTCTTCCAGACCTAAGTTGAACATCACTAAGGTCTAAAGGAGTAATTAAATAAGTTGGAAACTGTTGGCCTTCTATCATGTATGTGTTCTGAGGATTTTTATTATTGGGGTTTGGTATGGGTTGAGCAGGCAAATGATTTGATTTTTGAGGAAATGGTAATGGAAGTGGTTGATTTTGATGTGGTAGGTTCTAATGATGTTGTTGAGGATTTTGTTGAAAATTTTGTTGAGGATTTTGAGGATAAAAATGTGGGTATGGTGGATAGGATGGTGGATACTGATAGTACTGAGAGTATCTTCCATAGGGATTTTGTGCTCCTTGTGCCCAAGCTTGAGATTGATTTTGAAATTGAGGCCAAGGTTCTTCCGGCGAAGAATTTGAAGGAGGTTGAACATGGTTACCTGATCATGAAACCCTGGTGTTTGGAGGTCTCACAAGGCTTTCTAGAGACAAAATTGAGACTCAGAATTGTAGGTGCTTCTTTCTGAAAGAAGCTGAGACCACATAAAGGAAAATTCTTGGTCTCATGTTTTTCAGAACAAATGACACAGGTCTCTACAACTTTTACATCCAAAGGGCATTCTCTCAAGGCATGTTTTTTCCTACATTTGGGACAAAAGATTGCTAAGGCATCAGATTCAGCTTTTTACTTGTTTTATATCTTAAGGGTGTATATTTGTTCACTAAGACTCCCTAAGATGTCAGATTTGAAATCATCAAGCATATGTCCTATTTCTGACCTACTTACTGTCCCAGAAGCAGACTTACTTGCCCTTGCAAGAGCGGGATCTCTTGGACCTTTTACAATTTTAGATTTTCCTCTTGAAAGTTTGATACATAACTCAGATATTTCAGGTAATGTAAGCTATGATATATCCCCTTTTCCCATCATGTTAAGGATATCCAACCATTCATCCCTAATTGTTTTCAACAAAAGAGCTTTTAAGGTGTCTTGATCTAAGTTTTCCATTTTTGCTCTTTTGATGTTGTAATGAAATCTCTCCAACAATCCTTCCAATTTTTCATCTTCTTTTTGTAAAATCTTAAACACTTCTTCCTTATGATTGACCGGAATACAATAATCCAAATACCTCTCTAGAAATTATTGTTTCATGTCTTCCCATGTCCTAATAGAAATGTTGATCAAACTCATAAACCACTTCAATGCTGCTCCTTTCAATGTTGAAGGAAATAGTTTAAGTTTTTGAGCATCTTGTAAGTAGTCATAAGTTCTACAAAGAACTTCAAATTCAAATAGGAAGGTTTCAAGATCTTCAGTTTTAAGCCCATAGAAGTTTGGAAGGATAGAGGGTGAAATATTTTTCATGGTTGTATTGGTTTCTTCATCTACTATAGGAAACTCCAAAAAGAGCTTCCTACTTTCTTCTACCTCTCTCTACCTCCTTATCCTTCTATACCTCACTTCTTCTCTACCTCTACTCTCTACCCTCCAACAATGTGCTCTCCATTAGCACTCCTCCCTCCACCTCTTCCTGGCCATGGCTTCCCTTTAGGGGCCAGCCCCTTTTGTTTTTTACTGTGAGTTCAGATCTTCACAAGGTCTCTGCGGGATGAAGTGGAAGGTTTCTCTAATGGAATAGCTGACCTTAGATCTTCTAGAAGTCCAGGATCAGTAAAGGATGGAATGTGGGTCCGAGTTGAAGGTGTACTAGCTCTTGGTCTAGGTGAAACAAGTGGTGTTCTAGGAATCAAATTTCTGCTTCTGCTGCTTATAAATCTACCCCTTGAATCTCTCTCTCTACGCATATAATTTTTTTTGGGAGTTAAGAAACAAAGGTTACCTAGTTTTCACTTCCCCGGCAATGGCGCCAAAATGTTTGGGCTCAACCTAGTCTCCTAAATTGAGTTCATTTAATTGTCAACCAGGGTTGGTAAACTGCTGAAGTGAAGTGCACTGTATGTGCCTAGGTGTTTGTTTCTTACTACGTTGTGTTTAGTGTTTTATGATGTTTTTGGTCTTTTGATGGTTTTATGTTCACAAGGAAAAGAACTAAATGCTGGTGGAAAGAAGCTACTAGTTAAAAACAGAGTGAAGCCTAATTTGTTGATGACAAATGACAAATGCAAATACTGAGATAGAACCAAACCTAAACTATGACTTAGCAAAAATACAAAGCTTGATAATGACTTCAAGAAAATGAATCACAACATAAACTTAACTTGTCCATTCCATTCATTAGGGATATTTTGGAAGAGCTTGAGGAATGGGAAGCTGAGTGTAAAAATTCTCCTAACTAAACAATTAAACAATCCACTCACAATGATACAACATCTCATCCATGATCAAAGGTTTGTTGAGATATATTTGGAAAAGAACATTGGTAACATCATAAGATCTCTACTCTAAAACCAGCTCCTAATTCTATTCTGTAACTTAGTTTAACACCACTAAGCCTCACTCAAAAGTTACAGATTTCCTTTAGAATAGTATTTGAGGAAAGGCTTGTTTGTGAAATGGTAAAAAGGTTGCAAAAGTACTCCAGGCCTTGTACTAATACTATCTTCTGTCAGATGATTATGAGTCAATATATGTTTTTAGAACAAAAGAAGTTTTGTAAATAATGAAGGTCGTGGTATTTAAGTTTAACAACTAATGTAATTTAATATGCAATGGATGATAACTAAATTGTGGAATGAAAATACAGTGAGCTAAGCTAGAACTGAACTAAAGTTTTACCAGTCTACAATAAACAGTGCTAAACTAACAAGCCATTATCAAACTTGAAACAAAATAACAAAGCATGAATTGAATGCAATTTGACTCCAGAGTACCCTAACTAAGTTATCATGCAATTAATCTATGGGATTCTATAGCCTATTTTTTCCATCATGAATGGTATTTTGGAAGAGCTTGTTAGAACAATCCTGGCTGTACAATTCAATGCAAATGCAAACATGAAAACTGAAAGCAATTAAAATTAAAAACTAAGACATCACAGCTATTTCCTACCCATTGTTATGATATTTTGGAAGAGCGTTTTAAGAGTAAGATCAGCTATGCTACTTAGTGTAAACAACTGAAACCTTTAGTATCACAGTCATGCCTTAGTCATCATAATGACTTTTTGGAAGAGTTTACTAAAATAAGTTCAACTGTGATAATGAACAAAAGGAATTGCAAATAAAATCTATAACACTACAGCCATTTATCATTCATTATCATGATGTTTTGGAAGAGTTTCTTAGAACAAGTATAGCTATAGTGACTAATGAAATTAACTATGAACTAAAACTTCAAAAAAACATGAAAACAAACTAAGATACTTATCTAAATTACGAAAGTAAAGTCGTTCAGGAGGTAGGGGCCCTCTACCACCAGACGGAATGTAACTCAAGATCAACTCAATGCGTTCAAAGCAATGTTGTCTTCTTCATTAAAGGAAAATAACGTAAAACAGAGTATTCTCAGTCTTCAGAAATATAGCAGTCAATCCATGAAATCTAATCAAAATCTAGCCTTTGTCTCTTGGTTTCCCAAGTCCATTTATAACAAATATTCATAACAGAACTTGCAACAATACAGGGATCATTGTCTTTCCCTATCAAAATCGTACTAGAACTCTAAAGATGGCAGCGTAAAGGGACAAAGGACATCTGGATTGTCCTAGTCCTATTAGGAATCTGCCTCCTTGAATGAGTTCCCACGTACAAAACCATGTCCAGAATTTGGTTCATTCTTCATGGTGAGCAACAAACGTTGAGGACATGATGTGGAATAAACCCATATGTGGATTTTCCTGAGAGGACACCTGGAACATGCTTGAACGTGAAGATAGCTACAGAATTGGTGGTTAGCTACGGAATGTCTGCATTCTGTAGCTAGTTTCAGTTCAAAATGCATTACAATGACAAAATCACAAAACTTAGCAAGTTAGCCATGGTATTCATTCTTAAAGTAATTTTAACTAATTTCATTGATGATTTGGGCCTGGGATAACAATGGAAAAAGGAAAATGGAGTGAAGTAAGATGAAAGAAAGAACAATCTTGGGGCTCAACAGTTTTCATCCTTCAGTGCGACTGTCTAACCTTTCATCGTGGTTTTCGTCACTTCATCGACTGCCATTTGTAGCATGTCCACTGAACGCTTCCAAAGCCCTCAGTTATTATCCTTGGTGCGTGGGTCTTATAGGGGAAGTTTACATCATGGAATATGTATAATTGGGATATTTACATTGATCAGGGACATGGAAACCTTAGATTTCCATTATTTGGGTGACTGTCATCATGGCGGGGTGAGGAAACCCAACCTACCCCACACTTGGACGGATTCTGTCGAGACGAGGCATGAAAACCCACGATTCTGGAGACAGATCAGGGAAGCAGTTTCTATCGCGTCACAAAATGGAAGCCCCAAGTTCGCTAAACTTGGGTGGTTCTTCATCGTGCTGCGCAATGGAAATCACGAGTTCCTTAAACCTAGGTGATTTTGGTCATGTGGCAGCATGGAAATCGAAGTTCCCCGCACCAGGCCCGTAGTTTTTGTCGAGGCAGGAGATGGAAACTGCAAAGTTCCCAGAATTAGGAGGTTTCGCTCGTGCTACCAAACAAAAGCCCCAAAGTTCCGTAGACTTGGGCGGTTCTCCGTTATGTGGTAACATGGAAACCTGAGTTCCCCACACTTAGGCTATGGTTTCTGTCGTGGTGGAATGTGGAAATCCCTGAGTTTCTCAGAATTGGGCGGTTTCCATTATACCACAAAAAATGGAAACCCTCAAGCTCAGTAGACTCGAGCGGGGGTTTTTTTCACGCCATGACATGGAAACTTGAATTTCCCTATACTTGGGCAGCAATTTTAGCCATGGCGCGATATGGAAACCCCAAGTCACGCATTCTTGGGCAAAAGTTTCCATCACGCTATGGCATGGAACACCCAAGTTGCTTGTGCTAGGTTGTTGTTTCCATTGCGGTAGGACATGGGAACCATAGCTTTCCCAGACTTAGGAACTTTTCCGTTGTCCCACACAATGGAAACCCCAAATTTCTCCAAATTGGGTCGGTTGTCTGTCGTGTGGTGAAATGGAAACCCACAAGTTTCATTGACTTCGATTGCTAGTTTGTACATGTTGCAACATGGAAAAATGCCCGAGTTCCCCAGAGGTGTGGGCCGTAGTTTCAAAACACCACCAGTTCCCTAGACTTGGGTGTTAGTTTCCATCATCATGGAAACCCCAAGTTCCCCTCGGCGGGGATTTGGTGAGAAACTTGAGTTTCCAATTTGTGATAAAACATGGAAACCTACAGTTTCCCTCAAAGTCAAGACATGGAAACCTAAGGTTTCCCAGGCTTGGGTGTGGCCCTCTGCCATGTGCTACAAAATAGAATCCCCAATCCCTATGTTCCCTGGACTTAGGCGATGGTATTGCCCCTGACGCGGCATGGAAACCCAAATTTCCATAGCATGTTTCCCTCGAGGGTGAAAGAGGACATGGAAACCCTAATTTACATATGCTTAGGCTAGTCTTACACCGTGTCGTGAAATGGAGGTACACCCACCATGTTCCTTGGACTTGGGCGGCAGAGCTTTTGGCCATACTGC
Organism: Pinus albicaulis; assembly: GCA_034641835.2. Taxonomy (NCBI): domain Eukaryota; kingdom Viridiplantae; phylum Streptophyta; class Pinopsida; order Pinales; family Pinaceae; genus Pinus; species Pinus albicaulis. Next base: position 991,185,977 of record CM076578.1, on the reverse strand, counting down.
GACATTTAACCACCAGCCACAAGCTCCATAGACTAGCGATCTATCTCGCAGGCATGGCATGGAAACCCCAAATTTCTTGCCCCCAAGCAAGAAATGCATTTTTTTAGATGCGAACAAAATAAACGATGTTTGAATGAAGGATGGGGGGAAAAAGGTGCAACGGCGATAGTTGTCCGAAATTTGAATAATGTGACAAGAGTTAAGCTCTGAATCAAGGTGACCAAGGGATGATTCTTAGTGGATCATGGCAGCAATGCCACTCTGCCACTTACAATACCCCATCGTATATTTAAGTCCTCTACAAAGGATTCTTCTCAATGACCATTTAAAATTGAACTACAAAGTTGCCTCGACCGAGATGCTTCACGATCACATTTTGTAAATGACACGGGTCCCTGGGGACGAAAAAGAGATGCCCCTACTTTGGGTCGAGATATAGTTGAAGAGTGACATGCACTACTTCTAGCATGGATTATGACTTAGGCGTTTCGCCATAATCGGACACACGGTAGCTTCGCGTCATTGGATTTTCAACCAAGCACGATGACAAATTGTGTGAATCAATGGTTCCTCTCATAATAAGTTGAATTACTATTGTGGTGTGGTTCATCAGTAGGGTAAAAATAACCTCTCTCACAAATTTCTAAACTATGCTCACATTCTCTATTGGTGGGTGAACAATCCAACACTTGGTGAATTCTGCTTTAGAATGATAGGAAGAGCCGACATCGAAGGATAAAAAAACAATGTCTCTATGAATGCAAGGCTGCCAATAGCCAAACATCCTTGTGGTAACATTTCTGACACCTCTAGCTTCAAATTCCGAATGTATAAAGGATTGACAGGCCATGCTTTCACAGTTTGTATTTTTACTGAAAATCAAAATCAAATGAGCTTTTACCCCTTTGTTCCACACAAGATTTTTGTTCTCGTAAACCTCATCTTATGAAAATTGTGTTATCTTTTAATAGATGTGTCACCACAACCAAACTCCCCACCTGACAATGTCTTCCACCCGCATCGACTCACTGAAGCATCCCTTAAGGCCAAAAACAGGGGCAGTGCCCCATCTCTGCCCCACAAAATAAGTAAAATAACATTAGAAGTAGTGGTATTTCACTTGCGTTGAAAATATCTCCCACTTACTCTACACCTCTGAAGCCATTTCACATAGTAGGATTAGAGTCAAGATCAACAATGTCTTCTTTCCCCACTGATTCTACGAAGCCTATTCCCTTGGCTTTCGTTTCACTAGATAGTAGATAGGGATAGTGGGAATCTCATTAATCCGTTTTTTGGTTCCCTGTGATTTTCTAGAATGGCAAGAACAAACACTGCAAGGGCGACATCAAAACCACTTTGGAATCCTATGACCTAGCCTTCGTGGATTCAGAGAGGGATCTCTATATAAAGGTGTTTTCAATGGATATATCTTTGTGATTTTTGTTTTAATATATTAGGCTAGTTATTAAGTTCTAAGGACTTGTTTTGTTTTTGGTTGGATTAAATGATAGATTGAAGGATCAATGGTGTGACTGATTGAGGGAATGTTTCAACTAAATCAAATAGGCTGTAAGAAAACATCAATCCATTGGGCAATGGAGTCATAAAAGGATTTAATTGGTCATAACTCTGCAAGGGTGTTCATAGGGAAATCTAACTATATCAAATGGATTCTTTAGATTAGTTTGTGGTATGAAACATTAATAAGTTGTGAAAGCAAAAAAGCTATAGTCAGTTAAGAATCCTCTAGCTCTATTTAAACAAGAAAAGCATTTTAAGGTAATTGTTTGAAGCAAGTCAAAGGACAGGAAAAAACATAAATCTCATTGGGAAAACCTTTAATAAGTAACCCTTCAGACAACAATCCAGCAATGAACAGACTAATTTCAGATAAAGAAAACATATAAGATAAAAAAAAGACTCTTCATCATTTAAAAGCCTCTCTGGGCTTTGGCCACCATTTGACCTGCAAAAACAAACAAAAATTAACTTAAAAACCTACAGGATGGGGAATAAACTAATTTTATGGGTTTTTGATGGTTTAGGGGTGATTTTCAAAGGAATAGATGTGCAGGGGAATGATTTTGAGGGAAAAATCATGAAGAAAATCAAGTGAGGGTGAAGAAATTTGAATTTTGGCGCGCAGAGGGAAAATCGGTTCTGGGAAAACCACTGGGGTTTATCGCACAGGGCATCAGTATTTTATGGTTTTGGTTCAAATGGATGCGATTCCATTCAGTGCCTACTACATGGAAATGCTAAACCACCCTTTTTTTGTGGACTGGGGCTATTAAACCCCTTCAAAAAAATCCATGCGAAATGCAATCTGGACCGTCAGATCTCGAGGAGCGAGATCGATGGTGCGGCTAGAGCCCGAGGATGGGTGGAGGTTTGATGAAGGGGAAAGTGGGGTACATGTGCTAGAAGATGATTGGGGCAAGGGGTTTGAGTGGAAGGTGGAGCTAGGGTGGTGACGTGTGCATTTTTTTGGGTAGTGGGGCTTGGTTATATGTGGGGTTTTGTTATATATGGGGGAGAATGGACAACATCCGTTGGATCAGGGGAGTGGGTCTCCGATCCATGGTGGAGGTGGCTTGTGGAAGGATGGAGCAGGATGAAGGAATGAAGGGGTGGAGGCTTTTTTTGTATGGGGGCAAAGGGCTTAAGAACAGGGAAGGGAATGGTCCCGTGGGGGTAGAGGGGACCGGGGGTCGGGAAAGAAAAAGGGCTTAGGGAAAATAGATGAAGGTCGGGGTTAGGGTCACATGGGTAGTCGGGGTTGGGGCTTGAGGCTGAAAGAGGGATTAAGTCATATATATGAAAAACATCACTTTTAACATAAAAAAATGGTTTTTATGGGAATTGTGAAGGGTTATGATAGGCCTAATAGTCAAGTTTAATCAATGAAAAAGGGGTTTTTTCATTGTTTAGGGATCTTTAGGAGAAAATGATGCATGAAGGGGGATTTTTGAGGGTTTTTAGAGGGGAATGAAAAAAGGATAAATGAGGGTATAAGTATAGGGGTAAATTAGGGAATTAAGCCCAAAAGTAAATGGAGTTTCTTTTTAGAGCAGCAGGGTGAACTTTTGAGGAGGCATAAAGATAGGAAAGTTTAGTGAAAAATAGTAAAATTTAGGATGATGAAAGTAGTGGGACTTATAAAGATAGCTGATAGGAAAATTATGCTATCTTTAGGTGCTTGTAGGACATCCACAATTATCTAGTGAAATCTGTAGAATACAGGAGGATAATAGTGGCTCTAGCTAGGGAGGGCAGCTCCTTTAGGAGGTACCAATAACCTTAGAAAATAAATCTCTAGAAGAAGTAGACCAGTGCCTTGGTTTTCACCTTGGCAGAGCTCCTTTTAACTTGATGATTTAGTTCTTTGAAATTTTGATCTACAACATCTGAATCATAACATGATTAATTTCCAACTCAACAATCTACCTACCCATCCTACTTGTTCTAACATTTTTTCTTCATTGGGTGCACTTGAATCAGTCAACCCTTGACATTATTTCTTTTGAAAATAGGAAACTAAACAAATTATGCACTTATATCATCCAAGGTTTTAGATTAAACTGATGAACTCATTTATTCTCTACCTAATCTAGCTATCTGTCAAGATTAAACATTTTGATAGATTTTTATTCTCTAATCTACAACAGAAAATTGGAAACATAACTAAATCAAGATTGAATATTCTAATTTGTTATGGGCAGTGATACTCTGTATAGGTCTGCATATAGAATTTATTTTACAAAAAATTTAACACAAAACATTGACGTTTGACATTTGAAATTTTATTTTTTATCCCTCTCTTCTTTCTTGGTTCAGATTTTGAGCTTTTGGAACAAAATTCTTTTCCTAATCTAATCTAATATTAATGATAAGCCAAGTTTAGATAGTTTGGAAAACCCTCATTCACTAACCTATCAGCAGAAAATCTAAAATCTATTAAGTCATGATTAGGTTGTATGACTAAATAAAGCTTCCCTTTAAGTAGTGGCATTTGGACTTGCACACTTTTAGAAATTACTCTTTTTTAGTATGGGGTTGTACCTTTTCTTTTCCTGCCCTGTTTTATTTGTTTTTCTATTTTTGTATTTATTTTTCTGATCTTTTTCAAAACAATGTTATATACAACGGATATAGCTTTTGATTTGGGCATCTTAATGGAATAATGCTTGAGCATCCTGCCATTGACATGACCTCCAAAATGTTTTGTTCCATCTATCTCCTGTAAGAAAAATACATTGTTGCCTCTAGCAGACTAGATAATATAGGGACCTTTCCATATATTTTCAAACTTACCATGCTTTCCCTTGTCTTCTCTTCTTGAGTCCCATTTGAGCACTTTATCACCAATGCTGAAATAATTTTCTTTTGTTCTTTTGTCAAATAACTTCTTGATGTTTTCTTGTACTTGTAGTGTTCTGTTATAGACTTCCTCTCTTGTTTGCTGCAATTGTATGGTCTGATTTATCCTTCTCATCATGTCATTTTCTTCAGACTGTACTTCTTGGATTAGCTTCATTACTAGAACTCCTAAACTTGTTGGAAAAATTGCATCTGCTCCATAAAATAGCTGGTAGGGAGACATTCCAATTGATTTCTTGCATGTTTACCTATCTACCCATAATGTATGTACTAGCTTGTTGTGCCATGACTTTTGATTCCCTTCTAGAAACTTCTTAATGATTTTTATCAAATTTTTGTTTGAGGATTCTACCAACCCATTACCTTGAGGGTAATAAGATGTGGAATGAACCAAGGTGATTTGATATTTGTGGTAAAATTCCACCATTCTCTTGGATCTAAAGGTAGCAGCATTGTCCATGATAATCTTTCTAGGACAACCAAATCTAGACAAAATATGGTTTTCAAGGAATTTGATGATGACTAGATCAGTGGTTGTTCTAGAAGGGATAGCCTCTATCCATTTTGTAAAGTAATCAGTTGCTATGAGGATCCATTTATGTTGGGCAGACAAAGAAGCATGGATTTATCCAATGAATTCTAGGCCCCACTATTGAAAAGGAGCTTCAACAGAGATAGGATGCAGAGGTAAGGGTAAGAGTTTTATTTTGCCTTCAAAGATTTGACATTTGTGGCAGGAAAATACCAATTTATGGATATCTTGAAAGAGGGTGGGCCAATAGTAACTAGATTTAAGGATTTTGTTGACAGTTGTTTTCCAATAGATGTGGCCTCCACATTCTCCTTCATGAAATTCATGCTAGGAAAAAATTTAAGCAATATACCACTAGCATTTTTCCAGTATAACCATTTATCTATAATGCAGTAATTTACAGCTTTTAACTTCAACAATCTTGCCTTTGTCTTAGATAAACTAGGAGGAACATGAATATAGAATAGCACATACAAAATATCAACATACCAAAGTGAATTCAACAATACTTCTTTAATAGGATGGGTTTTGCATTCTTCTTGTTCTTCTAAAACATCAACCATATTCATATCTAAGGTTTTAAGGTTTGATTCAACCATTAGTTTTGCAAGTCTTTGTTCTTTGACTAATTTAGTGGGTCTGATTTCTAAATCATATTCTAATATAAGAGCAATCCACTTTCCTCTTTTTCCATCAGGATCTTGTGTTAAAATGTCTTTGACAACTGTATGTGGGAAAAATGCAATGATGTGTGAGTGTAAAATGTAAATTCTAAAATATTTTAAGGCCTTGATTAAGGCAAAAGCCTGTTTTTCCATTATGTTGTATTTAAGAGGTGCATCTCTTAAGGCCTTGTTGAAAAATGAAATGGGTTGTTCTTGTCCTTTCATGTTTTTCTAAAGTAGGATAGAAGCAACTGTGTGTTCTAATGCAAAGGATAAAATGAAGAAATCTTTGTCAAAATTAGGGCTAATGAGAACTGGTGTTTGAGTGAGTGCTTGTTTAACTAGTTTAAAGGATTGCTTTGCTTAAATAGTCCATTTAACTCATGTTTCTCTCTTAATCATTTTTGTTATGTTTCTAAGGAGTTCAAAAAGGTTTGGTATGAACCTTCTTAACAAATTAAAATTTCCAATGAAAGATTGCAGTTCTTTAATGTTTCTAGGATGATTGATTTGCAATATTCCTTCAATCCTCTTTGGGTCTATTCTTATTCCATTTTTAGATATGATATGGCCTAGAATTTTTCCTTCTTGGAGGCCAAATAAAGTTTTCTTGGGGTTCAAGGATAGACCATACTTTCTACATTTCTGAAAGACTGTTCTTAAGTGAGCAAGGTGCTCTTCATCTATTTTGGAATAGACAGTGATGTCATCTAAATATATAAAAATGAAGAAGCCTATTTCTTCTGAAAAATCAATATCCATGGCTCTTTGGAATGTGGCACCAAAATTCATTAAAACAAAGGGCATTTTCACATACATGAAAGTGCCCCAAGGTGTAGTAAAATTTGTCTTCAGCTGATCATCAGGATGTGCTAGTACTTGGTTATATCCTGAAAATCCATCTAGCAAAGAAATTATTTTAGAACCCATTACCCTTTGTAAAATATGATCCATTTTGGGCAAGGGGTAGTTTTCCTTTAAAGAGGTTTTGTTTAAGTTTCTAAAATCTATGCAAATCCTTATTTCTCCTATTTTCTTCCTCACAGATACAAGATTGGATACCCAGTCTGAGTATCTCACCGTGACTATGATTCTAGCATCATACATTTTTTTGATTTCTTTCTCAACCAGAGGTAATTGCACCAGGTTTATTCTGCGTAACTTTGGCCTAAAAGGTTTCTAGTTTTCTTTAAGGGATATCTTATGCTAGATTATCTCTATATCATATTATTTTAAATCCTCATAACTCCAAGAAAAAACATCATAAAATTCTCTAAAAAGCTTAAGATATTTCAGTTTTATATGAGCTAGCAGTGTTTTCGATAATTTAATCATCTTAGGCTTTGATTCACTACCTATATTGCACTCTTCTATTTTAGCTTCAGCGAATTCCATTTTTGGCTTTTTGACAACATCACTAAATTCAAACAATTGTTCTAGAGGCACCAATCCCTTTGGTAATTGATCAGTGTGAGATTGTAGCACTTCAAAGTATTCTTGTTCTAAATTAGTGCTCAAATCTATTTTATGTGGGTGTTCTTTAGTAAACAGATTTATATCAGCATTGTTTATATCAGTAATGTTGTGAGTTTCTCCTTCATAATATTTTTCCTCAGTAGGATAGTCTTCTTCATATTCAGAGTCTGAATTTGGCATTTCAAATCCATTTCTGGATTGTAGGAAATATTCTATTTGTTTATCTCCTTGAAACACTTGCCAATACTTGATATTATCAGAGGCTGCTGGCCTATATTTATCTTGGACTATGTATTTTTTTCTTTCATAAGGTTTTAGATATGTAATATAAGAAAAAGCTAAATCATTTGGAAGAATTTTTTGATTTCTAGGGACAAAGTTAAGCTCATATTCTGTGAATGTTTTCAAAAGGTCAACAACATCATCTATATATGCTTGTAATCTTGGATTCTTGGCAATATATTTTCCATTCACTTGTTTGATGATCAGTTCTGAGTCTCCATGGACAATTATCCTCTTGGCTCCTAATTTTCTCAATAATGGTAGTCCTAAGAGGAGGGCCTCATATTCAGATATTTTATTGGTGCATTGAAAGTTTAGTTTATATGAATGGCCCTCAGCATGATTATTCTCTCTGTTATGTACCCATATGCCTACTCCAGGACTAATTTTACTACAAGACCCATCAAAACTCATACTCCAAGGAGGTTCAATTTTAGATTTGTAATTAAAGTTATTTTTGTCCTCTTTGTCCTGTTTATTTTGGTTGCTAGTGTGTTTCTTTTTAGTATATGCACTGTGCTCAGTTTTGTTTTACTCCTCATGGTTTCCATTTTGTTGAGGATTTTCTATTTGTTTCTTATGGAAAACACTATGTTGGTGGCTGATTTGATGTTTATGATCTTTATCATGTTTGCTGTGATTTTCTAAGTTAGAAAACTATTTTAGCTTATTATCCTCTCTTCCCTCTTTTCCCATTGTTGATTTGTTATCTACTTCTCCTTGCTCATTAGTATTTTCATCATTGTAAAGAATGAGTGAGTCAAGGTCTGTGTGAATAGAATAAAGTGGGGGGTTGTCTGGTTTTTCTTGACTACAAACCATGTATTTCATGTGTGTTTCCCTATATAGTCTTATTGGTTGACTAAAGATAGGGATGGTTGCATAAGTCATATCCATCTGCAGGGTCACTTGGAGCTTAGCACCCCATGACCTTGAAAGGAGCATGCCATATTTAGGAGGGATATCAGCCACTACAATGCCCATCACTAAGATTTTGGCTAGTATTTGTGCTAATTTGGCACCATAAGTATTTGATTAGGCCTAGACATTTAACTCTGCTATAATCAAAGGAGTACAAATCCTTGTAAGATCTAGTTATCTCAAGGCCTAGTCTTTCCATAAATATTTTAGGCATAAGGTTGTGGGAGGCTCCTGAGTCAAGCATGGCATTGTGCAAAATCTTATCATGGATGTTTAGACTGAAATAAAAGGGAGGAACCCCTCCTTCTTGAATTTTTCATTCTACTTCTGGTCCAAATAGAAGCTCAGGCTTGTCATCAGTCACATTGACAGAATCAATTTGTTCTCCTATGTTTAAATCTCGTAAAAGTTGGTTTTTATATACATCTTGGGTGACTAATTCGGTACGAGGGACAGGGATCTTGATTTTGGCAATTTCACCCTCTATGCTAAAAGGTATGTGAGCTCTTAAAATTTTTAAATCACCCTTTTTAGTCACTGTTCTCTTAGCAAAATAAGATTGTTGGTTTTTATTATTGAAAACAGTTAAAATAGTTTTAGCTGGAGCATTAGCAGAGTTTCTAGTGCTACTTTCTTCACCACTATGTTTGTCATAATTTTGGGTGTTTTTTCCTTTGTTTTTATCAGAACTTTCAACCACTGTTTTGTTGTTTTCTGTTGTCTTTTTAGACATGTTTTCAAAACTGTTTCTAGCAGAAATTTTAGAGGTTTTCTTCTTGGGAATGTCTTGATTCTTTTTACTCCTAAGGTCATATTGTTTGTGCACTTCCATTATAGCATTTTCAAATGCTTGTTTGTAGTCTTCAAACTCTGGGCTTTCTTCATCATATGGTGTAAATATCCATTGTTCTTATTCATTGAGGAAAACAATAACCTCATTTTTAATTCTCAATAAGTTTATGTGATTTTTCTCTGTTTCTTCAATCATTCCCTCATCCTCATCAGCATAATTTTGTTGGAAATGAGGTATGAATTACTGATCAGAGCCTCTTTGTCTAATCTGAGGGAGATTCCTTCTAAATTTTTGGTTCTGATTTTGGTTTTTGTTTTGAGGGGATATTTGGTTTTCTTTAGGATAAGTCCTCTCATTCATGTTTATTATCTCCATCATCATCTCCATGGTTCTAACCAAAATATCAATTTTGGAGTCTGATTTGGAGGGTCCAACTTCATCTTTATAGGTAACCTTTTTCTTTCTGCTTTGAATCTAGCCCTTCTGGCATTTAGGTTAGCTTCTAGACTTACTTCCCCTTTTTTTGTATCTTCTAATGTGAGGAGTTCTCTCTCCCTTAATTGATAACACATGTCTAGGTCAAATCCTTTAGGAAAATTTAATAAGGCCAAGCCTTGTGGGGGGATTGCATTACAAACACTATTGAATCTAGTGCAATAATCTTGGACACTCTCTCCAACATTTCTTTTGAGGTCATTGTATTCTGATAGGATTTGAAGGGGATTAGTCTTGACTTCCCATTTGTTTAGGAACAATTGGTGGAAAGCAGGAAGATCATTAATACTGTTAGGGGTTAAGCCTTTGAACCATTTTCTTGCTTCTCCCCCTAAGCTTTGAGAAAACATTCTAAGTTTAACAGTTTCATGATCTATTTCTTATCTATCAAAGTAGTCGTTCATTCTATCCACATGTTGTTGAGATTTAGTAGAACTACTAGCATCATATACTGGAATCTTCGACTGATAGTCCTGTGGTAGAGAAACTAGAGGTAAAGGAAGGACTAAGGGAGCATACCATGTTTCCATGATATGAGCTTGTGGAAACAATGGGGGATTAACAAGTGGAGGAAGGTGCTAAAGTGGAGTGATTTTAAGAGTGGATGTATGGGTGGGTGTAGTTGAAGTGCTTGGACCAGCTAAGTGATGTTGAGTAGATCTATGATGAGAGAAGCCAAAATTATGGAGAAAATGGGAATCAGGAGGAGTGGAAGGGGAGGCTTCCCTACTACTACTTTGTTGTGAGTCTACAAGCTCAAGGTTTATCTAGTCTATACCACTTTGTGACTTGGTTCTAGATAAGCTTCTTGTATGAGATAAGTCAACTTGGGTATTTTGCAAGTTTGTAAGGTTCTGAGGGAAAGAACTTGCTCTTTGGATGGGTCTAACAATAGTTGGATTTTAGATGTAGGAGAATTTCTAAGGATGCTTTTAGGATTGTCAACTATTTCAAGAGGATTTGGGTTAGGATGGGATCTAGTATGGATTCTTCTAGAAGCCAGGATTTGGACCCGAAAAATTCATAAAGGTTTTTTTAGAGGTATAACATTCTTAAGACACAAACCAAACTGTAAAAGAGATATTTGATCCTCACAGTATTATTGAATGGGTTTTGTTTAATTGTTTTTATCATAGGGTAAGTTTCCCAGTGGAGTCGAATGGAAATCATTAGAGTCACTAGGTGGAGGATTTTTACTTGTTTCTATAGGACACTTGGTTCAAATTTAGTGATTAGGTTTTCTAAGTTTTGATTGAATCTAAAATGTTTATTACTCAGTATATCCCCAATATGGTTGCCACTATGTTGGCTCCTTGTGATTTTCTAGAATGGCAAGAAAAAACACTATATGGGCCACTTCAGAACCTCTTTGGAATCCTAGGACCTAGCCTTCCTGGATTCAGAGAGGGATCTCTTTATAAAGGTGTTTTCAATTGATATATAGTTGTGCTCTTTGTTTTAAGATATTAGGCTAGTTATTAAGTTCTAAGGACTTGTTTTGTTTTTGGTTGGATTAAATGATAGATTGAAGGATCAATGGTGTGACTGATTGAGGGAATGTTTCAACTGAATCAAATAGGCTATAATAAAACATCAATCCATTAGGCAATGGAGTTATAAACGGATTTAATTGGTCATAAACTCTACAAGGGTATTCATAGGACAAGCTAACTATATCAAATGGATTCTTTAGATTATTTTGTGGTATGAAATATTAATAAGTTGTGAAGGTAGCAAAGCTACATTCAGTTAATAATATTCTAGCTCTACTTAAACAAGAAAATCATTTTAAGGTAATTCTTTGAAGCAAGCCAAAGGACAGGGAAAACCATAAATCTCATTGGGAAAACCTTTAATAAGCAACCTTTTAGAGAACAATCCAACAATCAATAGACTAATTTCAGATAAATAAAACATATAAGATAATAACAAGAGTGGTCTAAGATCAAACATAAATAATCTAATCTGCTTTTGACAACTCCCAAAGACTCTTCAAAGCAGCATTTCAAGGTAGACCAAAGGGCAGGGCATACCATAAACCTCTCTAGTTTTAGGCTCTAGTAAGCATACTTTAAAGAAATATCCTAAAAGAAATATCTCAAGTCTTACTCAAAGGAACATGGGCTCACCAAAATTTCCTTGGTTTCACTCTATTGAATAATTTCCAAGATAACAAGCTAGATGTAACTAGAAGAAAATTAATAATCTTATAATCAGACATTATAGAAGAAAACATGAATATAAAGAAATATAAATAGAAATAGGGTGCTGAAGCAACAAATTCTAATCTAAAACTTATGTTCTTTTATCAGAGAAAGATGAAAATAATGAAAACATAAGGAGAAACAATAAAAATTAGGAAAACTTCACCATTGATATAGCTCAAGGATCCTGTGAACATGATTGTATTATTGATGATAAAACCAGTTACATCACTCCATGTACAATAGCTCTCTACAACTACGAGATTTCTTTGGTTCAGTCTAGCATTCCTCAACTAGCCTAACAGCAGAGATCAGTCCAATAACCATCAAGTAATCAACATTTGAAATGAAGCTCATATACAATAATTATATGCAAAATGAGGAGGTGCTGCTAATGTAGGGTGTTTAAATGTTATTTATTATAGACTTAATGATTTTTGACCATTGAGACCATGCAAGGCCTAAGGAAAAATTATTTGAAAGAGTTACTCTGAAATAATAACTTCTGAGTTATTTTAGTTGAAATTTTTGAATTTTAAGGCATAGTAATAACTTTGTAATAATTGTTGAGCTGCTTCAAAAATATCTCTGACTATGAAATAATTGCCTAATGACTTTATTGAAAGAAATAATGTTGTAGGTGGCAAATTTGTCTTTCCAAGAAGTAATTGTTGTGGATCTGGGTCATTCAAAGGTTTTCTTGAGCTAATATGTCTCTATTTCATCTTTACAGATTGTATGTAGGCCTTTAACCACATTTTTGCTTTAATAATAAGTATCACTATCTTTTTTCCTTTTTCTGTTTTATAACTTCCTTTTTCCTTTATCCTTTATCTTTAAATTTTTGACCTTTCATCTTTAAAACACTATTTAAAGGTCTAATCCTCTGTTTATCTTCTTGATATGTAATTATCCCTTTAAGCTTCTTATTCTTCCTTTTCTTCATTTCCCCTTTGACTGTATTTGTTCTTTGTGTGTAGGTAGGGTTTGTAACCCATTGATGGTCATGATACATCGATGGGTTAGTTATTTTATGTAGATCCTTGGCCCTTTTGATATGCTTTTTGCCTCTGGATCATCATCCAGAGGATTTTCATCATTTAAAGGCCTCTTTGGGCTTTGGCCGCCATTAAACCTGCAAAAACAAACAAAAATTAACTTAAAAACCTGCGGGATGGGGATTAAACTACTTTTATGGGTTTTCGAGGGTTTAGGGGAGATTTGCAGAGGAATAGAGGCGCAGGGAAATGATTTTGGAGGAAAAATCATGAATAAAATCAAGTAAGGGTGAAGAACTTTGAACTTTGGCACGTAGAGGGAAAATTGGTTTTGGGAAAACCACTGGGGTTTATCGTGCAGGGCATTAGAGGTTTATGGTTTTGGTCCAAATGGATGCGATTCCATTCAGCGCCCACCGTGTGGCAGGGCTAAACCGCACTTTTTGCAGTGGACTCGGGTCGTTAAACCCCTTCATCAAAATCTGCGTGAAATGAATTTGGACCATCAGATCTTAAGGAGCGAGATCGACGGTGTAGGTGGAGCCCGAGGATGGGTGCAATTTTGATGGAGGGTAAAGTGGGGTACAGGTGGCAGACAATGATTGGGGCAAGGGTTTTGAGTGGAAGGTAGGGCCGGGGTGGTGACATGTGCATTTTGTCATGTAGCAGGGTTTGGTTATATGCGATGTTTTGTTATATATGGGGGAGAGAAGATGAAAACCATTGGATTGGGGGAGTCGGTCTCCAATCAACGGTGGAGGTGTCTTGTGGAAGGATGGAGTGGGATGAAGGAATGAAGGGGCGGAGGCTTTTTTTCATGGGGGAAAAGGGCTTAACAACGGGCAAAGGGAATGGCCTCATCGGGGTAGAGGGGACTAGGGGTCGGGAAAGAAAAGGGGCTTAGGGAAAATAACTGAGGGTTGAGGTTAGAGTCACATGGGTAGTTGAGGCTGGGGCTTGAGGCCGAAAGAGGGCTTAAGGCCTATATATGAAAAAAAAAAAATTTAACATAAAAACAAAGTTCTTATGGGAATTTTGAAGGGTTTTGATAGGACTAATAGTTAGGTTTAATCAATGAAAAAAGGGTTTTTTCATTGTTTAGGGATCTTTAGGAGAAAACGATGCACGAGGGGGGATTTTTTAGGGTTTTTAGAGGGGAATGAAAAAAGGATAAATTAGGGTATTAGTAGAGGGGTAAATGATGGAATTAAGCCCAAAATAAAATGGAGTTTCTTTTTAGAGCTGCAGGGTGAACTTTTGAGGAGGCATAAGGATTGGAAATCTTAGTGAAAAATGGTCAAATTTACTAGATGAAGGTAGTGGGACCTTTAAATATAGATAATAGGAAAATTATGCTATCTTTAGGTGCTTGTAGGACATCCATAGTCATCTAGTGAAATTTTTAGAATACAGGAGGATAAAACCATTCATGCACATCACTAATTAGATGATGAGGCATTTGGCTACCTAAAGAGAGTCATAGTTACTCCCGCATTTTACTCCTCTTATCCGTACTAGTTCTGAGTGGACTATTCGCCACCTAGGTAAAATCCACCGTGAGGGGGAATTCTATACCCGTAGACCAATCGGCACATGACTGTCAACCCTCACCACAAGAGAATCTTGGGTAGACTTCTGATAGCCCATGATATGAGGGCACAGATCCCTAGGCCCAGCCCTCAAAGCCAATCCTTTTGCAGAAGTTATGGATCCATTTTTTCGACTTCCCTTGGCTACATTGTTCTATTGAACAGAGGTTTTTGACCTTGGAGACCTGATATGGTTATGAGTACGACCGGGCATGAATGGTACTCGTTCGTCTATATTTTCAAGCACTGCCAAGGGTGCACCAGACACCATAAGACGTGTAATGCTCTTGCAGTTATTGGACCCTATCTCCAAGTGAACCGATTCCAGGGTGGGCAAGTTGTTTAAAAGAAAATATACAAGTATAAATCTTGTCACCCGTTGCCATGTCATGGTTCGGGTATATTAACTAATATCCCTTTCGATGCTCATGCAGAGTGCACCCTTGATACAAGTATTCTCCATCTCTTAGGATCGACTAACCCATGTCCAAGTTTTGTTCACGTGGAACCTTTCCCCACTTCAATATTCAAAGTTCTCATTTGAATATTTTCTACTACCACCAAGATCTACACTAAGGGTTGATCCACCCAAGCTCACGTCAGAGTTTTCTCAATGACCCCCACGTCCTCATACTCATTGAAGGAAGGAAATTGCTCTGATGGTTGATTATAGGTTGCAAACTTCAGCGCCATCCATTTTCAGGGCTATTTGATTTGGTAGGTGAATTTTTATACACTCCTTAGCATATTTCGACTTCCATGACCACTGTCGTACTGTTTTAATCAACCAACACCTTTCTGGGATTTGGGTTAGCGTGCATTCGGCACTATAAATCAAATTTTAGTTCATCTTGCATCGCCAGTTCTTCTTACCAAAAATGGCTCACTTGGATCTCTCGATTTCATGCCACGGCTCAATGGAGCAGTTGTGCCCTTTAACCTATTTAAATTTATAGAATAGGTCGAGGTCATTACACCCCTGATGCCTCTAATAATTTTCTTTACCCGATAAAACTCGTGTGTGAGCTCCAGATATCCTGAGGGAAACTTCTGAAGAAACCAACTACTAGATGGTTCGATTAGTCTCTTGCCCCTATACCAAATTTAGACGAACAATTTCTACTTCAGTATCGCTACGAGCCTCCACCAGAGTTTCATCTGAATTCTCCCTACTCAAGCATAGTTCACCATATTTCATGTCCAAACAGGTGTTCTCACAGTCGAACCCTTCACATAAGCTCAAGGTCAGTCAATGATGTTACACCCACAGAGAGGGGATCTCACCTGTTATCTTCGTTGTACCTTGCAGGATTTCAAACCTTACAACTTGCACACATGTTAGACTCCTTGGTCCATGTTTCAAGATGGGTCAAATGGAAAGCTCATCAACCAACACCACGAGTTCGTAGGTGCACAAAACCCACCACAAGGGTGCACGCTTCATTCCTCGACCACCGCAATGGTAAACTGACAGGTGGTACTCCACCCGCGCTTGTGATGATGTAGTAGCCCGTGTTGGTTTTCACCTCAAGTTGAGTAGCAGACCAGCCTAAACCGTTCTGCATCCTACCAAGACGCATCGACACCCTCCATATACTTCCCTCCCAGAAATTTAAATAACTCTTTAAATCTATTTTCAAATTCATTTTTCATTTTACCTCATGGTACTTGTTCACTATCTGCATCTCACCAATATTTAGCCTTGGACAAAATTTACCACCCAATTAGGGTTGCTTTCAAAGACAACTCGACTCACTGACAATGCCTCATGATGTGGCAGGGTCTCAACCCGACGGGGCTATCACCCTCTCAGGCGCCCCCTTCCAAGGGACTTGGCCTAGGTCCACTGCTGAGGACGCTTCTACAGACCACAATTCAGGCAACGCTGCCACCCGATTCTTATGCTAGGCTCTTCCTATTTTGCTCGTTGCTACAAGGGGAATACTTGTAATTTTATTTTCCTCCACTTAATTACATGCTTAAAATCACCGGGTGTTCTCTCCTAAGGTAAGGTCACATGTTGGAGCTAAATTTTCCCTACCCAATGGGAGGACAAGAGATAGAAAAGAAAGTTCCAGGGATTCCAAACAAAGCTCGCATCGGCTAAGGCCGACTACCTAACAAAGGGGACAAGATCACTGCTTGCCGACAGAGGCCACGAAACATTTCCTGCCACATTTCAGCCAACCGTACCACATTGGGCATGGATGACCACATCTGCTTCTCCATAGAAAATTACAAGGAACATGTTTGATTCAGATTTGATGCCTAGACAATGTGGCCCTTGACCCAAGCCTCAAGTGCAAATTGCATTAAAAAACTCAATGATTCACAAGATTCTGCAATTAACACTTATTATAGCATTTTGCTACATTCTTCATCATAACAACAGATGATATATTCGTTGTCGAAATTGGTTTCCATTTTTTACCAAAAAATCGCACCCCCACAAAAATGGCTAAAATCCAACCCAACATACAATGCATCACAATAAGCAATAAGCCCCCTTCCCCCTCAAGAAAATTGCACTCCATAAACCACTCACTAAAGGGAAGACTCAAACACGCCCCCCGAACCCCATGCCTTTGCAAAAAGGGGGGAAATACAAGGAATGGTGATCGAGAAGGACTAGGGTGGCTAACCTAGGAGCTCCTGTTGCTTTTCATCCTTCTCGGAGACCCAACCGCAACATTTTCCCCCTTTCTCCGTAACGTTGTTGTGGGCCAAAAAGAGGGAAGGGGAAAAAAACATATATTCATATGATATAAAAGAAAGAGAAGGTGGCTCCCACCCCCTCACTAGGGAAATCTCAAGAAAAAAAACAACAGGAGCTTTCCAAACCTCGTGCCTTTTCAATAAGGGTAGAATTATAAAGAACGATGAAGAAGAAGGACTAGGGTGGCCACCCTGAAACTCACACTTATTTTCATCCTTCAAAGACATAAAACCACTACAACTCCCCCTTTTTTCTCCATAAATCTAGGGGCTGAAATGAGGAAATTAATAAAAAAACATGAAATAAAGAGAAACAAAATTTTCCACCCACTTAAAGGAGGAGGCTCAAATAGAAAACAAACTTCTTGAGCCCCTCACCCTCACAAAATGGGGGGAATCGCAAGGAACGACGATCAGGAAGGACTAGGGTGGCCACCCCAGGAGCTCATACTGCCTTTCATCCTTCACGATTTCCAATCCTCAATGATTCACCATTTTCTCCATAAATCTTGGGGCCAAAAGGAGGAAGGGAAAAAAACAATGCGAATAAAGAAAAGAAAATAAAAATAGATCCAAAACATGGTTGCCAGTAGAGAAGATGAGGCTCAAACAAAAAACATGCTATCGAGGCCCTGTGATGTTGCAAAAAGAGGGGAAATGCATAGATCATTGATTGAGAAGGACTAGGGTAGCCACCGTAGAAACTCACACTAATTTTTCATCCTTCCAAAAATGGCAATCCACAAAAATTCCCCCTTTTCTCTGTAAATCTAGGGACCAAAATGACTCACAAGGGAAGGCTCAAACACAGTACAACCTTTCAAAGACCTATGCCTAACCAAAAAGGGGGAAAATGCAAGGAACGAAGACTCAGAAGGAGTAGGGTGGCCACTCTAGGAGTTTGCACTGCTTTTCATCCTTCTCGGACACCGACTCACAACAATTCCAACTTTTATCCATAAATCTAGGGATCGAAAGGGAAGAAAATGACATGAAATAAAGAAAAACCAAAAATCACCCACATAACACTTGCGAAAAAATTTGAATTTCGGAGTAATGGGGCCAAATTTCATGCAATGCTAGCAAAACAGAGGGCCACCACCATGCGAGGAGATGTTGGCTTAACCAAGAAGAAACAAAAAATGCACCCAAACAAAACCATCCCACCTTTTTGGACCCTTCCACATACATTATGGCTCAACATCCTTTGTATATAAATAAAATAATAAGCAAAAATCAAACAACCAAGTAGAGAAGTCACAGCCTAAACTTGACCACAAGAAAAGTCAAGGGCCGCGGCGATACGAGTGTCTAGAGCACGTTACTGCTAAAATTTAAATGCCCCCCAACCCAGACGAGGCTTCAAACTAAAAATGCACTAATAGCAAACCCACCCCTCTATTGCACCCCTCTGTGTACAGGACACCCTACAACCTTTATAGCCAAAAAATCAAGGGGGACCAAACAACCGAACTCCAAAGAGGAGTTATCGCAGGCTAACACTAAATGTTGGATAAATCCAAGGGCCAAAAATACACCGATGGTGCAATGTCACACCCTAAAAAGAGGGAAGCCCCCAAAGCGCACACCAAAATGATATTGCAACAATTAACACATCCAAGAAATGACCAAGTTGCACAAAAAACCCACAATCCAAATGGAGAAACAAGGACATGACCTGCACCTACTTTCCTTGGAAGGATAAGTGGCTCAAGAAAGGACTAGGAATTCCTTAAACATCAAAGGCACAAGCAAATAATGCTATGATATGCCCATTGATGAGGAAAATTACAATTTTTATGGAGCTCGGAATGAGGGAGGGATTTTTCATTACCTACACCCAACCCTTCTATGAGGGCATATCAAGTAATAGTTGAGAGCACTAGCGTGGCCACCCCAACGTATTTCACTGCTCTTCATCCATCCCATAGTGACCCCACCCTGAAATTTTTCCCTCGCGAAAGGGTTGAGGTAGCTATCGCATGCGTAACTACTCCCTTGAACCAACCACCAACAAAAAGGCTCGCCCAAGCAACACATAAACCACCGCCGCCACCTTTTGGACAACCAACTATGGAGGCCCATATCTTCCAACAAAAAAAATACCAAGCATCACCACTATGAATGAGTCTAAATTTTTTCATTATATTTCCCAATCACCTCTACTATAGCAACCATGCCCTCTTGAACATACTTTTGGAGAGGGGGCTCCTGAGAAATGAGCTTCCAAACCCCATACAAAAAAAATTAGGGGAAAGAATAAAAAAGGATGGTACAATCACAAGCCTCTCTTCTAAGTACAGGAAACAACAAGTGTGAAATCAAGATAGGGAACTAACAATGTGGCAAGCCTCTTTCCCAAGAGGCACCACCCCGACAAGCATCAAACATGCTCTCCTAGAGACACACCACATGAGCCTAGATAACAATCAAAACCTACAAAACCAAAACAAAAAAAAACCCTACTATCAATGATCCTACTGTAGGTTCACCTACTGTAACCTTTTTACAACTTATCCTTCCTCTAAATGATAAGGTTCAATGAAATTATCACAACGTCGATAGCGGCGAACCACTGTCGTCAACGCAATTTGAACACTTCACCGAATGATTCAATCGGTAGGAGCTACGTGCGGTGTGTACAAAGGGCAGGGCCATAGTCAACACCAGTTGATGACATGAACTTACTATGAAATTCTCATTGAAGACCAATAATTGCAATGGGTCATGCCCATCACGATGCAATTTGAGAAGATTTTCCTATCCTCTCGAACTAGGAAGAAAAAATCATTGGCTGCATTAGTGTAGCATGCATGTGGCCCAGAATGTCTAAGGACATCACACACCTATTATTGCCTCAAACTTCCATGGCCTAAATGGCCATAGTCCCTCTAAGAAGTTGTCCATGAAGGGGAACCTCTGTGTAGCTAGTTAGCAGGCTGAGGTGTCATTTGTTATTGCAATTAACTAGACAAATTGCTCCACCAACTAACGTAGGCCATGCACCAACAACCATAGAATCAAGAAATAGATCCTAATCTCTCAATCCTTACTATGTCTAGACCTGGTAAGTTTCCCCGTGTTGAGTCAAATTAAGCCCCAGGCTCCGCTCCTGGTGGTTCCCTTCCATAAATTCCTTTAAGTTTCATCCTTGTGACCATACTCCCCCCGGAATCAAAACACTCTGATTTCTCAGAAGGTGCTGGCAGAGTCCTCAAAGAAACCTTCGCCGATCCTTGGTTTGCATCATTTATAGTTGAGACTAGGATGGTATCTGATCATATTCGAGTCCCCATATTTCATTCTTGATTAATGAAAACATCCTTGGAAAATGCTTTCATAGTGGTCCGTCTTTCATAAATAGAATAATTTCAGCTCTGACAATGAAATAAAAATTCCCCCGATAGTCCCTATTAATCATTACTCTGGTTCCAAAGCCCAACACAATAGGATCAGACTCCTATCACATTATTCCATGCTAATGTATTCAGAGCATAAGATTGCTTTGAGCACTCTACTTTTTTTTAAGTAACAATGTTGGACCCATAACCCAGCCAGTTAAGGTTAGAAGCATGCCACTGAAAAAAGGGATGGAAGGGCAGGTGCACACAAAGTAGGCAAACCAACCTTTATGACCCAATATCCAACTATGATATTTTTAAATGCAACAACTTAAATATATGATATTGGAGCTCGAATTACCATGGTTGTTGGACCAAACTTTCCCTCCAATGGATCCTCGTTACGGGATTTATATTGTACTCATTCCAATTACAAGACTCAATGAGCCCAGTATTGTTATTTATTGTCACTACCTCCCCATGTCAGGATTGGGTAATTTGCATGTCTGTTGCCTTCCTTGGATGTGGCAGCCGCTTCTCAAGCTCCCTCTCCATAATCGAACCCTAATTCTCCATCACTCGACACCACCATGGTAGGCCTTTATCCTATCATAGAAATTTGACAGGGGGAAAATTTGAATGAAGCATCGCCACCAAAAGGGTTGTGTGATCCATCAAGTTATCATGATTCACCAGAGAAGTGGGCAAACCCGCACTGACCTTTTATCTAAAAAATGCATTCCTTCCAAAGATTCAGAACTTGGTGCATGTATTAGCTCTAGAATTAATATGGTTATCTGAGTAGTATGGTACCATCAAAAAAATTATAATTGATTTAATGATCCATCCACAATTTCACAGTCTGAATTATTTAATACTTACACATGCACGGCTTAATATTTGAGACAAGCATATGAATACTGGAAGGATCAACCATGTAGCACCCTCCTACTTCAAAGGGAATTCAAAGCTCTCTCTTACCAAGAGCCAGCCTGAACGCCCATCAAGTCAAAGAGAGGTCAAAATATTGTGTAAAGATTTTATACCTTACACCTCTTGCATCCCCAAGAAGGGATTAGAGCCCACACACACTACATACCAAGGACATGCAAAAGAAATGCTGAGATCAAATGAAATGACCTGACCCAAACGCATTTCATTGGGCACCCTCACACAACGCGACATAGTGCATGTGAATGAATGAAGGCACAAGGGAGAAAATGGAAAAACGGGTTGCATGAACATGCACAAGGAACCCGGGCAGTCACAACATGGCTTTTTTGATACGGCGACCCTCAAACAAAATGACCCGACCTAAATGCATTTCATAGGGTGCCCTCACACGACGTGACCCAACCCTAACCCATTTCCTTGGGAGTCCTCACACAACCTGACCCTACCTGAACGCGTTTCCTTGGGTGCCCTCACACAACTCGACCAGACCCGACCCGACCCGAATGCATTTCCTAGGTGCCCTCACATGACCTGGCCTGACCCAAATGAAGGCACAAGGGAGAAAACATCAAACCGTTCGCATGAACGTGAACAAGGTGCATGGACGGTCACAACTTAGCATTTTTGATATGGCTTCCCTCACACGACCCAACCCGACCAGACCTGAACTGAATGCATTTCCTTTGGCACCCTCCAACATCATGACCTGACCTACCTGAACAAAGGCACAAAGGAGAAAATGGAAAATGGGTTGCGCAAATGTGAATAAGGCACACGGGTGGTCAAAACTTAGCATTTTTGATACAGCCTCCCTCACACGACCTGACCCAACTTGACCCAAACTTGTTTCCTTGGGTGCCCTCACACGACCCAACCGGACTTGACTTGAACATGATTTCTTGGCCACCCTCACATGGCATGACCCGGCCTGCTCGAACGAGGAAACAAGGGATAAAATGGCAAACGGGTTGCACAAATGTGCACAAGACACACAAGAAGTCACAACTTAGCATTTTTAATAAAAAATCGCTCACACAACCTGATCTGACCCAGCCCGAATGTGTTTCCTTGGGTGCCCTCACATGTCACGACCCAACCTGACTCACCCGAATGAAGGCACAAGGGATCTAATCGAAAACGAGTCACATGAATGTGCACAAGGCACATGAGTGATCACAACATAACATTTTTTATACAGTCACCCTCACACGACCCAACCCGATCCAACCCGAATGCATTCCTTGGGTGCCCTCACACGACTCGACCCAGCTCGACCCTACTTGGCCTGCCTGAATATGTTTCCTTGGATGCCCTCACATGACACGACCTAAACTAACCTAACTAGCCTGAACGTGTTTCGTTGGGCACCCTCACACAACATGACGCAACCGGCCTGACCCGACTGAACACATTTCCTTGGGTGCCCTCACATGACATGACCTAACCTGACCCGCCCGAATGCATTTCCTTGGCCACCCTCACATGACCTGACCTGAACATATTTCCTTGGGCACCCTCACATGGAATGACCCAACCCAAACATGTTTCCTTTGGTGCCCACACAAGAACTAACCTGACCCACCCAAACGAAGGAACGAGGGAGAAAAAAAAATGGGTCGCATGAACGTGCATAAGGCACAGGGGTTGTCACAACTTAGAATTTTTGATATAACCTCCCTCACATGATGAAACATGACCTCCCCCAAAAAAATTTCCTTGGGCATATTCCCACGATAGGACCCAACCCTCTAGAATGAAGGCACGAGGGAGAAAATGTAAAATGGGTCACAAAAACGTGCATAAGGCACATGGGTGGTCAAAACTTAACATTTGTAACATGACCGCCCTCACATGACCAGACCCGACCCACACGAACACACAACCCAACCTGCCGAAGACACGACTCGACCTGCTTAAACACGCGATGAGAATGACATGACCTGACCCACCCAAATGCATGACCCAACCTTCTCGAGCACACGACCCAAACATCACGACCCGACCTATCCTAACGGCACTACCTGAACCGCACAACCCAGCCCCCTCGAACATGCACAAGGCACACCCACGATCACCACTTAGCATTTTTGACACGGCCACCCTCACATGACACAAAATGACCCCACCCACCTGATCATGTTTCCTTGGGAACCCTAACATGGGTGAAGCACTGGCACCACTATCACTTCGTGACAGATGGTATCAGAGCTCAATTCATGGTGAGTTGAGCTTTGTTGAAGATTGAATATTGAAGCAGGAATACAACGATAGGGCTACAGTTGGTATTGATGCTTGGACATTATATTGGTTGGTTTCAGTGAAATATTAGTAGGGGAAAGACATTGGTTAGGATCAAAGCTACATAATAAGACATGGAAAGTTAGAAAGAATGTCAAGGGAGGCATTCTTAGAAATTTTACAGGTTTAGGTTTTAGTTGTTTTGTCAACTGTTGTTCGTCGCATTTCCACCAAATGATTCCAACACCTTCGGTCATCATCCTCAACTCGTAGGTCTTACATACTCTGCCATTTAAAATAATACTATCATCTCGGATAGTGCTACCATTATCATCACATCATATTGTCATAATATATCATTGCAACTTTCATCGCAATGCATCATCGCACAATATCGTCATATAAAACATCAAGGTTAACGTATAACATATCCAAGGGAAATATCTCCTCAATTCATGATCATCAACACATTTTTCACAATCACCATGTGATATGCCATCATGGGATGTCAATCTCTCCATCATGGCCACATGCTTCTGCAAAATATATCGTGTCAACCCATCATATATCGTTAATATCATGTGATTCTTTGCATCAAGTACTCCAACCAAATCAACGTAACAAAACATGCTATGTATCCAACATAACTCTGCACACTTATATAGCCCTCATAAATCGAACTAGTTGAGTGATCAGTCCAACCATATGTTCTCATTGTGATAATGCACATCCTCATACCCTGTGTTAGGTGTTCCTCTTGCACCCTGTCACATCCATCAACTGAATCAATAATCTGTCCCATATGAGTGTAAAATAAGCCATGTTCAGGTCCATGAGGCACCCTTCATCTCATCCACAACATGTTGTCCATCCAGCAAGCCATCTCTATCTGAAATGTGATGCCCATGATGCCAATATCTATGTGCTATTCAAAATACAATCACAACTATCGAGCATCATCCACGTGTGAAAGGTATTCCTCAAATCAAGTCAATAACATCCTCTCAACAATGTTCCATATTCAGGTCCATGAAGCTATGTTCACCCCATATGCAATATCCATCCAAAATTTGTGCCAAATTTAAGTCAAGAAGGCTCAACGCATTCCCAAGTGTATACCACCAATGCATCTCATCGTTTCATCTCCATCAATCTACAAAGTGTCCCATTGATCATCTCCATCAAGTGACTCCTCATAAACACACCCCATAAATGTGCTGAAATTTATGCATCCCATAGTGCATCAAAATTAAAACCAATCTCGATCTCAGCTCCTCAGTGAAACAGATACTACAATATCATTGTAGTATGAATCCTCCAATGAATGCAACTCCATCATTAAATCCCATGCATCATCCTATCCAAAGCGTTGGCAAGCATACTTGCATAATGTCTCCACATAAATTCCTTCCATTCCTTCATGTAAATGTACATGACTTTGGTTGCCCATGTGTCCATCAAGAGTAGACTCATCTCAATTCTAGTCATCATCATGTGTATAGTGTATAGGATAAGTTCCCTCGGTCACTTCTACCATCATCATCGTGAGTAATTCCTTCAAGGAATCTCCCGCACTAAAGGTGCACCAAGATTTCCTTCTTGGTTGTAAGCCATGAAGAAGTCTACCCAAACAATGTGCCCTACCACCAAGGTAGTCCATGAGTCATGTCAGGCACCTAGCTAATTTCCATGTGGCTAATCATGACCCATATCTATCACAAATATCATCAAGTTACACCATTGTCACAAGAATTTGAACCTACTATAGATAGGTCATAAATTTCCCTATCAAGTTCTACAACAAGAAATGCTCCTTGCTTCTCCAATGTACAAGGTTCCATCAGAGTTACCCAAGGAAAAGTCCTTCATGGTATTGGAAAAGAACTCATCATCTTTATCATCCCTACAAACAATCCATCTCCCAAATGCTCAATTGAACCACAAGTCAAATATTCATGAAGACTCTCTAAGTGAGTTTCCTCCATCCTCATCAATGTCTGCAATGCTTCTTATCCTACTACTACCTTATCATCAATTTCCTCCTCGATCATTGTCACTTATGCAACATTTTTATGTGGTTAATCCCCAAATGCATGCAATGTGCTTGGTCCAGGTTCAACTTGTTCAAAAATTTCTTCCTTTATCCTATCTGCATCCTCAACATCCTCTTGAGAATCATCCATCACTGATTCTTGCAATGTGCTTGGCCCTGGTCCAACCTCTTAATCAAGTTCATCCCCGACTTCTACCACATCTACAACATCCATGTGAGAATCATCCACCATCAATGCTTGTAATGTGCTTGGTCTTGGTCCAAATTATTCATCAAGTTCTTCCTAGACTTCAATCACATCTACAACATTGTTTGGTTCGGCCATAGTGGGCTTCATGCCACCATGCTTCATCTTTCCAAGGTCTCTAAGTTTGAGAAGCTTATCAAGTAACTTCCTTCTCTCTTCTTCCACCTTGTCAATTTATACTCAAATAATTTTCACATTATTCATAATTCAAAATATTTCATCTTTTTTCATGTCATATGTCCTCCTCTTTCACAATGTATCAATGGTTTGACTCATCTAATCAAACTCCTTTTCCACTTCCTTCAACTTCTCTTTAATTTCTTTGAAGTTCATTTCCAATGAAACATACTCATCCATCAAGCTTCAATACCACCTGCAACACTACGACTGTATCACTTCTCAATAATAAAAAATCCATGAAAAGGTAGCTATGATACCAATTTTCATGCCCCTATACCTGTGGTAGTCTCCCAACCACTGTATAGATGGGTGCGACACTACCATATTTTTCTCTTTTGAAATATTTAATAAGTATACTACGCCTAACTCAACACTTGTTTAATTAATCTTCCAAAGTGTTCTTGTGCAAAAATAAAACAGAAATAAACATCAATATCAAACCACGTGAACACCCATACATTCAAGGGAGGGGAAACTACCGTTAATAAGTCTGCCCAGCATTATGTTTCAATAAATCTGTACAATCTACAATAATTATACAAGAAAACTTGCATAAACCATTTATGTTTCTTGCTAAATGTGCTTGTACCTTCGTATAGCCTTAATAGCTTCCCAATAGTGAAAAAAATCCAAAGGAACCCCAAAATTCCCTTTCAGAACATTTTTATGATGTTTACACAAATGTTGGTTCAAGCGGGTTACTCGGGTAACAGACACCCTCAGCACGCTGAACGTGTTTCTGCACGCGAGTCACTGAGGTCAAGGTCTGCACGCATTTCCTGAACACGTTCAGCTCGCGTTCGACCTGACTTAACCCTGATGAATGACCTTTGTGCCTTAAAACAATATTCCGCATGTCTTGAACGTGGGCACGCTACACGAACCTGATTCAACCTGAACGTGCCCGCCTTGAACACTGTTCTGCACACGTCCTGTGGAAGGAACCCAACTTGACCCTGCCCTAAACACTGCACCGCACGCGCCCTACAGAAGGAACCTGACTAGACCTATGGGTGAATTTCGAACGTGTTTTTACCCAACTCGACAAAGACTCCATTTCCTTGTTGTGGTTTCGCCCTCCACCCTTGACCTTCATTCTATTTCACACCTTAGCTTTCCAATGGTGGAATCAACAAGATGTTGATGTCCTTATTTCTTTAATTTATCATCCATCACATGTCCTCCTTTTATATGTGTTTTTTCCCACACATTACTTCCATGGGTGGGGCTTTACCCATATAAGGCCGACCCACTAAATGCCCATAAAGCCTTGGCTATGATGTCACATTTCCTCCTTAACTTCATCTTTCCACTACGACCAACCTATAAACCTACAAGCCAACACTAAGCCATTTTTGGACTCATTTATGCATGTCACTCCTAAACGTTGCATGGTCACCATGATAACGTTGCATAATAGATAAATGTTGTTTTCCTTCGTCGGTACGCCCATCTAACCTTTGGTTGTGGTTTTCGTCGCTACATCGACCGTCATTTGTGCATGTCCACTGAACACTTCTACACCCTCAGTCATCATCCTTGACTTGTGGGTTTTATAGGGCGGTTTCAATCATGGAGGATGTATAATTGGCTGGTTTCCATTGAGCAAGGACATGGAAACCTTATATTTCACACATTTGGGTGACTCTCATCATTGTTGGTGAGGTAAATCCCCTCCGCAGATAGAGGCGATCCCACTAGCCCTAGAGTGGGTCTATCCACAAATAAGACAAGCTATAATATTGATTCCTAGTTAACGAATGGATGGAGATTCGATAGATGACTTACCGGAGGTCCTATGCTATTATTGTCATCGGAAAGAGTGGCTTCCTCTCGCTCCTGGTTTGATAGGTCACAATCCGCCTGCTTTCATGCTCAGATACCTGCACACACATAAGAAAAAATGATGATATACAACATACTGTTTCACATTCATAACTATCAGTCAGTCGAAGACGACTAATTCAATTGCATCAAATAATCAACATAACACAATGATGGAACCAACACCATAGTCGAGTATATTGATGAAAGAAAGGAAGAGTACAACCAAGCTTTGATGTTGCGATCTCGTCCAACAGGTTTCCAGCGGAGCGCGTCTCACAAAGGCTCATTAGGAATTCAGATGGAGCTCTCTCTATAGAATTCTCCTTGGTTCTACCTTCTCAATAGCAATTATTCAGCTATAGTATCTCTTCTCCAAGTTCAGATTCTTGGCTATATGTTTAGCTAGCTTTCATAAAGAGATAAGGCTTGTTTATATAGAGGGAGAGGGAGAGGTTAGGATCCCTATAATCATGGAAGGGAGACCTATCTTCAAGGAGTGTCCCATGGGGGTTGGAAATCCACTACCTAAAGAGAGAGATTCGTGGCTCATCGACTTAATCACTTCTAATGAGTCATCGCTGAGGTAGTTAGAAGGAAACTTCCGCCTCTATTTTTCTTAAAAAATTCCTAAAATAACTGGCATGGGCACAACACTAAGACACAGTGCCAGGTGACGCAGGCTCTAGTGCAACTTTACCACATTGGCACGAGGGGTGAACTGGATACTTGCGCCAAGGCCAAAACATAGGTTTTTGTGTGCTCTTTGAGGATATTTTCAGTAGGAGAAATGATGTCCTTATGAAAAAGGATGTAAAGAAGGTTTTTTAAAAGTATGACACTACTCACAGGTCACAGGAATGATCCTATAATATGCGAGATGAGGAATTGCAGGGACAATGAAAAAATGCTGTGTAACAGATGCTCCCAAAAGCATGAGGTTCGAGAGAGTGGGAGGGTGAAATGCTCTATGAGAACACATTCGACCCAAACACTGCTGTTGGAAGACTTGAAAGTACAAATATAACTAATATTTCTGATACATGACATGTGGTATGGGCACAACCATCCATAATAGAGTACATAAAAAGTGAGATCCGAGGTATGGACGTAGCCATCCAACAATAGGGATAAAAAAATAGACTTAGGTATGGTCACAGCCATCCAAGCAGAAGATTCATGTAATAAGTTATAGTTATAAAAAAAAGAACCCACATCCTGGATTTCATCATACAAAACCTAGGGTCTTGCGCTCCATATTGACCTAAACAGAGTACAAATTTGAGCATGCAAATATGTGAGCTGAAGTCAAACATGCAAGAAAATCGTCTGATTACTAGCCAATAATGAGATCTGTTAACAGACGCGAGAGAAACCACCAGTAATGACAATGGTCCTCAAGGTACAAGATGTAAAATCCATGGAATGTGAATAGTGATTTAGCATCGAACACCCGCAGAATCATCCGATCGAAGGCCAATGATGTGGACCTTACGTTGAATGTGAAGAACCTGCCATTGAGGCATGTAGGCTCCAAGGTACCTAAAGGCAGTCTCTAGATTAGCTTCCTAGATAATGAGCTGAAGTGGACAAGATGTGACCTAATTGAAGGTGGGCCATAATGTCTCCCACATCATCAACATGAGATAGAGGGATATGATGTTCTTGAATCAAGACCAATAGAGAATCAGAGGGAGGTTGAAAAATTCAAAGGCAAAATTCTCTTGAACATATCGGTGGCACGACACTGGATTTGGCAGTATTTGACATCAAGGGATCTGAGGTCACGGTGACATGGAAAAGAGCAGATGAGAGGTTAAAAGAGATTTCCCAAACCCATGGAGGCAAACAAATGACAATGTGAGATGTCCGGAACACGACACGAATGCAGACAAGTGCCATGTTCAAGAGTGACATACTGCCAAAACGACTACAATCTGGTTCCATTTTCCCCCACCATTTCTGGCGAGTACCCTAATTATTTTTAAAAATAAGCTTGAAGGGGATAGCATATGCTTGTAATGTATGTTTTTCCTTCGGACAAATCCAACCTAGTAAATTTTACGAGCCTTAGGAAGGAGGAACTCAAGTAACATCATAACAACGGAGTCCAATGTCATCAGTTTTTAACGAGTCTGACAAAGGGAAAACTCAGCATCTTTTCATGTTTAGAGAGTTTGAAAAGAAAGACGAAAAGAAAACTCTAGCAAAGGCCATTTTCGTAGGTAGTCTCACAGATCCGAAAAGGTAGAAAAATGTGTCTGAGAGAACCTCTTAGTTGCGATAGGCTAAGGTATTCCTTTTTCATAAATAATCTATCCCAACCCGAAAAAGGGGTAAACGTATACTGGGTAGATATCGTTTTGCATCCATTTAACGAGTTCAAAATGACAAGCAACTTGGAAATATTTTCAATTTTAGAGAGTCAGAAAAGAGCTGAAAGGTGACTCCAGTAGTGAATTTTTTGTGTTTTTACCGAGTCCAAAAAATTATAAAATACAACTCTTTTCTTCGTCATAACCATGTGAAAACCTATCGTTGCACAAAAAGACACGTGTAAAACGTATTTCTCGAAAAAAATATGATAAAATAATCGAAAAATATGTTTTAAAACTTAATTTAAGATTTTGAAAAGTTATAAAATGCCATAAGTGGTAAAAATTATTTACTTTTCACATTTACCTCTTTTAGGAGCAACAGTGGTGCATTTTCCTTGTGATCTTGTGGAAAAAATTGCAAGTGATCCAATGAACCAATATTGATTCTGGAGCCAACACCATTTGCCATATTTTAGGCTAAATTTCATTACCTTTATTTGTCATTTTGATTTCCAATGAGGGGGATTTGCAAAATCTAGGGCATCGCGGTTGACAGAAGTTTTGGGCACGGACCCGCACCAATCGCTCACATTTTACATAGGGTTCGCGCCCATTGGCACGATTGTTAACTAAATAGTCGTGCCAACTGCACAACCCAAAAATCTACCTAAATTTAAGGAAAATTCAACCATTTTTTTGCAAATTTTGATGCCCAATTAAACTAACAATTTTCATATGAACAATGTGTGCAGGTAACAAGAAGAAAAAATGGTGATTGAGTGGAAAGAGAGAGAACATAGTTAGGAGGATGAACTGGCCATGGATAATGAACCATGCATGAACACCCTCAGAGACTCTGGGCTAAATAAATTATTTCTAACACCGTGCCTCTGGGTTCAGCCAGAATTGCTTCAATATTTGATAAGATTTTGGGATGAGGATCAAGAAAAATTTGTGCTTTGGGATTAGGAACTTGAACTCGAAGTCTCTGATGTGAATTTTATCACAGGATTTTTGTGTAGGGGTGTAGTCCCTATCTTTATCGGTACCCATCCTTCCAGGGAAAGCATCGGGATGGTGATCGATAGGGTGTGCCGAGGGGCATGAAAAGGAATAGGGAGTGGAAAATTTTACATCCAAACCATCCCTGATCTGGCACTAAAAGTAGTGCTGCACACTATCACACAGGCTGCAGGATCACAAGCACCATATAAGGACACAAAGACACAACTACTTCTTGCCTCAGAGTGCATGAAACCGAATCTCTTCGATTGGGCAGAGGCTGTGGCTATTAACATTAAGCAGCATCTCACCAAGTGCAATAATACCAAACTAAAGCAGTTCTTCTTAGAATGACTACCCATATTCCAGCGTCAGGAGGTCATTGTCCCAATGCCACCACCCAGAGAACCATGGATGGCCTGATGGGCTGTGCTGATGCCTAGAGAAGGGGGTGGCAAACAAATGTCCTGGAGGCTAGAGTTTTTTTATTGGATCCAATGACAACTGATTATCGTGGAGGATTGGCCTTACTCTGCTACAGACTTCACCGGTGATCCAGACCTCCCGCTCCTAGAAGGAGAGGATTGGGACGAAGAGCTAGGTGAGACTCATTTTTTATTTTCATGAGTTTTATGATTTTTTGGTATATATGCATGTTCTGACAGTTAATCTTATATGTATGCAGCTGTTGGCCCAGAGCGACCTGCAGGTATGTCGCCGATAGCAAGTCAAGATCCTCTTGATTTCGATCCTTATGGTGAAGGAAGTGACGAGAAGATAGTACAGAGCCTAGAGGGGATCACCCATGGGATTTTGGACTATGCTCATTTTGATGATGTTCCTCGAGCCTATCAGAGGCACACTGTACACAGTAGGGGTGCCAAGTCAAATCCACTACTTGCTGAGGCGGTTGGTATGGGCGGTGACATGCTATCATGAGCACCACGCCGATTAGAAACTTAGGCTTTTATTTCCACACATTTTGAGAGACATGTTGTCTCGTGATGTAATTTAAATAGACATATATATTTTTTGGGTTTTTATGATGCACACGTTGCAAACAATCGATATATATACATCTATTTTCTA
Organism: Pinus albicaulis; assembly: GCA_034641835.2. Classification (NCBI taxonomy): domain Eukaryota; kingdom Viridiplantae; phylum Streptophyta; class Pinopsida; order Pinales; family Pinaceae; genus Pinus; species Pinus albicaulis. Next base: position 991,153,678 of record CM076578.1, on the reverse strand, counting down.
CATGGATCTATTTACATATGATGATGTTTTATAAATTGCGCAAATGTCGGACAATGTTAGCTATTGCATCAGTTAATGTATTCATTTGTCTTGGTATATGTTGATATGTGATGAAATAAAAATGTCTTTCAAGTAAACGAATACACAAATACAATCTCAAAATGCATGGGTTTCAAACCGAATAATGACCGTTAAGTTGAAGAAAAACAAGTTGTGAATCTAGATTCACAAGCAATGCGCATATGCCAAGGATAACTGCCTCAGTTAATAGTTCCAAAACAACACTATATTCAGTGACATTGTTTGTAGTTGGCCCTAGAAAAATACCTTGTAAGTAAATCAACTCACTGATAGGATAATAAATTACCAAGGCCGCCGAAGACAAGTTCCTGGTACTGTGGGAAGCATCATCCACGAAACTGACATAAGGGGAAATAGACATCTGCATAACAGGCAACCCCAATAAGCAGAAAAAATGTTACGAAGCACATCAAACCAAAGCATGCACAAAAATGAAAAAATCACCTATGTACACATATCATGCATTAATCACTCAAGCATAATACTTTTTCAGGTACAACCCATTTCTGGGCTGTGATAAGGGATAACCTTCATAATCAATAAGCTCATAAGCCCCATTCCGTAGCACACATTTGATGATGTAGGGCCAATGCCACATGGGTTGGAATTTTCCTTCCCCCAACTTGTAATGAGCTTGGTCATACAGGAGAATGAGGTCGCCTTCAATAAAATAACGAGGGGAAATTATTTGGTCAAAGTGAGCTTTGACTCGCTTCTTCTTTGCTTCAATGACCAAGGTAGCTAAGTGACAAGTTTCATCAAATCTCTATAAATAGAGGAGATGCTCTTCCTCAGGCAAAGTATTAGGTAGTAATTCCACATCTAGTTTGAGCGAAGGGATTTCACATTCAATGGGAAGAGTAGCTTCCACGTCGTACACAAACTAAAATGGGGTGAATCCAGTTGCCCTCTTAATCGACGTTTCTTAAGCCTATAGAGCTAAAAAAAACATGAGATGCCAATGTAATATTCCAAATTTTTAGCCTTCAAGATAAATGGAATATTAGAGTTGTTTCATCACTAGGTAGGTGAGTAAATGGGTAGGGAGGCCCATTAACCTTTTTAGAAGGATCAATAACACTCCTAATGTGAAAGGAGTAAGAATAAGCAACTAATTTGAGCACCCTTGGGTGTCAATATAGATGGGATCATGTTGGTACAATCAACTTTGACCATGTCAACTAAGTTGTCTAGATACATTGAACCTCCTTTGGATAGCACAGTTTTGGTGGAGGACAACTTGCATGAGCTTGGTGGCACATGTGGATGGGACCTAATGTGGAAAGGTTCACTTGCTATATATGGAGAGGATGGGAGCCTTTGTTATGGATGCTTTGTATTTTATCATTTGATCTTGGTCTGTTTAGACTTGGCTTCCTCTTGCTATTTAGCATGGTTACAGTGCTATTGAGCACAAGGTGTTCCCGAGCAGGCATCCCACCTCTTCACTTGAGAGGCCTATTAGGAGAGCCTGTCCTATATTTCTCCACATCCAGTCTTGAGGCCAAGCACCATTGTTCAGTCCCAGCATTATTTCTGTAGAAGAATATTGCTGAGTTGCAGGGTGTTGTAGTGTAGGTTTGTTACACCGATTCCAAGTTTGTTTCTTAGTAGAAGGTGCCTTCCTCCTCTTGAGAGATCAACTAGGAAGATTTTTGAGCATATTTCATATCTTGGAAGCCATCTAGAGTACTTCTCATCTCCTACAGTGTAGTCCTTTGCAGGAACTGCGTCATTTTACATAGAGTTGTTGCAGTAGGGTTAAGGCCCTTGTTTCTGAGCTAGTTTCTTAGGGAAAGGGCCAACCCTTCTCCCGGAAAGCTAGAGCAAGGGATTCTCATACCTATTTTTTATTACTCATCTATATTTCTGTAATTTTACAGTAATATTACATTTTCTAAGCTGAATATTCAGATTTGTTTTTTTTGTACTCATGCTTTCAAGAAACCCTTATCGGGTTGCCTTTATAATGAAATAAGGAAGCCAGATCTTCATTTTATTGGCATGTTGTTCCATAAAGTTCTATATCCATGTTATTTTATCATTTTAATGTAGAAACCCTCATAAAATAATGTTTTACATGCTTCATTATTTTTCTGCATAACATAAGTCATGGGATTTGTTTATTTTTAAGTTGATATGAAGCCGGGAGGTCTGTTTAACATATCAAAAGGGATTTCTTCCTGATCCCATTTTTTATGTCAGGGCCTAACATCATATTCTAAGGGAACCAAGAATTATTTCACCCAGTCAAAATGTAGATGTTCAGAAATATTGTTTTCAGGGTCTATTTGCTGCATTTTCCCCACTTAGGAATGTGTATAAGTTCTTCTTTTGTTGTTGTTTCACTCATTTTATGGCTATGTGTATTTGAACACATCATATTATTATATTTTTCACTAAACATCCATTATTATGTTCATGATTTTTTGTAGCTCCAACTTTAGAATATCTTAAGATATTCTTATTGTTGTAGATTTTCCCTATTTTGGGATATTACAGTGGTATCAGAGCATAGTCTTGGCCCAGCCTATGGAAATCAGCCTTGATGCTATTAAGAGGATGAAATATGGATAGAAAAAAGACTCCATTATGTGGAGAAATAAAGGAATATAGGCTTACAAATCTTCTTCCAAAATCTATGCAGTGCATCAATGAAGATCTTAAGAAGATGAGAGGAGAGATGGAATCTCCTGAGGATTTTAGATCTAGAGCTAGATCTATACTTGCACATGATAGGTGTGATCATGCAGCTACACCCTATTATGCACAATGCAGTCAAATTCCCAAATATACAATTAAATAGATGAAAGAAGAGAAAATGCCAAAGAGGGGAACTCTTAGTAATTTTTTGGGAGAGTATAAATCTCAAATTGAAAAGTTTAGAGATCATTTTTCTTTCAAAGATTTTTTCAAGATCAAGGTGGAGAGGATCAAGCTACATGAAATGGATATATTTTCTCTATCTACCTTTGATGGATCCCCAACTTTTTCAACCGAAGCTTGGGTGGAGGAGTTGTATACTTATTTGCAGCATCACCAAGTTTCTGAAGATGAAGCCATCAGAGTTGCAGCGCTCCATTTTGAAGGTAAGGCCTATGCTTGGTGGATTTTTGAGTAATTTTCATTGAAAAATGTTAATAATTATCATTTTTCAAATTTCACTAAGATATTGGTAGAGATATTTGATAAAAAAACATGAGACAATCAAACCAATGAAACTATTGCATAAGTTGGGAGTACCTACAAACTCAAAACCACTTCAGAAACCTATTTGAGGAAATCACATCTTGCATGATACCTTACTAGAGGCCAGATCCTTGTTTCATAACCTTCAACAAGAGGGCATGTTGGTTCCTTTTTGAAAGAAGGATCCTCTTACTGAGCAGCTACCTCCTATTCATATTAAAGATGACGAGAAGGATGGGGGTTACAACGTTGTCACATCTAGAGCATATCTAGTGCCTCATGCAGAAGAAGGAGGAGCACATGCTCCAACCGGAGGATTTCTTATATCATTTTAAGAATTTCCCCAGGATCTCACATGTGGAAGGCAAAGTAAATTCAATGAGAAGAAGGATTGTGAGATACCATTGATGGAAGGAGAAGGTACAGAGGAAGGACAACATCATTTGATGAAGATCACACACCCATATCTATTTCAAAAAGCTAGTGAAAGGAGTGGGAAGACTGGTTTGCGCTATGAGGGAAAGGGCAAGGTTGCCCAACCATATGAAAAGTATTATCTTACCATTTGTGTCTCACTAGATGGAGGCATTCCCCTGAGGAGGCCACCAGATTTGGTGCTGGTAAGAGAAATCTTGCCAGTTGGTTCACCACTCTTGGATTTTAGAGAGGTGAAGAGTTTAGAGGGAGACTTTGGAATGGGGGATGTCAGAGTAGTAGGCAGCAGCATGAGGAGAGCCTTACATTCCAGATCACCAACCCTGTCTCTTGGGAGGATTGATCTATATTGGAGGTCTCAACACTTGGTAGAGTACTCCAAGGATCCTGGTGCTTGCATGTATCTTGATGACCCTGATAGAGATGACAGATATATGGTGAATGATATGGTCATATATTCTTATGGCAGGGTCTTCTTGACTAGAGCTTCTAAGCTCAAGGATAAGCTGCTACTGAAAAAATTCCAAAACAAGGAAAACCCTAATACCTAAAGGAATTGATGTGACTGTTTGTTTGTAATCAGTGCCAAATAGGGGATGGCGCGGGTGCTGAACTAGCAACAAGTGCCAGTGGGTGTGACTGTGAGACCAGAAAATGTGCCAAGCCAATTAACCTAGGAAAAAGGGAAATTTTGAAAGACAGGCGTCATATCTAATCCTCTGGGGTTGAATAGTGGTCTTAGACTTAGCAAAAATAATCAGAAAGAGGCAAGCTAAAATTTTAGCGTATGGATATATTCTAGTATTGTTCTTCTTGGAATGACTATCCATATTCTAGCATCAAGAGGTCATTTTCCCAATGCCACCACTAAGAGAACCACATATGGCCCGATGGGCTGCGCTGATGCCTAGAGAAAGGGGTGGCCAACAGATGTCCTGGACGCCAGTGTTTTTTTATTGGCTCTAACGACAACTGATTGTCATGGAGAATTGGCCTTACTCTGCTACAGACTTCACCGGTGATCTAGACCTCCCGCTCCGAGAGGGAGAGGATTAGGATGAAGAGCTAGGTGAGACTCATTTTTTATTTTCATGAGTTTTATGATTTTTTGGTATATAGGCATGTTCTGATAGTTAATCTTATATGTATGTAGATGTTGGCCCAGAGCAACCTGCAGGTATGTCGCCGATAGCGAGGTGAGCTCCTCGTGATTTCGATCCTCATGGTGAGGGTAGTGACGAGGAGATAGTATAGAACCTGGAGGGGATCACCCATGGGATTCCAAACTATGCTCATTTTGATGATGTTCCTCGAGCCTATCAGAGGCACACTATAGGGGTGCAAATTCATATCCACTATTTTCTGAGGCGGTTTGTATGGGTGGTGACGTGCTATCATAAGCACCACGCCAATTAGGCACTTAGTCTTTGATTTCCGCACATTTTGAGATACATGTTGTCTCAAGATGTAACTAAAATAGACATATATATATTTTTTGGGTTTTTATGATGCACACGTTGCAAACAATCAATATATATACATCTATTTTCTACATGGGTCTATTTACATATGATGATGTTTTATAAATTGCGCAAATGTCTATCTAGGACAATGTTCGCTATTGCATCAGTTAATGGATTCATTTGTCTTGGTTTATGTTGATATGTGATGAAATCAAAATTTATTTCAAGTAAATGAATACGAAAATACAATCTCAAAATGCATTGGTTTTGAACTGAATAATGACCATTAAGTTGAAGAACAACAAGTTGTGAATCTAGATTCACAAGCAATGCGCGTATGTCGAGGTTAACTGCCTCAGTTAATAGTTCCAAAACAACACTGTATTCAACGACATTGTTTGTAGTTGGTCCTAGAAAAATACCTTGTAAGTTAATCAACTCACCGATAAGATCATTAATCACCTAGGCTGCCAAAAACAAGTTCCTGGTACTGTGGGAAGCATCATCTGCAAAACCGACAGAAGGGGAAATAGAAATCTGCATAACAAACAAGACCCAATAAGTAGAAGAAAGCCTAAAAAGCACATCAAACCAAAGCATGCACAAACATGAAAAAATCATCTATGTACACATATCATGCATGAATGACTCAAGCATAATACTTTTTCAGGTACAACCCATTTCTAGGTTGTGATAAGGGATAACCTTCATAATCAATATGATCATAAGCCCCATTCCATAACACACATTTGACGATGTAGGGCCCATGCCAAATGGGTTGGAATTTGTTTGCCCCCAACTTGTTATGATCTTAGTCGTACAGGAGAATGAGGTCGCCTTCAATAAAATAACGAGGGGAAACAATTTGGTCAAAGTGAGATTTGACTCGCTTCTTCTTTGCTTCAATGACCAAGGAAGCTAAGCGACGAGTTTCATCCAATTTCTCAAAATAGAGGAGATGTTCTTCCTCAAGCGAAGTATTAGGCAGTACTTCCATAGCTAGTTTGAGTGAAGGGATTTCACATTCAATGGGAAGAGTAGCTTCCAGACTGTACACCAACTAAAAAGGGGTGAATCCGGTTGCACTCTTAATCTGTAATGTTCCAAAATTTTCATGCAGAAAATTGGAACATTAATTTTTGCTAATTTCAAATAGGTGGAGAATAAATCGGTAAGGGGACTCATTTATAATTAAAATAAAAATAAAATCCGTCATATTATGAGAAGGGATCATTTTGTATTTGATTTCACACCTCCATGTGTGAAAGCGAGCTATTTTACAAAGTGGCTAGGTCAAGTTGACCAAAGTCAAATTGCGTAGGCTATCAGGTGGAAAGCACAATGTGGCACAATGCAATAGAGAAGGAGGAAAGATTCCTTGAGAAGGAAAACCCTAATGCAGTGGGGCCCATGGAGAGGGAGCTCACAATTGTATAAGAGGAGGGAAAGACAACCATTTTTACTTATGAATGGATTATTGATTTCGTTGTCTTGAGAGATAATGAGAATAATCCTGCTGTTCAATAGAGTTGCTAGAGGAATTCCTGCTTAGGATTCCTTCCTCCTCATGAGAGGCCTGTTGCGTAATTGATCTTCAGCTTTCTCCACATCCTGGCTCAAGGCCAAACCATTCTCTTCCATCACATAATTATTCTTGCAGCAAGAAGACATTGTGTAGCTGAGGTTGCAGTGGAGGCTTCCACCACATCACTCTAGGGCTTGATTTACGAAGAGAGGAGTCTCAATTTAGTGGAGATATCTTTGAGGAGTGCTATTGAGCTCATTTGCATATTTTGGCAGCAGGCCAAGCTTTCTCCCATCTTCATCAGCGCAGTCCCTTCCATAGACTACGTTATTTTAGAGTTAGTCTACAGTGGGGGTTTGCACCATCACTTTGGAGGGAGAGATTTCCAGTGTCAGGATCAACCTTGCACTCCAGAAATCTTTTGGAGGGGATTGATTCAGATTGTAGAGCAGATTCTACCATCTCCTTCTATTTTGATTGAGTTGCTACAGCTACCCAGCAACTCCGACATTTCAGTATTTTTCCATTCTATGTATGTAGTGTAGCCATTCCTCTTGAGGATTGTTGTATCATCATTGTATTATTGTTTTTAGGGGTTGAGATCATAATCCCCCTCATTTCTTGAGTTATATTGAAATATCATCATATTTCATATTTGTATGTAGCAGTGTCTCCATAAGACTGCACAGTCATAGCTAGGGCAGTTTATGCAGCTGTGTATTTCATGCTTTCATGTACTTGTTCTTTGAGGATAATCATTCCCTCTCTTGAGTGCTCTTTCCATCAAGATATTGTACACTTATTTGCTACCATGAGCTAATATAATTGCTATGATTTATTCTATCATTTTTTGAGATTGTATCAAGTTTCTCTTCATGTATTTTTTTACATATTGCTGTAGCTCAATCCCTTGAGCAAGATCTTCCCAAGGAATAAATATTTTCATAGCTATAGGCAGAGTCTGAAAAGGGCTAGATAGCCTCCGGTCCTCATCCTCTCTTTAGAGGCGAAATAACTGGTAAAAGCCCTCTCAGTCCATCTCTGACATATCCTTGCTCATATTTCCGACAAAGGAGTTCTTCAGCGGTGAAAAAGCTGCTAATTTCAATTTTAGGACTTTATAGTGGTATCAGAGCATCTTTATTGGCTCATCTTGTGGCCTTCAAGCCCAAGAAAGAATAAATCAAGATGATGAAGAGGATGAGCTTGTTCTCATCATTTTTTAGAGAAAAGAAGAACCTCTCCAAGGAGAAGAAGCAAGAATAAGGGGAAGAACCCTGCACTTCCTATTCTTATCAAGGAGACCAAGTAATAAGCAGGAAAAAGGCTCCATATTTTGGAGAAGAAAATAAAGGTCTAAATCAACAGCCATCTCTAGATTTTTCCATAAGGGGTGTGAGAATGCAGCTACACACCAGGGGGTACAGCGCAGTCACATGGCCAAATTTTCCATGAGAAGAAAAGAAGAAGAAGGCATACCGGAGAGGGGAAATCTTGGTGGTTTCTTACATGAGTGTGAATCTCAAACTCAGAAGTTTAGAGATCACATCTCTTTCCCGTAGTTTTGCAAGATCATGATGACGAGGAGAAACCAGCCTGATGAGGTTATATTTCTTCTATCTATCTTTGATGGTTCCTCTACTTATTTATCCAAGGCTTGGATTGAAGAGCTAGACACCTTTCTGCAGTAGCACCAGATTTCTAAAGATGAAGCCATCAGAGTAGCAGTGCTACACTTGGAAGGTAAATTCTATGCATGGTAGTTTTTTGAGTTTTTTTCTTTGAAAAATTCAAATAATTCTTCGTATGAAATGTTCATTAGGGATTTGATGGAAAAATTTGATGGGAAGAAATCTGAAACACATGTGGAGGAAACAAACATACCTAGAAAAAAAAAACCCTTGCATGTGATGGAGGAATTCATGGGCTCAATATCACTTCAGAAACCCTTAGTGGAGGTTTATATCTTGCATGGTGCCTATTTGGAGGCAAGATGTACATCTTGCATTTTGTCACAAGGAGTCATGGAGGGCTCTCTTTCGAGAGAGGATCTCATTTTGGAGGAGTTGCCCACATATTTTGATGAGGAGAAGGGAAACAACGTTGTCAATCATAGAGTCGATCTAGTACCTCAAAGAGAGGAAGGAGGAGAACATGCTCCAATAAGAGGGATTATTGCATCTCTGCAGGAAGGTCCCCAGGATCTCATACATGGAGGTCCAAGCACAATCAGTGAGCAACATGATTGTTCCATTTTGCATCTGGGAGAAGGAGGAGGAGAGAGAGAGCAACATCATGTGATGAGGAGCACACACCCTTCTCAATTCTAGAATGTTAAGGAAAAGAGGAGGAAGGTTGTACTACGTAGGGATAGCAAGGTCAATAATGCCCAACCATATGTACAGTCCAATCTTAGCATTGATGTCCCATTGCATAGGGGCATCCCACCGGGGAGACCACCAGATCTATCATTGATGAGAGGCATCACATTGTGGGATTCAATGCTCTTGTATTTTGCAGAGGTGAAGAGTTTGGAGGAAAAATTTGGCATGAGGGATTTCAAAGTAGTAGACAGTAGCAGCAGGAGAGCTACACATGTCAGATCACCAGCGTTGTCTCTTAGGAGGATTGATCCTTACTAGAGATCTTCACTCTTAGTCAGGTACTCCAAGGATCTTGGTGCTTGCAGTATGCTTGATGACCCAGAGAGAGATGATAGATATCTAGTAGATTATATGTTCATATACTCACATGGTAGAGTCTTCTTGACTAGAGCTTGTAGTCTCAAGGAGAAGAGGCTACTTGCAGCACAAGGGGAGTTCTTTTCCATGCATCTTGATGCATATCTTTCCTTGGTAGAGGAGTTCATTTGAAAGTGCATCCAGCAGGATATATATAAGTATATGGAGAGATGCATAGCCCGGATTATGATGATGAGGATGTCATAACCACCTTCCTACTCATTGGGAGTAAGGGAGCACCTACAGTTGAGCCATTTCAGCTCGATTTATAGAGTTTCTGGTAGAGGAGGTATACATATGTATTATTATTTTCCTTCCTTTACTTTATATGATCAGCATGTGGTATTGAGGAGGATCATCCCTTCTCATGTTTTATATGATGGTGTACTTGGAGCCATTTTCAGCATTGAGATTCGCTATCTCATGGGAAGACTGTGGGGGAAGCCACATGATTCTTGGTGGGCACTATTGACACCATATTTTTCATCTTATGAGATGATTGTGGCAGAAAACAAGTGGCTGAAAAATCACTTTTTGATTTATGTTTTGATGCAGGCAGTGAGTGCACTGCACAAGTTCCATAAGTGGAACTATGATCCACTTTCCAGTTTTCATATGACAAGTTGTTCCTATCTGATCTTGCTTCCATGTGTTGCTGAGTTTTCCTTTTACATGTGGAGCTTTGTCTATAAAGTGGGATATGAGTTGGATATTCCCATTGGGAGTATGATTATCCCTAATTTTCATGGTGTATGTTTCCGTAGAAACAATGGGAAACCCATGATTTCCAAGCTTCACCTCTTTCCTTCATGTGGGAGGAGCTATTTAGAGAGTTTGAATTTTCAGAGGAGGAATTTCATGGTTCATATTTTTGATGGGGTGGCTTGGGTATCTCTTGAATACCATTATATTTCAGCCATATATTAGCAGAAGCCCCATATGTATCATGGTGAGGAGGAACTTATTGGGTGGATGTGCCCTTTGGGAGGAGGAACCTCCATTTTTTTTGCAGCTCATGCTCCAAGGGGAGTATGGGAGATGATATGGTCACCAAGTTCAGCCATTTTTTCTTCAATGAGGTGAACCATATGACTGTTCAAATTCCATATGATGATGAATTCCAACTCATCACATATGAGGTGATTTGGGCCAGCTTGATTTGCAGTGTTGGAGGAGATGTCCTTGAGGATCTAGACTTCATCTTGCCTCTTGAAGGCAACATTATTGCAGCCTGAGTTCAGCTTGCACTCAAAATTTATCATGAGTGGAGAAGAGGAAAACGTGGGGTAGGCCATGAAGCTTACCATGTTCAAAATTTCAACCCACCTATTCTACATGAGCACAAGGTGGAGGATTGTTTTCAGCAGTTGCCTAGTTGGAAGGTGACTCATTTTGCATGGTTGATAGCTTGGGGATGGAGGATCCACATGAGGGCAAAGTTCCTCAAACACATCATAGAATCCATGCCTTGAGAGAAGGCCTTCCATTTCTATCCTTGCAGTTGCTTGGGGACAAGAAATACATGGGAGGGGAGGACTGTAATGTTCCAAAATTTTCATGTAGAAAATTGGAACTTTAATTTTTGCTAATTTCACATAGGTGGAGAATAAGTGGGTAAGGGGACCCATTTATAATTAAAATCACAATAAAATCCCTCATATTATGAGAATGGATCATTTTGTATTTGATTTCACACCTCCATGTGTGAAAGGGAGCTATTTTTCAAAGTGTCTAGGTCAAGTTGACCAAAGTCAAACTATGCAAGCTCTGAGGTGGAAAGCACAATGTGGCACAATGCAATAGAGAAGGAGGGAAGATTCCTTGAGAAGTAAAACCCTAATGGAGTGGGGCCTATGGAGAGGGAGCTCAAAATTGTATAAGAGGAGGGCAAGACAACCATTTTTTCTCATGAATGGATTATTGATTTCATTTTCTTGAGAGACAAGGAGCATACTCTTGCTGTTCAGCAGAGTTGCTGGAGGAATTCCTGCTTATGATTCCTTCCTCCTCATGAGAGGCATCTTGAGGAATTGATCTTCAGCTTTCTACACGTCTTGGCTCAAGGCCAAAGCATTCTCTTCCATCACAACATTATGCTTGCAGTAGGAAGACATTATGTAGTTGGGGTTGTAGTGGAGGCTTCCACCACATCACTCCAGGCTTGATTTGAAGAGAGAGGAGTCACCATTCATTGGAGATATATTTGAGGAGTGTTATAGAACTCATTTTCAGATTTTGGTAGCAGGCCAAGCTTTCTCCCATTTTCATCAGCGCAGTCCCTTCCATAGACTGCGTTATTTTAGAGTTAGTCTATAGTGGGGGTTTGCACCATCACTTTGGAGGGAGAGATTTCCAGTGTCAGGATTGGCCTTGCACTTGGGAAATCATTTGGAGGGGATTGATTTAGATTGTAGAGCAGATTCTACCATCTCCTTCTATTTTGATTATGAGTTGCTACAGCTACCCAGCAACTCCGGCATTTCGGTATTTTTCCATTCTATGTATCTAGTGTAGCCAATCCTCTTGAGGATTGTTCTATCATCATTGTATTATTGTTTTTAGGGGTTTAGAGGACACTTCCCCTAAATTCTTGAGCTATATTGTAATATCATCATATTTCATATTTGTATGAAGTAGTGTCTCCATAAGACTACGCAGTCATAGCTAGGGCAGTTTATGCAGCAGTGTATTTCATGCTTTCATGTACTTGTTCTTTGATGATGATCATTCCCTCTCTTGAGTGCTCTTTCCCTCAATATATTGTACGCTTATTTTCTGCCATGAGATAATATAATGGCTATGAGTTCTTCTATCATTTTCAGAGATTTTAGCAAGTTTCTCTTCATGTATTTGTTTACATATTGTTGTAGCTCAATCCCTTGAGCAAGATCTTCTCGAGGAAGAAATAGTTTCATAGCTATAGGAAGAGTCTGAAAAGGGACAGATAGCCTCGGGTTCTCATCCTCTTTTTGGAGGTGAAATAACTAGTAAAAGCCCTCTCAGTCCATCTATGACATAGCCTTGTTCATATTTCCGACAAAGGAGTTCTTCAGTGGTGAAAAAGTTTCCGATTTCCATTTCGGGACTTTACATAATCGATGTTCAGTAAGACCATAGAGCTGAAAACAACATGAGATGCCAGTGTAATATTACAAATTTTTATCCTTCAAGCTAAATGGAATATTAGAGTTGTTTCATCACTAGGTAGGTGAATAAATGGGTAGGGAGACCCATTAACCTCTTTAGAAGGATCAATAACACTCCTAACGTGAAAGGAGTAAGAATAAGTAGCTAATTTGAACACCCTTGGGTGTGAACATATATGGGATCATGTTCATACAGTAAAATTTGACCAAGTCAACTAAGTTGTCTAGATACATTGAACCTCTTTTGGACAACGCAGTTTTGGTGGAGGACAACTTGCATGAGCTTGGTGGCATATGTGGATGGGACCCAATGTGGAGAGGTTCACTTGCTATATATGGAGAGGATGTAAGCCTTTGTTATGGGTTCTTTTTATTAGATCATTTGATCTTGGTTTGTTTAGACTTGGCTTCATCTTTTTGTTTAGCAGGGTTACAGTACTATTGAGCACGGGGTGTTCTTGAGCAGTAATCCCACCTCTTCCCTTGAGAGGTCTCTTGGGAGAGATTATCCTATATTTCTCCACATCCAGGCTTGAATCCAAGCACCATTCTTCAGTCCCAAAATTATTTCTATAGTAGAATATTGTTGAGCTGCAGGGTGTTGCAGTGGAGGTTTGTTACACCAATTCTGGGTTTGTTTCTCAGTAGAAGGTGCCTTCCTTCTCTTGAGAGACCAAGTAGGAAGATTTCTAAGCATATCCAATATCTTGGTAGTAGGAAAAATTACTTTGCATCTCCTACAGCTCAGTCCCTTATAGGAACTGCGCCATTTTTCATAGAGTTTCTGCAACAGGGTTAAGGCCCTTGTTTCTAAGCTAGTTTCCTAGGGAAAGGGCCAAACCTTCTCCTGGAAAGCTAGAGGAAGGGATTATCATCCCTATTTTGTATTATTCAGCTATATTTCTGTAATTTTGGAGTAATACTACATTTTCTGAGCTGAATATTCAGATCTGATCTTTTTTTACTCATGCTTTCAAGAAACCCTTGCAGGTTACCTTTATAATGAAATAAGGAGGCCAGATCTTCATTTTCTCGGCATGTTGTTCCATAAAGTTCTAGATCCATGTTATTTTATCATTATAATATAGAAACCCTCATAAAATAACGTTTTACATGCTTCAGCCTTTTTCTGCATAACATAAGTCATGGGATTTGGTTATTTTTAAGTTGATATGAAGCCGAGAGGTCTGTTTGACATACCAAAAGGGATTTCTTCTTGATCCCATTTTGTATGTGAGGGCCTAAAATCATATGCTAAGGGAACCAAGCATTATTTCACCTAGTAAAAATGTATATATTCAGAAATAACATTTTCAGGGTCTATTTGCTGCATTTTCCCCACTTTGGAATGTGTATAGTTCTTCTTTTGCTGTTGTTTCACTCATTTGGTGGCTATGTTTTTTTAAAAATATCATATGATTATATTTTTCACTGAACATACATTATTATGTTCATGAGTTTCTGTAGCTCCAACTTTATAATATCTTAAGATATTCTTATTGTTGTAGATTTTCACTATTTTGGGATATTACAGTGGTATTAGAGCATCGTCTTGTCCTAGCCTATGGAAATCATCCTTGATTATATCAAGAGGAGGAGAGAAGGATAAAAATAATACTTTTTTATGTGGAGAAAGAAAGGAGGATAGGCTTACAAATCTTCTTCCAAAATCTATGCAGTGCATCAATGAAGATGTTAAGAAGATGAGAAGAGAGATGGAATCTCCTGAGGATTTTAGATCTAGAGCCAGATCTAGATTGGCACATGATAGGTGTGAGCATGAAGCTACACCCTATTATGCACAACGCACTCAAATGCCAATATCTACAATGAAAGAGATGAAAGAAGAGAAAATGCCAAATATGGGAACTCTTAGTAATTTTCTACAAGAGTATGAAAATCAAATTGAAAAGTTTAGAGATCATATTTCTTTCAAAGAGTTTTGAAAGATAAAGGTGGAGAGGATCAAGCTGCATGACATGGATATATTTTCTCTATCTACCTTTGATGGATCCCCAACTTGTTTAGCCAAAGCTTGGGTGGAGGAGTTGTATACTTATTTGCAGCAGCCCCAAGTTTCTGAAGATGAAGCCATCAGAGTTGTAGCATTTTATTTTGAAATTAAGGCCTATGATTGGTTAATGTTTGAGTAATTTTCATTGAAAAATGTTAATACTTCTTATTTTGGAAAGTTCACTAAGATATTGGTAGAGATATTTGATAAAAAACATGAGACAATCAAACTAATGAAACTTTTGCATAAGTTGGGAGGACCTACAAACTCAAAACCACTTCAAAAACCTATTGGAGGAAATGACATCTTGCATTATACCTTACTAGAGGCAAGATCCTTGTTTCATAACCCTAGACAAGAGGGCATGAAGGTTCCTTTTACAAAGAAGGATCCTCTTGTTGAGCAGTTACCTCCTATTCATATTGAAGATGAAGAGAAGGATGGGGGTTACAACGCTGTCACATCTAGAGCATATCTAGTGCCTCATGTAGAGGAAGGTGGAGTACATGCTCCAACCAGAGGATTTATTCTATCATTTCAAGAATTTCTCTATGATTTCACATGTGGAAGGAAAAGTAAAGTCAATGAGCAGAAGGATTGTGAGATACCATTTATGAAAGGAGAAGGTACGAAGGAAGGACAACATCATTTGATGAAGAGCACACACTCCTATCTATTTAAAAAAGCTGGTGCAAGGAGGAGGAAGACTAGTTTGTGCTACGAGGGCAAGGTCAAGGTTACCCAACCATATGAATAGTCTTCTCTTACCATTGATGTCTCACTAGATGGAGGCATTCCCCCGGGGAGGCCACCAGATTTGGAGCTGGTAAGAGAAATCTTGCCAATTGGTTCACCACTCTTGGATTTTGGAGAGGTGAAGAGTTTTGAGGGAGACTTTAGCATGGGGGATGCAAAATTAGTAGGTAGCAGCATGAGGAGAGCTTCACATGCTATATTACCAGCGCTGTCTCTTAGGAGGATTGATCTATATTGGAGGTCTCAACTCTTGGTAGAGTACTCCAAGGATCCTGGTGCTTGCATGTTTCTTGATGACCCTGATAGAGATGACAGATATATGGTGGATGATATGGTCATCTATTCTTATGGCAGAGTCTTCTTGACTAGAGCTTCTAAGCTCAAGGAGAAGCTGCCACATGCAACACATGAGGACTTCTGTTCCATGCATTTTGATGCATATCTTTCCTTGGCACAAGAGTTCATTTGGGAGGGCATTCAGCATGACATATTTCAGCATATGGAGAGATTAATATCCTAGATGGTGATAGAGAGGATGTCACAACCACTTCCCTACTCTTTGGATGTGAGGGAAAATTTTTGGTTGAGACATTTCAGGTCAATATCTCAAGTAAATGATGGAGGACGTACAATATAACTTTATGTTTTGTACTTATTTTCTTTATATATGCAGCATATTGTACTAAGGAATATTATTCATTATTACATATTGTATAATGATGTACTTGAAGAAATTTGTAGCATTGAGATTGGTTATCTCATTAGTGGTCCATGGGGGAAGCCACATGATTTTTGGTGTGCACCATTGACACCACTTTGTACTTTCATGTTTATATATTGTAAGATGATTGTGGAAGCAAAAAAGTGGCTGGAAAAGAAATTATTTTTTGTTTGATTTGATTCAGGAAAAGAATGCACTACATTGGTTCCTTGTGTGGGACCCTGATCCACTTTCTGGTTTTCATATGACAACTTGTTTCTATTGGTTTTTTCTTCCATGTATTGCTGATATTTCTATGTTCATGGGAAGCTATGTTTGGAGAGTGTGATATGAGATGGATATGACCATTGGGAGTATGATTCTTCCTAATTTTCATGATGCATGTTTCAGGAGGATAAATGGGCAGCCCATGATTTCCAAATTAAATCTCTCTTCTTCATATGGGAGGAGCCATTTCGAGAACTTGAGTTTTTGGAGGAGGAACTTCATGGTTTATTTGTTTGATGGGGTAGCTTGGGCCACTCTTGGAGGTCATGACATCTCAGCCCAAGATTAGAAGTAGCCCCATACTTTTCAAAAATGGAGAGAGAAACCACTTGGTTGGGAGGGTCTAATCTCTCCATGCAACCCCAACACATTGGATGAACCAGGGGTTGAGGATATTTTTGGGCTAACTAGATTGGTTCATTTCATTTGGATGATAGAATGGGTGTGGGAGTCACTCATTAGGAATAATATTTCCCATGTTCATCATCACTCCTACCTTGAGGAGGCCATTAGACAGTAGGGATGTTTCCACTTACATCTTCCACCTTTCTATGATGTGAGCCATATGGTTTTGCATGCTTGGGAGGAAACATTGGAGGACAGATTTGTAGCAGATCATGTTGAGCAGTGGTGGAGACTTTTGATGAGGAGGCCACAAGAAGAGGAGGGGAGGATTTTTCCCTCCTTATACAGTTTCTTGAGGACAAGCAACATTTTGGAGGGGAGGACTATAATATTCCAAATTTTTAGCCTTCAAACTAAATGGAATATTAGAGTTGTTTCATCACTAGGTAGGTGAATAAATGGGTAGGGATTCCCATTAAACTCTTTAGAAGGATCAATAACACTCCTAATGTGAAAGGAGTAAGAATAAGCATCAAATTTGAGCACCCTTGGGTGTGAAAAGAGATGGGATCATGTTGATACAATCAACTTTGACCAAGTAAACTAAGTTGTCTAGATACATTGAACCTCCTTTGGACAGTGTAGTTTTGGTGGAGGACAACTTGCATGAGCTTGGTGGCACATGTGGATGGGACCCAATGTGGAGTGGTTCACTTTGTATATATGGAGAGGATGGGAAGCTTTGTTATGGATGCTTTGGATTTGATCATTTGATCATGATCTATTTATACTTGGCTTCCTCTTGCTGTTTAGCAGGGTTGCAGTGCTATTGAGCACAGGGTGTTCCCATGCGGGAATCCCACCTCCTCCCTTGAGAGGCCTCTTGGGAGAGCTTGTCCTATATTTCTCCACATCTAGGCTTGAGACCAAGCACCATTCTTCAGTCCTAGCATTATTTCTATGGCATAATATTGCTGAGTTGCAGGGTGTTTCAGTGGAGTTTTGTTACACCATTTCCGGGTCTGTTTCTTAGTAGATGGTGCCTTCCTTCTCTTGAGAGATAATATAAGAATATTTCTACGCATATTTCATATCTTGGAAGTAGGGCAGAGTACTCCTCATCTCCTACAATGCAGTCCCTTGCAGGAATTGCGTCATTTTGCATAGAGTTGTTACAACAGGGTTAAGGCCCTTGTTTCTGAGCTAGTTTCCTAGGGAAAGGGCCAACCCTTCTCCTGGAAAAATAGAGGAAGGGATTCTCATCCCTATTTTGTATTATTCAGATATATTTTTTTAATTCTGTAGTAAGACTACATTTTCTGAGCTAAATATTGAGATCTTCTCTTTTTGTACTCATGCTTTCAAGAAACCCTTGTCGGGTTACATTTATAATGCAAAAAGGAGGCTGGATCTTCATTTTCTTCGAATATTGTTCCATAATGTTTCAGATCCATATTATTTTATCATTATATTGTAGAAAAACTCATAAAATAACGTTGTACATGCTTCAGTATTTTTCTGCATAACATAAGTAATGGGATTTGGCTATTTTTAAGCTGATATGAAGCCCAGAGGTATGTTTAACATATCAAAAGGGATTTATTCCTGATACCCTTTTGTATGTAAGGGCATAAAATTATATTCTAAGAGAACCAAGCATTATTTCACCCATTAAAAATGCAAATATTCAGAAATAACATTTTCAGGGTCTATTTGCTGCATTTCCCCCACTTGGGAATGTGTAGAAGTTCTTCTTTTGCTGTTGTTTCACTCATTTGATGGCTATGTCCTTTCGAACACATCATATGAGTATATTTTTCACTAAACATCCATTATTATTTTCATGAGTTGCTGTAGCTCAAAATTTAGAATATCTTAAGATATTCTTATTGTTGTAGATTTTCCCTATTTTTGGATATTACAACCAATTTGATTTATGGGTCCCGATTTTTCATTGAAGCATTGTAACAAGGAATTTTTTTATGGCTTAAACTTGGCCATTATCTTGAGGGTAATAATGAATTGATTTGTCATGACGCATACACAACTTATACATCAGATCTGCCATCATATAGTCTAAAAAATGTCAACCATGATTGGTAAAAATGGCTTGAGGGACACCAAACCAAGAAATAACATGATTGAATATGAATTTTACTACTGTCTTACCATCCGCAACTAGTTTAGGCATTTCTTCAGCCCATTTTGTAAAATAATTGATGGCGATGATAATGTAGGCATGCCCCCCCGCCCGAACGAGGGTTAAACATCATAAAATTGATGCCCCATTTTGAAATAGAACCAACGGTAATGACAGGGTGTAGTGAAACATGTGGCGCACACATCTTGCATTGATATATCTAGCACGCATGACATTTGCATACTGCGACAATGCAACCTTTAAAAATGGATGGCCAAAAATAGCGAGCATGAAGGATCTTCTGTGCGGTGTCATAACCAGACATGTGACCACCACAAGCGCCACTGTGGTAGTCATTTAAAAAAATTTCAACTTCCTCTAGGTTTAGACATTGGTGGAGTACAGAATCAACTCCAACACGATAGAGGGTATCTTTGATAAGATGATAAGGTTGTGACTGATGCTGAATGCGGTGTCGAGTATCTTTTTTTAACTCAGACCTAAAAGTAGAAGTATAGAGATACACGATGATATCACCGTACCACGGATCGAGGGTGATAATCAAGAAAAGAGTTTCGTCCAAATTATGATCCTTGGAATGAGAAGGAGAAGAGTCGGCGGGGAGAGAGCAAATCAAATCAGCGAACATGAGTGATTTCTTTGATTTGGCGGTAGTAAATTGAAAATAAAACTCTTGGAGGATAACAATCCACTTCGAGTATTTTCCGCCCAGCAACTGTCGAGACAAAATATAGGTCATGGGGTTACAATTATAAATCAAAGTCACTGTGCGTGAAAGGATATAATGACAAAAACGCTGTATGGCTTGGACCACAACCAACGCTAACTTCTCGACATGTTCATAACACGTTTCAGGGTCGAGAAGGTTCCGAGACAAGTAGTAAATGACATGCTCGTTACCATCATCATCATCTTGAACCAAAACCATGGCGATCGTACTGAAGGTGGAAACTAGATAGAGGGTGAAATGGTGTAACAAGGATGGAGAGGGGAGATTAACAATAGCCTCAACCTTAAGTAGGTCAAGGAAAATTTTGTCTTTAGATACGATAAACCCTAAAAGTCTACTAGAATCGACGCAGAAGATGAATTTATGCAGATTGAGCTAAATGTTGTAGCATCTACAATGAAGAAAGATCTAGAAGAGATGGTCTGGGTGGTCTTTTCACGTAGCTGAATGAGTTGGAAGGTCATCCAGGTATGGTTGAAAAATTTGACGAATATCATGAAATGCTTTAGACATCACGTGCTGGAACGTAGCCCCAGCATTCTTCAAGATGAAAGGGAGTTTCTTATAAATGAAGGTTCCCCAAGGATAGATAAAAATAGTCTTGTGTTGATCTGATGGGAGAATGTTGATATGATAATATCCAGAAAAACCATCCATAAGGGAAAAAATCTCACTCCCTGCATAATCGTCAATGATCTTATTGATGAAAGGGGTGGGATATTTATCCTTAGGATAAGTCCAATTAATATTACGATAGTCAACACAGACGCAAATTGCTCCCTGCTTCTTATCCACAGGAAAAATGTTAGAAACCGACTCTGTCAGAGGAATCAGATAAATGAAACCCACTTTGAAAATTTTTTCAACTTCAGCTTTTATGGTTGTGGCTTTCCGAGGATGCACTGGAAGAAGAAGTTGGCAAACAAGCTTCGCACCGGGGTAGGTGGGAATCTCTTGCACCACAATACTAGGACCAATTCCAGGAATTTATTTGTAAGACCAGGAGAAAACATCATGGAATTCATGAAAGAGGCTAGTATACACTTGGACATCCTTGAAAGAGAAAGTGACTCCTACATGGATGTCCTCGACAATTCCTGGTTTCATAGAAATGTCGATAGGCATCGTCTAAGTGATGTTACCCAAGTTACCTTCAGCAAAGACTTCATGAGTCAAGATAGGCATTTGAAGTGGTGAATAAGGAACTTGAGATGCAAAATGCTCAAGATAGTTAGACATAACCCTAAGGCCAGGCATAAATGAGGAACGGTGATGCCCATCACTCCACAGTAGATCTTCAAGATACATGGTTTCCATAATAGCCTCATCGGATGGAAACACTTCTTTCAAAGGATCGAGCAAATCCGCATCGTCGAGCCAGGGGGATTGAGAATAAATTTCAAGAGCCATGCTCAAAGGAGCACCTTAAGAAGGGGGAGAATCAGATGTAGCTGCAAGCTCGGAATAATTTATTTCAATTGGACTAAGTGGCACCAAATCCCAAATGAATCAACCTGTTCAGGTAAAGGGATGATCCATGGGTCATCTGATCAAGAGACAATATTAACTTGAATGGTATTCGGTGGTGGAAGGGGAAAGATACCCATGAGGGCAGGATCTTTCAAGAGACCGAGACCTACACTATCAGGGGGAGAAGGAATCTGATACACATATGGCATGTTTTTCTTGGAAGATGAGGTAAAGATAAAGAATGAAAACTGGTCGACAAAAATTATTTTTCCCTCGTGTGGAAATTTTAGAAGATGGAAGAGGGTGGATGAAATGCACATCATAGCATGAGTCCAACTGCAAGCGAGTAGAATATTGTAATTAATTTTAGCGTCAATGACTTCTACTTCAACATTGACTGTCTTTCCTTGCAAAGTGATCGAGAAGCTAGCGAGAAAAACCAAAGTTTTTGATTCCCTTCCATCAAATGCCTCAAGGGCATTGGGTGACAAAGTCAGGGCTGGAGAGCCAATAGAATTCCAACAAGCAGATGACATGACACAGGTAGATTCACTTTTGTCCACAATGGCTATATGGATGTTGAGACTGTTAATGTCGACTTGTATGAAAAGTGCAATCTGGTGCGGAAGTCGGGGGACGAAATTATCGAAGTCGAAAGAGAGAAGGCTAGAATTAGTAGGGTCAATCCCACCGATCGTAGATAATAATGCTTTCCATTGATACAAAAAACTCTGAAGCACTTCTAACTTGGACATCGTGGATGGTGCCTGTGCTAAATACTCAACTATACTGTAATGCTAAGAAGCACATGCACTAGTATTATAAGACGATTTCTAGAGAACACCATTAGAAGGTGGCCATACAATGGGTTCAGCACTGGGCCTTTCGATCTCAAGAGGACAAAAGATAGGTAGGGGAGGAGCACCATCAACGATCTCTTTCCTGGCTACCTAGCATGATCCAGCATAACCTTTCGACCGAGTAGCAATGGAAACGGGTGTAGAACCATTCATCATGAATACTTGAGAGCCAAATGATGCAGATGGTGCAGGTTTCTCAACCATCTATGTTTGCTGATATGGGAAATGTTCTTTGAGGACAACCAGAGTTCCCTTAGCACCTTTGAGAAATTGAATAACTTTGGATCATGTAGGAAAATCCTTAGTGTAGTGCTACTCATCAAAAATCTGTTAGGGATACTTCGGCTTGCACTGTGAACCATCATCAACAAGGGTTTTAGATGATTATGGTTTTGGGGCATCAGCTTTGGCCTTGCCTTTGCCCTTATTTCTCCACTTGCATGTCTTGTCTGCAGGATTGGCCTAAATGGATTTTACCTCCGAGGTTTTACCAGAATCAAGGGTAGGATGAGGAGCAGAACCATTGGAAGAATTTGGTTTCTGCTTCCCATTCGAAGAATTACATGAAGTCTGAGACATGGAACCAATGACACCATCAACGAATGGGGTAGCCAGCGCTTTAGAGGTCCTAGGTCATGGATCATCACTCAAGATGTCATGCAATATGCCCGATTGAGAGTACACTAAATCAAGGTATTGGGCACGAGAAATGGCTTGTTCCTCAGTTACGCATGCCCCCATGACGATGTCTTTCGCAATCTGATTGAAAAAAGAGGTAGTGAACCAATGAGTAAGAATCTGATCAGGAATTTCAAACTTGATCAGGCAACAACACAGTCTCCATTCATGAATGTGGTCTGAGATATGAGTAGCCATTATTATTTCAAGGATGTTAGGAGATTTGTCCCAGCTTCATAATGAATCCGCAACTGGAAATGAGTAAGGAATGCCATATCGAGAGTGTTGAAATCTTTAAAGATACCACGAGGTAGTTCGATATACCACGTAGTAGCAACCCCCGTGAGAGTATGCTGGAAAAGTCAGAGTTGAACAAAGTCATCCACCCAAGAATTGAAAGAACACCATAAATGGTATGTCATGACGTGTGCTTGGGGGTATTCTCTAGACTTGCCCTCAAAATTGGTACAACCACCAGGAACCTTCATTGGAACTAGATGCCAATATGGACTATGAAGGATTGGACCATTTGTTAATTTGGACACAACCGACAATTCCAATGTGGCAAGAAAGGGTAGTTGAGGGTTGAAAGGCATAACAAGTACTCGATAAGGACCCGTACCCATATTCCATCCTGGTTGAGTGTAACTCTACCCCCATTGGTTTTGTCCTGAAGTATTTGGACCATAAGGGGTATAATCTGGATAATTCGGTTGATCTGGTGGGTGAGGTCCAAGATATAGAGTTTGAAGACCAGAATACTGATTCTAAGTATATGATGGTCCTGATTGAGTAGCATAAGGATTTTGCTGCGTAATATAAGTATGGCATGGTGGTTGAGGGTAACAAGCAGTATATCGGTCGATATTGACCTTGAGGGTAATAAATACCTTGGGGTCGAACAGGCTGCTGATAAGTAAGGCCCTGCTAAGCTGGATAAGTCGGGCACAGAGGTTGATTTGAATGCGGCATAGAGTAGAGTGGTGGCTGAGCAGGGTGAACTGTTTTTGTAGGTTGTCTCAACTGAGTAGGTTGACCTAACTGATGAGTGCCACCAGGTTTTCCCTATGGATCAGGTTGACCTGATGGATATGGTGGGCAAGGTTGTGCCTAATAACTAGGTTGACCTAGCGCAGGACCATAAGATGGCCATGGCTGTGAAACATTTGGACCAAATGGAAGATAAGGTTGTTGTGGTTTCACAAAACGTTGTGATGGATGGATTTTCCTCCTAGAACCATATTAAAGTCTAGGTTGATATACTGGTTTCTTGGAAGGTCCTTGAGGTTGCTGTAGTTGGACCATAGGCTGAGCTTGTAAAGGTTGACCTTGAGGATTGTAAGGTTGCCCTTGCGGGCCATAAAATAATCCCTATTGGACCGAAGGTTGTCCCTGTAAGGGTTTCCCTTGTGGGTCGTATGCATACCCTTATTGCACCAAAGGTTTTCCCTGAAAGGGTTTTCCTTGTGGGTAATAATAATACCCTTGCTGAACTGAAGGTTGTCCATGAAAGGGTTTTCCTTCTTGGTTAGAAGGTTGCATAGGAAAGGTAGTTCTAAAACCGGAAAGGAACCGATAAGCCTCAGGAGAAGGCAAATAGATAGGGTTTCTGTGCTCATCATATTGAAACAAAAATGAGTAAACTGGGTTACCAACCAAGTCATAATGAGAAAAATAAGTACGATTAGGATCCTGAGGGGACTGATAAGTCTGGGAGCTCTGCTGCTGAACATCTAGCCATGTAATATTCCTTTTTTGGAATTTCGAGAATATGGTCCTCAAGGACGCTGCATAAGGAAGCCAATGTGAAAATAGCCTAAACCAGGACTTGGATCCCTTTTTTCACTCACCAAACACTTCTATTCCATAATTTGAGCTCAAATAAATAACCTTAGGAAGGTTATTCAGATCCTCCAAACCTGTATATCCCAAACAATGCTAAAAAAGGAGAGCTATAGCAATACATAAAGTTCTACAAGAAAAAACAGTGAAATATCAATACATATGGAGAAATAAGAGTGCATAGCCTTTATATTATGTGAAACTATCAATATATGTACAAGAACTTGAGGAAAATCCTCTCAAGCTAAGCTAGATCAGCCCCAAGACAATTGTACATACAAGAGACAAAGTACCCATCTAGACAACCCAGCAACAAGCTATGACTGCACAGTATATAGTGAGAAATGACTGAAAACTAATATATATACAATGATATAGCAATAATAGGCTCAAATAAAGTGGGGGAGCAAGATATCAACCCTAGTAAACAATACTACAACAATCCTCGAAGGGATTGGCCAAAATACACTAAATGGAAAAATGTCAGAGTTGTTGGGTAGCAGCATCAACTCAAATACAATAAAAAAATGGAGAATGATGGAAATGCTGCAAAAAATGTAGAAACCTCCTCCACTGATATTCTAAGTGAAAGGTTTCTCCCTTCACTGAAGATTACACCCTCCAATCCACGGTGTGAATCCCTCCTGCAAGGGCCCTCTGAAAATAACACAGTATGAGGAAGAGATAGCGTTGGGGATGAGAATAAATGTATGTACCAATGAAAAAATATGCAATAAAGATTTGGGATCTTCCTCACTAATCTCCCAGAGAAATAATGAGCTCCTCCTCTGCGAAACTAGCTCCGGAAATGGGTGATGATGAATTCCTCACTACAACCCCAACAACTCAGCATTTTTGTCAAGCTCGAAAAAGCTATAGCTGAAGATGGTCACCTTGAACTCAAGCCTATATGTGAGGAGAATGAAGAATAGGTCCTCCAAAGCTTCCCAATGAAGGAGAGAAAACTTCTAAACATAAATCTCCCTTGTGCTAAGCAGCACAAGCTATCTCAGTTGAACAACTAGAGAGAGAAAAATCGAAATCTTCAACATAATGAGAAATGGATCTTCTTCCCTCTTTTATGTGAAGAGGAGGCTTCCTTGCCATGGAACCCACCCATTAGGGTTTCTCTCATCCAATAATATTCCTCCTATGAAAACTACGTTGTCTTCTCATGCAATCTACTCCTCCTTAGGAAACGCTATTTGACTTGGTAAAACTTGCCCTAGTCTTCTTGTCTTTTCCCCTTTTCACACTAGGAGATGAGAAATAAGCCACTTAACTAACCCCTTTGCACATTTGGAGTGTTTATTATGCTTCCTCATGGGCTCCCTTACCCATTTTATTCATTTTATAAAAAGGAAAGCAAAATTAATGTTCCAATTAACTTAATGAAAATTTTGGAACATTACAAGCCAATACTCCTCAAAAGAAAGGCCGTCAGGGATTTCCATGGAAATCAAATTCTATACCAAAGGAAAAGGTCCTGACAACTTAGTGGTGACAACTGGTGTCAATACAACCACGCATACAGTAAGTCTAGTTGGGATAGACGTAACAAAAGGTGTCGACGAGACAGGTGTCATTGGCGACATCCCTAATGATGGAAGGATCGGCCCCCTTGACAGATTTGATGCTACCATGGAGGAAATACCGGCTAGAATCTAAACCAAAGACCTATATCTGGCTAGAAGTGACACCGATGGTGAATATTGAGCAGGCTCTTGGTGATTGTCTTCCGAAAAATTTTGGTATTCTTCATTAGAAACAGGAATACCCTCACTGCCAATAGGACAAGACGAGTCCATGTCTGAATCCATCGTGAGATCTTGTAAAAGACTATGGGGGCTAGGAGGTATGATAGCAGCCAAAAATGGCGATCCCGATGTAAGAGGGAGGGAATGTTCCCTGACCCCAAACCCAAACCAAGCATTTGAAAGATGCCAATTGAACTCAACTGGTTCTCCAAAGGGGTACTCTGACAGGATAACGAGCTAATTAAGCTCAGCAGACCTAGAGGTTTGCGAAGTTTCAGATGAATCATTTGAGAAAGGACTTCCAGTAGATGAAATGGATGGTTCTGCCACTGTGACTATAGCACACCAGGAAAGGGAAAAAGATCAAAAAAGAAGACACTTGGATCAAAACCAAGGAAAAAAAAGATAGGCCAGGTAATCAAACTTTAATGGGCGTGTAATCGTAGGTAGTTTATTTTACCACATTGAAACCAATTTTTTTTTTTCATGTTTTAAGAGTCAAGAAACTGTCAAAGATGACTCTAGTCTCTTTAAATTTTAAATGAGTGCGAAAGGACAAGTGCTCGATGATCTTTTCAAATTTATGGAGTCAGTAAAGATAAAAAATGACTTCTCAGGTAGTCTAGGTAAATGGCTATACTAGGTTTCCTTGAACTGCCATATACACCTTGGTAATCAAATGAAAGAAGAATCGACCAAGGACTTGACATAAGTGCAGGTAGTCTCCATGAATGCTATGTTCGATGTATCATGATTACAAGGTGACAGACTCAACTTCCTACAGATAAAAGGATTGCAACCTAGAGGGCCTTTATATACTCGATGGTATAGGGAGCGCAAGTCCGTACTAGTGTTGTCTAAAGCTAGATGGTGAGCGATAGATGCTAGGTTTAAAGACGCTAGAACACATATCTAACTTAGACCACTAAATGTTTCGTTAGGCTTCAATGTTTCCTTAGGTTAATTGAGTAAATTTTAAGTTGATCTTGTATTTATGTTTCAATTCCAAGGTCCTACCGAATATTGGATCTCAAAAATCCCTAAATGCAAGCTACATGCCAAAAGATACCATTTCGTTCAATGAAAAGCTATCTACGAGAAATTTTAGTAGTTTTCAAGTGATAGCAAGTAATGAGAACACATAGAAACATCCACTACAGTATCTAATGCAAGATAATGATAATGAGAGATATTTCCTAGAATGTCCAATTCTAGTTATGCGAAAGACTTTCAATTTCACAATGCAAACAAGAACACTAGCACATTTTTTTTTCAATGTAATAGGGAAAACAATGCACTAAATTACATGAAAAACAAACCAACACACTAGTTTGAGGTAGTTAATGTGAGAGTTGAAGCAAAAAAATTTCAATCAACCAAAAATCAAACAAAAACAAACCCAAACCAATGTTGCAATCTCTCCAATCAAAGAAATATTTCAAAACAGACTCATACAAGTAGTGTGATCTATGCTTGGAGTGAAAAGAAGTAAAAATGAACAAAAGAGACCAGACTCATTCTGCCAAATGAAATCACTGAAACAGATCAAAGGGAGCTAAATGCAACCAAAAAAGGAATGAAGTTGACCATGAAACAAAAGACCCAAACTTCTATAGGAGGCTTAGCATACCAAAGAACTTAAACCCTTAAGGCCCTGATGCTGACAGGAAATAGAAAAACGACTGAAGGAAGGAGGTTGTTCAAAATCACAAACAATCCCAAGGCACTTAAAACATGCCAAAAAATCACCTAGAAACACTAGCACTAACCAAAAAGTTCCAAAACAAGGAAAACCCTAATATCTACACGAATTGACGCAACTGTTTGGTTGTAATTAGCACCAAACAGGGGATGGCGTGGGTGTTGAACTAGAAACAAGTTCTAGTGGGCACGAATTTCAAACCAAAAAATGCAGCAGGCCAGTTAACCAAGGCAAAAGAGAAATTTTGAAAGATAGAGGTCAGATCTGATCCTCTAGGGCTGAACAGGGGTCTTAGACTCAGAAAAAATAATCATAAGAGGAAAGCTAAGCAAACAAAGACCAAGAATAAGACCTAATGGATGAAAGACAAACTCGCATTGATCCCCATTGGAGTTGCCAATTTTTTGGTGAGGTAAATCCCCTCTGCAGATAGAGGGGATCCCACTAGCCCCAGAGTGGGTCTAGCCACAAACGAGACAAGATATAATATTGATTCCTAGTTAACAAATGGATGAAGATTCGATAGATGACTTACCGGAGGTCCTTCGTTGTTATTGTCGTCGGAAAGAGTGGCTGCCTCTTGCTCCTAGTTTGATAGGTCATGATCCGCTCACTTTCACACTCAGATACCTACACACACACAAGAAACAATGACGATATACAACATACTATTTCACATTCATAACTATCAGTCAGTCGAAGAAGACTAAATCAATTGCATCGGATAATCAACATAACACAATGATGGAACCAACACCATAGTCGAGTATATTAATGAAAGAAAGGAAGAGTACAACCAAGCTTCAATGTTGCGGTCTCCTCTAACAGGGTTCCAACAGAGCGCGTCTCACAAAGGCTCGTCGGGAATTCGGATGGGGCTCTCTCTACGGAATTCTCCTTGGTTCTATCTTATCAATAGCAATTACTCAGCTATAGTATCTCTTCTCCAAGTTTAGCTTCTTGGCTATATGTTCAGCTAGCTTTCATAAAGGGAGAAGGCATATTTATATAGAGGGACAGGGAGAGGTTAGGATCCCTATAATCATGGAAGGGAGACCTATCTCAAGGAGTGTCCCATGGGGGTTTGAATACCACTACCTAAAGAGAGATATCCATGGCTCATCAACTTAACCACTTCTAATGAGTCATCCCTGAGGTAGTTAGAAGGAAACTTTCGTCTCTATTTGTTAAAAAACATTCCTAAAACAACTAGCATAGGCACAACACTAAGACAAAGTGCCAAGTGGCGCGGGCTCTAGTGCAAATTTACCACATTTGCGTGAGGGGTGAACTAGCTACCTGCGCCAAGGAAAAAACATAGGTTTTTGTGTGCTTTTTGAGGAAA
Source organism: Pinus albicaulis (assembly GCA_034641835.2). Classification (NCBI taxonomy): domain Eukaryota; kingdom Viridiplantae; phylum Streptophyta; class Pinopsida; order Pinales; family Pinaceae; genus Pinus; species Pinus albicaulis. The sequence goes on along the minus strand of CM076578.1, from coordinate 991,124,450 downwards.
TGTTCAACACGAGAAATGATGTCCTTATGCATAATGATGCAAAGAAGGTGTTTGCAGAGTATGAAAATGCTCACAGGTCACGGGAATGATCCTCTAATATGTGAGACAAGGGATTGTAGGGATGGTGACAAAATGCTATGTAACAATCACAGTGGGGCATGAAAACCCCAAGTTTTAGAGACAGACCAGGGAAGCATTTTCCATCACTCCATGAAATGGAAGCCTCAATTTTTCTAGACTTGGGTGGTTCTTCATCATGCCACACAATGGAAACCATGAGTTCCATAAAATTGGGTGATTTTGGTTGTGTTGTGACATGGAAACCCAAGTTCCCCACACCAGGGCTAATTTTTTCGTCTGGGCAGGAGATTGAAACCGCAAGGTTCCCAAAATTAGGTGGTTTCCCTCATGCCACGAAAAAAAATCCCCAAAGTTCCACAGACTTGGTCGATTCGCCATCATGCCGTGACATCGAAACCCGAGTTCCCCGCACTGAGGCCATGGTTTCTATCATGGCAAGACTTGGAAATCTCCAAGTTTCCCAGAATTGGAAATTTTCATCATGCCACAAAAAATTTGAACCCCCAAACTCCACAAACCCGAGCGACTGTTTTTGTCAAGCCACGACATGGAAACTCGAAGTTCCCAATATTTAAGTGGAAATTTTAGTTGTGGCGTGACATGGAAACGACATGTTCTGAATACTTGGGTGGCAGTTTCCATCACACTACGACATGGAATCCTCAAGTACCCCGTGCTAGGGTTGTAGTTTCCATCGTGGTGGGACATGGGAACCCTAGGTTTCCTGGACTTGGGAAAATTTTTCACCATGCCACGAAATGAAAACACTAAGTTTCTCCAAATTGGGTCAGTTGTCCTTCATGTGGTGATATGGAAACCCCCAAGTTTCATTAACTTGGGCGGAAGGTTTGTACGTGCCACGACATGGAAAAAACCCAAATTTCCCTAGAGGCTTGGGCAGCGGTTTTGAAACACCACCAGTTCCCTAGACTCGGGTGGCAGTTTCCATCGTCATGGAAACCCCAAGTTCCCCATGTTTGGGATTCAATGAAAACCTCGAGTTTCTAGTGTGCCATAAAACATGGAAACCAGTGGTTTCCATTGGCGAAAGGACATGGAAACCCTAAGTTTCCCATGCTTGGGCGCAACCCTCTGTCATGTGCCGTGTAATGGAATCCCTAGTCCCCATATTCCACGAACTTGGGTGATGGTATTTCATATGACATGGCATGGAAACCCCAATTTCCCCTGTTTTTTTCCCTCGGGTGTGCGGGAGGACACAGAAACCCCAAGTTCCATAGGCTTGTGCTTGTTTTATGCCATACCACAAAATGGAGGCACACCCGCCTTGTTCCCCGGACTTGGGAGGCAGTGCTTTTGGCCATGCTGTGACATGTAACCACCAGCCACAAGTTCCAAATATTGGCAATATCTCTCACAGCCATGGCATGGAAACTCCAAATTTCCCACCCCCAAGCAAGAAATGCATTTTTAATATGCGAACAAAAGAAACGATTTTGAATGAAGGACGGATGGAAAAAGGTGCAACAATGATAGTTGTCAAAATTTTGAATAAAATAACAAGAGAGAAGCTCTGAATTGAGGAAACAAAGGGATGAAACTTAGTGGATCATGGAAGCAATACCACTCTGCCACTTACAATACCCCGTTGCATATTTAAGTCATCTACAAAGGATTCTTCTCAACGACCCTTTGAAATTGAACTTCAAAGCTGCCCCAAACGAGATGCTTCATGATCACGGTTTGAAAATGACATGGGCCCCTCGGGGTGACAAAGAGATGCCCTTACTGCGGGTCAAGATACATTCGAAGAGTGACATGCACCGCTTCTAGCGTGGATTCTGACTTAAAGGCATTCAGTCATAATCTAGCACACGGTAGCTTTGCACCATTGGCTTTTCAACCAAGTGCGATGACCAATTGTGTGAATCAGTAGTTCCTCTCATACCTATATTAATTACTATTGCAGTGTGGTTCATTAGTAGGGTAAAACTAACTTGCCTCATGATGATGTAAACCTAGCTCACGTTCCCTATTGGTGGGTGAAGAATCCAACACTTGGTGAATTCTTCTTCACAATGAGAGGAAGAGCCGATATTAAAGGATAAAAAAGAAACGTTGCTAAGAATTCTTGGCTGCCACAAGAAAATTATCCATGTGGTAATTTTTTTCACACCTCTAGCTTCAAATTATGAAAGTCTAAAGGATCGATATCCCATGCTTTCACAGTTTTTATTCCTACTGAAAATCAAAATCAAATGAGCTTTTACCATTTTGTTCCACATGGTATTTTTGTTCTTGTTGAGCTCATCTTAGGACACCTTCGTTATCTTTTAAAAAATGTGCTACCCCAACCAAAATCCTCACCTGACAATGTCTTCTGCCTAGATTGCCCATCGAAATGTTCCTTAAGGCCAAAAACAGGGGCAGTGCCCTATCTCCACCCCACTGAATAAGTAAAATAAAATTAAAAGTAGTGGTATTTCACTTGCACCAAAAATAGCTCCCACTTATTCTACACCTCTCATGTCATTTCACAAAGTCGAAGTAGAGTCAAGCTCCACGGGATCTTCTTTTTCTTCTGATTCTGCCAAGCTCATTCCCTTGGGTATAGTTTCTCTAGAGAGTAGATAGGGACAGTGGGAATATCGTTAATCAATTCATGCTCATCACTAATTATATGATGAGGATTTTGGCTACCTTAAGAGAGTCATAGTTACTCATGCCATTTACCTACGCTTCATTGAATTTTTTCACTTTGACATTCAGAGCACTTGGCAGAAATCACTTTTTGTCAACATCCACAGGGACCATCAAAATGATTTGTTTTAATTAAAAAATAAAAATCCCCTTATATGTACCAGTTCTAAGTCGACTATTCGCCATCTAGGTAAAATATCCTGCGAGGGGGAATTCTATGCCCGTAGCCAAATCGGCATGCGACTGGCTGCCCTCACCACGAGAGTAGCTCAGGAAGATTGCCGACAACCCATGAGTTGAGGGCGTTGTTACACATCATTTTTTCACTGTCCCTGCAATCCCTCATCCCATACATTGGAGGACTATTCTTGTGACCTGTGAAGAGTAAAATGTCCTAAAAACACCTTAATGGCATGCTTCCGCATAAGGACAAGAATTCTCTTGAAGAAAAATTCCTCTGGAAAACCCTAAAAAATACATGTTTTGGCATTGGCACGGGTAGCTAGTTCATCCCTCGCGCCAATGGGGAAAAAGCACACTAGTGGGTGCGCCAGCTGGCACTCTGTCCCTGTTTCTCACTCGCGCCAAGCCTATTAACGAATTTTTTTAAAAAATAAATGGCGGAAGTTTGATTCTAACCAACTTAGAATGAATCATCAGAAAGAAGTTGGGTTTTTTTCCTCCGGTTCTCCCTAATTAGGAAGTGGTTTTCCACCTCTCATGGAACCTTCCTAAGAGATAGGACCCTATCCCATGATTATAGGGATTCCAACCTCCCTTCCTCCCTCTATAAAAGCCGGCCTTCTCCATTTGCTAGCTAGCTGAACTTGTGGGAAGAAAACTATAGCTGGGTGACTATTGAGAGCAGAGCCGAGGAGAACCCTGTAAGAGAGAGGGATTTTTCCAGATTCCCAATATGCTTTGTTGAGACGTGCTCCACTGCAAGCCCCACCAAAGGAAGATCATAGCATTAGATAATTTGGTTGTAATCTCCATTTTTGTCATCTATAATATAAGCGACTCTGATTTTGGTTCCATTCGTGTGTCTACTCTTTTATGTAATGCAACGAATTATATCTTCTCTGACTGATATATAGTTACATGCTTTAAGTATTACGTTGTATGTCGTCATTTCTCTACATGTGTATAGGTGTTTGAACGTGGCGAACAAAAGGATTGTGATCTGTCAAGATAGGGATGAGGAGCACCTCTTCTTCCTCGACAACAGCAGCGTGGGATTTGAGGTAGGCTACTTATCGCGATCTTTGTCTTTCTTGTAACTTGGAACCAACGTTATTGCATGATTCGATTGTTGCTATACCCAATCTAGGGCTAGTGGGATTGCCTCTGTCCATAGAGGGGATTTACCTCCACAAAAATCTGGTGACTCCACTAGGGATCGGTGAGAGTTATTCTTTCCTCCATTAGCTTGTTTTTGGCTTTTGTTTGTTTAGTCTACTTTTCTGGTTCACCTTCCTTGGTGTTAAACCCCTGTTCAACCCCCAGAAGACCAGATCTAGTGTCTGTGAGCTAATTTTTATCATTTTTATAGGGTAAACTTGATTGGCGTAGCTATCCCCCTGACAGTCATTCCAACTGGCGCTTGTTGCTCGTTAGGCACCTATGCCAACCCCTGTTTGGTGCAAATTACAGCCAAACAGGCACGCTAACCCTACTTGGTATTAGGGTTTGCCTGTTCTTGGCCTTTCTGAGCTTGAATTTTGGTCCTGGTTCATTTTTTTGATTGTTTGAGTGATTTGAAGTCATTTCTGACTGTCTTTAGCCCTTTTCGTCTGGTCGTTCACCTTTTTCTATTAGTTTTTTATTCTAGCCCTAGGGCTTCTAGGTGCTTCATTGTGCTGAGCCTCCTGTGGGAGTTTTGGGTCTTTGTTTTCCTAGTTAACTTCATTTTTGCTTCTTTGCATTCATCTTTATGGATTCCATTGAATCATTGCATTAATTGAGTGATTTTCCTCTCTTTCATTCAGTTTCACTTTGTGTTTCTCCAAGCCTATATTACAAGGTTTGTTTGAGTCTCTTTCAATATTCTTCTTCATTTTGAGGGATTTTGTCACCAATTTGAGTCTTTATTGTGTGCATTTGAATTGAGCGAACTTGTTTTGTTTTAAGCTCTCTCTTTGTCATTTCTCAGATTGATGTTTTCATTAGTTTTTCATTCATTTAGTGCATTTTTCTCTAATATATAGAGAAATAAAAAAAAAAAATCTTTTGCATTTTGATTGGCATAGTGGAAATTGAAAGCTCTTTCGCATTACTAGTGTTATATAACTCTAGAGAGAGGTTTTCTAGTTTTATTAGCTTGCATTGGAAATAGTAGTGGATGTTTTTGTGTGTTCATTTTGCTATCATTTGAAAGCTTTGAACTCTCCCGTAGATAGCTCTTCATTGAACAAAATGATATCTTTTGGCATGTATTTTTGCATCTAGAGGTTTTATGAGCTCCAAAATTCGATAGGGCCTTGAAATCGAAACATAAATTGAATATCAACTTTAAAAGTTACTGAATTAACCTAAGGAAAAATTGAAACTTAACGAAACATCTAGTAGTCTAAGGTAGAGACGTGTTCCAGCACATTTAAGCCTAGCATTTGTCACTCTCCATCTGGCTATAGACAACGCTAGTACATAATTGTGCTCCCCATACCATCGAGTATATAAAGGGAGACCCCATTAGGTTGCGAATCCTTTATCTTTAGGAAGTTGAGTCTATCACATTTTACCTGTGATACACTAGGCACAACATTCAGGGAGATTACCTGCATGTACGTCAAGTCCTTGTTTTATTTCTCTTTCATTTTTACCAAGGTGTATATGGCAGTTCACGAATATCTGGTACACCCATTTACCTAGATTATCAGAGCAGCCATTTTGATATTTACTGACTCCTTAAACTTGAAAATATCATCAAGCGCTTGTACATTCATGCTTGTTTCCAAATTGAAACTGATAGAGTCGTCTTTTACTTGTTTCTAGACTCTTAAAACATGAAACAGTAAAGTTTCCAATTTCAATGTGGTAAAATTAATCACCTACGATCACATGTCCATTTAGAGATTTATTTTTTTCGGCCTGTTTTTGTTTGCCTTCGTTTTGCCCGTGTGTCTTTATTTTTGATCTCTTCCTCTTTTCGCTACAGTCACAGTGGCAGAACAATAAATTTCATCTACTAGTATTCCTTATATAGACAATTCATCAGAGGTCTCTCAGTCCTCCACTGAGCATCAGTAGCCCATTGTATCCGAGTTTCTTGACAAGGGACAAGTTATATTTGAACTTCCCTTTAGAGGACCAATTGAGTTTGATTGGCCCTTGTCCAGCACTTGGTTTGGATTTGGAGTAGGGGAACACTTCCCTCCTCTGACATCAGGATCACACTTTTTGGCTGCTATCATACATCTTAGTCCTTGTCGTCTTTTAGAAGATCTTATGACAGGGTCAAATATGGACTCATCCAGTCCTTCTCCTAGTGAGGGAATTCCTACTTCTGGTGAAGATTACCATCTTTTTCCCAAAGACATCCCCGAACCTTCTATTATGTATTCACCTGGTCCTTCACTCCCAACTAGATATAGGTCTTTAAGTCAGGTCATGGCCGCTATAGCCTCTATGGGAGTATCAACTTCGTCCATGAGGCCGACCATTCCCACATTAGGGATATCACCATCGACACCTCTCACGACATCTCCTTTTGTCACATCCACACCTGTTAGACCTACTGTCTACGTGGCTCCATCTATGCCTGTTGTCACTAATCATTCAACTAAGACCTTGTTAGTTCCTGAAGATGTTTATATCGCTTCTGCCATTCCAAATAACATTTCTCCCAAGGAGTAGCAAATGTCTTTACAACCACTCATCTCTGAGGTTGGTCAATCCTCTCAGGATCTTAACCATCCTTAATTTTCCCATTATGGATCGGATGGTGCCCCGATCTACGTATTTCCATATCAATATCATGAGCAGGGCAACCCCTTTCATTTTCCTGCTCTTGAGGCTTATCAGCATATTAACGATTTTCTATCTACCCAACCTTGGAAACCTTCAAATAACAAAGGGTAGAACCTTGAGGGACAACCTTTGTTTCTGTAGCGATATGCTTCTAGCCCACAAGGACAACCCTTCCAGGGACAACCTTTGGCCCAGCCAGGGTATGCGTACGACCCACAAGGACAACCTTTACAGGGACAACCTTCGGTCTAGCAGGGATTATTTTACGGCTGACAAGGGCAGTCATACAATCCTCAAGGTCAACCTCTACAGCCTCACCCTGTGGTCCAACCAGGGCAACCTCAAGGACTGGCAGGATAACCGAGGTATCAACCTGGACCACCATACGGTCCCAGGGGGGGAACTCATCCTTTTCAACCTTTGGTGCAACCTCAGTAGCCTCATTTTCCAATTGGTGAAAATGTTGCACAACCTGGGCCATCTTATGGTCCTATCACAGGTCAACCTGGTTATCAGGCACAACCTAGCCCACTCCTTCCATCAAGCCAACCTGCTCAACCAGGGCAAACTAGTGTCCCTCATCATCTAGTTCAATCGGTTCAACTAGGGCAACCTGCACAGCCAAGTCCACTTGTTCAACTAGGACAACATGCACAACCTGTTAACCCTACTCAACAGCCAAATCCACCTGTGCGCCTGACTTATCAAACTCAGCAGGGTCCCACTTACCACTAGCCCATTCAACCCCAAGGTGGTTATTACCTTCAAGGTTAGTCTCGACTGGTTTACAACCTGCCCTAAGGTTATGGTTATTACCTTCAATGGCTATGCTATACTTATACTTCGCAATCAAATCCATACACTGCTCAATCGGGGCCCACGTATTATCAGAATCAGTACCCTTGTTATCAACCCCTGTATCCTAGTTTTCAACTACCATATCAACCCAATTATCTAGCTTACACCCCCTATGGTCAGAATCCTCCGAGTCAAAACCAATGGGAGCAGAGTTATGCTCAACCATGCTGGAGTACAGGTACAGGTCCTTATCAGCGACCTAGCATGCCTTTTAACCCTCAATTTCCTTTTCTCGCCACATTATAATTACCGGACGTGTCCAAATTGACCAATGATCCAATTCTTAATAATCCATATTGGCCTCTGATTCTGACGAAGGTGCCTTGTGATTGTCCTAAGTTTAAGGGTAAATCTAGAGAAGACCCCCAAGCACATGTCATGACATACCATTTGTGGTGTTCTTCGAACTCTTGCATAGATGAATCGATTCGTCTACGTCTTTTCCAGTGCACTCTCACTGGCGCTGCTGCTAAATGGTATATAGAACTACCCCGTGGTATCTTTCAAGATTTTAATACTCTAGCTATGGAATTCCTGATGCATTTCTATTTATCGGTTAGTTATGAAGCCAAGACGCATCTCCTGACATCTTTGAAACACGACAAAGCCACTCATATTTCAAATCATATTCACAAATGGATATGTCATCATCATCTGATCAAGTTTGACATTCCAAATCATCTTCTAACTCACTGTTTCACTACCTCCTTTGTTAATAATATTGCACAAGACATTTCTATGGGGGCATGTGTAACCGAGGAACAAGCCATTTCTCATACCTAGTACCACGATTTACTGTACTCCCAATCCGACACATTATATGACATCTCGACTGATGCCCTGCAACCAGGGACCTCCAAAGCACCAAATGCCCCATCTGTTGATGATGTTATTGGTTCCTTCTTTTAGACTTCTCGCAAGTCTTCGAATGGGAAGCAAAAATCGAATTCGTCCAACAATTCTGCTCCTCCGGAAACTCCAGATTTTGGTAACACTGCGGAGGTCAACACTGTCTAGGCCAATCCTGCGGACAATAATTCCAAAGGAAAAAAGAAGGGCAAAGGCAAAGCCAAATCCGATGCCCCAAAACTAGAATCATCCAAACCACGTGTTGATGATGGTTCACAACGGAAACTGAAGTACCCTTTCCTGATCTATGATGAAGACCACTACACCAAATATTGTCCTAGATGATCCAAAGTTAGTCAACTTCTTAAGGGCTCTAAGGGAACTCCAGCAGTTCTTAAGGAACCTTTTACATCTCAGTAGACGCAGATGGTCGAGTAGCCCTCAGCATATGCATCGTTTGGGTCTCAAGTTTTCATGATGAATGGTGCTACACCTGTTTCTATTGCCACTCGGTCGAAGTATTATGCTAGATCATGCCAAGCAGCTGGGACGAAGGTTGTTGATGGCCCTCCTCCTCCACCTGCCTCTATTCCCCTTGAGATTGAAAGGCCCAGTGCTAAACCTATTGTACGCCCACCTTCCAAAGGTGTTCTCCGAAAGACTTCCTATAATCTGAACACCCGTGCTGCTCAGCATTACAGCATTGTCAAGGATTTGGCACAGGTGCCTTCTGCGATGTCTGCATTGGAAGTGCTTCAGATTTGTCCATCTCAACGGAAAGCCTTGTTATCTATGATCAGTGGAATCGATCCTATCGATTCTAGCCTTCTCACCTTTGACCTAGAGAATTTCTTCCTCTGACTCCCGCACCAGATTGTGCTTGTTATACAAGTCAGCATTAACGGCCTCAATATGCACAGAGCCCTTGTGAACGAAGGTGCCTCTACTTATATTATGTCATCTTCTTGCTGGAAGGCCATTGGCTCTCCAACCCTCACTTCATCTCCCAATTCCCTTGAGGCATTCGATTGAAGGGAATCAAAACCCTTGGGTGTTCTCGCGAGTTTACTGATCACATTACAAGGTAAGATAGTCAATGTCGAAGTGGAAGTTGTTGATGCCAAACTCAACTATAATCTTCTACTCAGTTGCAGTTGGACACATGCCATGTTGTGCGTTCCATCCACCCTCTTTTGAATTTTGAATTTTCCACAAGAGGGCAAGATTATTACTGTCGATCAGTTGTCTTTCTTTACCTCATCCTCTGAGAACAATGTGCCATACATGGATCAAATTCCTAATCCCCCCGACAGTATAGGACCTAGTCTTTTCAAGGACCCCATTCTAATGGGTATTTTTCCCATTCCACCACAGAACACCATTCAAGTCAATATGATCTCCAAGTCATACGACCTGTGGATTCTCCCTTCTCCTGAACAGGTTGTCTCTTTTGGAGAATCGATGCCTCTGACCGCAGTTGAAATCAATTATTGTGAGATCATTGCCACATCGGATCCTCCTCCTACTGATCATGCTCCTTTGAGCATGGATCTTGATGTTTATTCTCAATCCCCTTGGCTCGGAAATGCAGATTTTACTGATCCTTTGAGAGAATTTTTTCCATCTGATGAAGCTATCATGGAGACTATGTCTCTCGAAGATCTACCGTGGAGCGATGGACATCATCGTTCCTCATTGATGCCTGGCCTGGGGGAAATGTCTATTTTTCTCGAGCATTTTTCATATCAGGTTCCCTCTTCGCCTCTCCAAACACCAATATTGACTCATGGAGTATTTTTGGAAGGAAATCTAAGTAATATTACCCAAACGATGCCTATCAACATCTCCATTAAACTGGGGGTCATCGAGAACACCCATGTGGGAGTCACTTGTTCTCCCGATGAGATTCAAGTGTACAGTAGCCTTTTCTACAAATTCCATGATGTTTTAGCATGGTGTTATAAAGAGATTCCTGGGATCGATCCTAGTATCCTCATGCATGAAATTCCCACCTATCCTGGTGCGAAGCCTATAAGCCAGTGTCTACGTCTAGGGGATCCTCGGAAAGCCGCTGCTATAAAAGCTGAAGTTGAGAAACTTCTTAAATAGGGATTCATATATCTGATCCCTTTAACAGAGTTGGTTTCCAATATTGTCCTTGTGGATAAGAAGTAGGGCACAATTAAAGTCTGTGTTGACTATCGAGATATCAATTGGGCTTTCCCTAAGGACAACTATCCCACCCCCTTTATAGATCAAATCGTTGATGATTGTGCGGGGAGTGTGATATGAGGTCTTGAGGAAAGTACTCAAAGTGTATTGTGATCATCCAAGATTTCGATTTGGAGTTCATTTCTACCAAATCAAAGAAGTGACTAGTTTTTGCTGATCTCATTTACTCCCTCCCTATCGACTCTATTCCTTCTCAATCTGAGGATCATATCCCAGACAAAACTCTCTTCTTAATCAACAGTCTCGATCCATGGTACGGAGATATCATCGTGTACCTCCAGACATATATCTTGTTTTTCAAGTTAACGAAGGATGCTCGACACCGTGTTTGATACCAGTCACAACCATATCGTATTGTCGGAGATACCCTATATTGGGTCGGAGTCGATTCTGTACTCTACCGGTGTTTGACCTTAGAAGAGGTTGAGAAAGTTTTGAATGACTGTCACAATGGTGCCAGTGGTGGTCACATGTTCGGTTATGCTACCGTACAGAAGATCCTTTGTGTGGGATATTTTTGGCCGTCTATATTTAAAGACTGTATTGTTGCAGTACAAAAGTGTCATGTGTTCCAGATCTTCCAACACAAGATGTGTGCGCCGCCTCTCCCATTACATCCTGTCATTATCGTGGGCCCTTTTGCCAAATGGGGCATTAATTTTATGACATTTAACCCTCACTCAGCAGGGGGGGCATTCTTATATCATCATTTCCGTATATTATTTCACCAAGTGTGTCAAAGCGATGCCTACATTGACCGTAGACAGTAAGGCAGCTGCACAGTTCATTTTAAACCATGTGATCACGCATTTCGGTATTCCTCAAGCCATCATCACTGATCATGGCTCTCATTTTTTAGGCTACATGATGGCAGAGCTCACATCTAGGTTGGGTTTCCGTCACGACAGCTCAACGCCATATTACTGCCAGGAAAATGGTGAGGTTGAAGCCGTGAAAAAACTTCTTATCACGATGCTTCAACGAACAATTGGCATACACAAATAGAATTGGCATCTCTATTTTTTTTTAGCTCTTTGGGCCTACCGAACGTCAGTGAAGAGTGTGACCAGATTCACAACTTTCTATTTGGTGTATGGTCTGGAAGCTACTCTTTCAGTAGAATGTGAGATCCCTTCACTAAAATTTGTTGTGTAATTACTGCCCGATACTCCCCCAGAGGAAGAACGTCTCCTATATCTTGAAATACTAGACGAAACTCGCTGCTTGGCTACTTTGGTTATCGAGGCACAAAAAAATGGGTTAAATCTCATTTCGATCAAACAGTTTCTCTGCGCTCTTTTGTTGAAGGGGACCTCATCCTCTTGTATGATCAAGCCCATGACAAGCTTGGGGCAGGAAAATTCCAACCTATGTGGCATGTGCCCTATATTGTTAAACACATATTAAAAAAAGGGGCTTATGAGTTGATCGATTATGAAGGTCTTCCTTTGCAACAACCTATAAATGGGTTGTACCTGAATAAATATTATGCTTGAATCATTCTTGCGTAGTATGTGTACATAGGTGACTTTTTCATTTTTGTGCATGTGTGGTGTGGTGTGCTTTGTAAGCGTTTTTCTTCTTTTGGTTCTTCCTAATCATGTAGATATCTGTTACTTCTTATGTCAGTTTCGCGGATGGTGCCTCTCGCAGTTTCAGGAACCTGTCTTCGGTAGCCTGGGTAATTTATGATCCTGCTGGTGAGTTGGTTAATTTACAAGGTATTTGTCTAGGGCTTGCTACAAATAATATTGCATAATATAGTGTTGTTTTGGAATTATTAAACGATTCTGTCAACCTTGGTATTCGCGCATTGCTTGTATATCTGGACTCATAGCTTGTGGTTTTACATCTCAATGGTCATTATTCAGTTAGAAACCCACGTATTTTAAGGCTGTATCTACGTATTCGTTTACTTGAAAGAAATTTTTATTACATTACATATCAACATATACCAAGATGAGTGAATGCACTAACATATGCAGTAGCCAACATGGTATTAGATAGACATTTATGCAATTTGTAAAAACATCATCATATGTAAGCAAGATCCATGTAGAAATAGATGTGTATCTCTCTCTCTCTCTCTATATATATATATATATATATATATATATTTTGAATGTTTGCAATGTGTGCATCATATAAAACCAAAAAATATACATGGTTGTGTCAGTTACATCCGGAGACAACATGTCTCTCAAAAATATGAAAATAAAATCCTAGCCAACTAATCAGAATGGTGCTCATGGTAGCACATCACTGTCCGCACTAACTACCTTAGTAAGTGGTGGAGGTGACTCGGCACCCCTACGGTGTGCCTCTGATAAGATAAAGGGACATCAGCTAGGCAAGCATAATCAGGAACCCCACAATAAATCCCCTCTATGTTTTGTACAAGCGCTTGCCCCTCGCCCCCCTCACCATGAGGGTCATAAGCGAGAGGAGTCCTCCTCGCCACCAGTGACATTCCAGCGGGCCTCTCTGGGCCAACATCTGCATACATATAGGATCATCTATTAGAACATGCATGTATACCAAAAAATCATAAAACTCATAAAAATAAAAAATATTCTTACCCAACTCCTCATCCCAGTCCTCTCCTTTCTAGAGTGGAAGGTCTGGGTCTCCAGTGAAATCAGTGCCTGCATAAGGCTAGTCCTCTACGACGATCAGCTGTCGTCGGAGCCATCCAAATAACTCGAGTTGCCATGAAATATGTTGGCAACCCCCTGACCTAGGTATCAATGCTACCCATCGAGCCATACGTGGCTCTCTCAATAGTGGATTCGGGACTATATCCCCTTGGCCTTGGAAGACAGGTAGTCGTTCCAAGAAGAACAATACCAAGATTGACCTATGTCGAAATTGTTTCAGTTTTTTCTTTTTTCATTTGGTCAATTGTCGTTTGATGTTCATAGTCATTCTATGGCCCAGTTAAACATTTTTGGGTTCATGCATTTTGATGCAAGAAGGAGCTATGTTTTGGTAGCCCCGTGCGGTGCCTGCGACCCCACGGCCCACATGATAGTATGTAGCACTACTCTAAGTGCTAGATCAGGAATGGTCTGAATGTCTACCTTTCCACTACCTGGCCCTTTGCATGCCCCAGCGCACACTCTGTCCATGACCATTGTCATGTTTTCACTAGAAGGCCTGGTGCCTGTGAAGATAGGAAACGGACCTCTGCGTGATAGTCTAGTGATGAAGTACACGTCTGACACTTCGAGCTTGAGTACTTGATATCGAAGTTTAAAATTCTCCTCGTCCTCGTCCCAGATACTAATAACATATTGCAGTAATTCTGGCTAAGCCTGGAAACATGGGTTTAGGAAGAATTTCTTCAAACTGCAATTTCAGAAAGCATTCATACATTGCTCATTCTCCATTGCCAATTCATCTTCCTCACTATGCTCTCTTTCCTTCCATTCAATTACCATTTTCACTGAGTACCTGCATCAAATCAAACATAGGAGTGTTAGAAACCTCTTCAAGTATTAAAATTTTCTTTTCATTGGTTGTATTTTTGTTAAATTTTAGTGGAATGATGGGTTGCACAGTTGGCACAACTATTTTTCTGATAGTCGCACCACCTGGCGCATCCCCTATGTGAAAAAGGGGTAGTTGGTGCGGGTTCGTGACGGATACCCTCGCCAACCACGAAGGCCCTAAATTTTCAATTCCTCCCCTCAGGGATACCAAATGGTAGTTAAAATTTATGAGATATGGCTTAAAATATGGCTTATGGAAGTGACTCTTACCTCAAGATGACAGGATCCGATTTCGTCCACTAGAGTGCTCTCAGTCATCATCACAATATAGCAATGAAAATGGCTCACTATCGCTCTGCAAAAAGGTAAAGATGTAAAAAGAAAATATGTTTTTACCATTGGTAATATTTATAAATTTTCAAAATCAAAATTAGGTTTTGGAACTTGTTTTCCAAATATTTTATTATATTTTGTCAAAAAATGGGTTTTACGCTTACTTTTTGTGTAGCGACGAGTTTTCAAGTGATTAGGACGATGACACGAGTTGTATTTTATACTTTTTTGGAATCGGTAAAAACACGAAAAAGTCACTACTAGAGTCATCTTTCAGCTCTTTTCTGACTCTCTAAAACTGAAAATATCGCCGAGTCACTTATCATTTTGAGCTCATTAAATTGGCTGCGAAACGACATCTACCCAGTATACGTTTACCCATTTTTTGGGCTGGGATAGATTATTTACGAAAAAGGAATAACCTAGCCTATCGTGATAAGGAGGTTCTCTCAGACATAGTTTTCTACCTTTCTGGATCTGTGGGAATATCTACAAAAAGGTACTGCTGGAGTTTTATTTCTCGCTGTCTTTTCAAACTCTCTAAACATGAAAAGACGCCGAGTTCTTCCTTTGTCAGACTCGTTAAAAATTGATGACATCAGATTCCATCATAATGAAATTACTCAATTTCCTCCTTCCTAGGGCTTGTTAAATGTACTAGGTTGGATTTGTGTGAAGGAAAAACTTATACCACAAGCACATGCTATCCCCTTCAAGCTTGCTTTCAAAAAATAATTGGGGTACTCGCCAGAAATGGTGGGGGAAAATGGAACCAGTATTATAGTCATGTAGGCAGCATGTCGCTCTTGAACATGGCACTTGTCTGCATTCGTGGCAGGTCAGGACCATCTCATCTCGTTATCTGCTTGCCTTCATGGGTTTGGGTAATCTCTTTTGACCACTCATTGGCTATTTTCCACGTCATCATGACCTCAGATCCCTTGATGTCAAATACTGCCAAATCGAATGTAGTGCCACCGATATGCTCAAGAGAAGTTGGCCTCTGGAGTTTTCAACCTCCCTCTGATTCTCTGTTGGTCTTGATTCACAAACATTATGTTCGTCTGTCCCATGTCGATGATGTGGGAAAAATTATGGCCCACCTTTGATCGAGGTTGCTTCCTGTCGACTTCAGCTCATTATCCAGGAAGTTGATCTAGAGACTCCCTTCAGGTGCCTTAGAGCCTACATGTCTCAATGGTAGGTTCTTTTCTTTCGACGCAAGGTTTTCATTATTGGCCTTCGATCGGATGATTATACGGGTGTTCGATGCCAGCTCACTATTCATATTTCATGGATTTTAACTATAGTACCTTGAGATCCATCGTCATTATTGGTGGTTTCTCTCGTGTCCGTTAATGGCTTTCATTATTGGATTTTAATCATACGATGTTCTTGCATGTTTGACTTCAGCTCACATAGTCACATGCTTGAACTTGTACTCTGTTTGGGTCGAGATGGAGTGCAAGACCCTGGATTTTGTCTGAAAAACATCCAGGCTGCGAGTTATTTGTGGATTATTATGAGTTATTACATGAATCATTTGATTGGATGGCTACAACCATACCTGAGTCTACTTATTGGTCCTTATTTACTGGATGGTTGCATCCATTCCTTGGATCCTTGTTTTTGTACACTATATTATGGATGGCTACACCCATACCACATATCATGTATCAAAGATATCAATTGTATTTGTATTCGTAGGTTTTATGACGGCAGTGTTCTCAGTTGGGCGCATTCTCATAAAAAATTTCATCCCTTCCTCTCTCTCGGGCCTCATGCTTTAGGGGGCATCTGTTACATAGAATTTTGTCATCGTCCCTATAATCCATCTTCCCATACATTGGAGGACTATTTCCGTGACCTGTGAACAGTAAAATTTCCTGAAAACACCTTAATGACATCCTTCTGCATAAGGACAAGAATTCTTCTAAAGAAAAATTCCACTAGAAAACCACAAAATTCCATGTTTTGGAATTTTCATGGGTAGCCAGTTCATCCCTCGCACCGATGGGGAAAAATCACACTAGTGGGCACACCAATTGGCACTATGTCCTTGTGTCTCACTCATGCCAAGCCTATTAAGGAATGTTTATTAAAAATAAATGGTGGAATTTTGATTCTAACCAACTCAAAATGAATCATCAGAAAGAATTTGGGTTGCTTGCCTCTGGATCTCCCTGATTAGGAAGTGGTTTTCCACATCTCATGGAACCTTCCTAAGAGATAGGACACTGTCCCATGATTATAGGGATCCCAACCTCCCTTCCTCCCTCTATAAAATCCTGCCCTCTCCATTTGACAGCTAGCTGATCTTGTGGGAAGAAAACTATAGCTGGGTGAATATTGAGAGCAGAGTCGAGGAGAACCCCGTAAGAGAGAGAGCTTTGTCCAGATTCCCAATAGGCTTTGTTGAGACGTGCTCCTCTATAAGCCTCGCCGAAGGAAGATCATAGCGTCAGAGAATTTGGTTGTAATCTCCCTTTTTATCATCTATAATATAAGAGACTATGAAAGTGATATAGTCATATATTACATGATTCTAAACTTTTAAAACATGAAACAATAAAGTTTCCAGTTTTAATGTGGTAAAATTAATCACCTACGATCACACGCCCATTTCGAGATTGATTTTTTTCGACGTGTTTTTTTTTTTCCTTGGTTTTGCCCATGTGTCTTTGTTTTTGATCTCTTCCTCTTTTTTCTACAGTCATAGTGGCGGAACCATCAGTTTCGTCTACTGGTAGTCCTTATACAGACAATTCATCAGAGGTCTCTCAGTCCTCTGTTGAGCATCAGCAGCCCGTTTTATCCAAGTTTCCCGACGAGGGACTAGTTATATCTGAACTTCCCTTTGGAGGACCAGTTGAGTTTGATTGGCCCTTGTCCAATGCCTGGTTTGGATTTGGAGTAGGGGATAATTTCCCTCCTCTAACATCGGGATCACCCTTTTTGGCTGCTGTCATACCTCCTAGTCCCCGTTGTCTTTTAGAAGATCTTATAGCACGGTCAGATATGGACTCATCCAGTCCTTCTCCTAGTGAGGGAATTCCTACCTCTGGTGAAGATTACCAACTTTTTCCCGAAGAAATCCCCGAACCTTCTGTTATGTCTTCACCTGGTCTTTCGCTCCCAGCTGGATATAGTTCTTTAAGTCAGGTCATGGCCATTATTACCTCTATGGGAGTATCAACTCCATCCACGAGACCGACCATTCCCACATTAGGGATGTCGCCATTGACACCTCTCACTACATCTCCTTTTGTCACATCCACACCTGTTAGACCTACTGTCTGTGTGGTTGTTGTTAGCCCCTTATAATTTCCTTGACAAAGAAAGCAAGGGGCTAATTTGTTTTGTAAGCCTGCAAGAAATGCTTTTCCCTTGTAAACACATCATCCTTGCAGCCTTTTCATGTTCCCTACCTTGTGACTATTTCCCTCTACTGTTCAAAGTCAATAAGATTTACTGATGAAGAATTATGCTGCAAAAGGCCATTATCTGCCCCTTGTACCTGTGTAGAATGCCTCTTTCCATCCATCTTCCCCTTTTTTTCAAAGTCCCCTTTTTTCTCCTGAAATCCCACCCTTGCCTTTTGTTTTCGCAAATTTTCCCTCTATCTCCCTACTGTTACCCTCCTTAGGCCTTGAAATGCATTAAAATGGTTATAAACCCACTTTTAGATCTTATGATAGGCCTACGCTCCTTTCCCGCAAGCCCCTTTCAACCACTTTCCCATATACCCGTAGCCCATGACCGAGCGCTTAATGCCTTGGCGCTAGTCGCAATTGCAACATGTAAATGGGCGCATTTCCTTTGTTACAATGAAAAGTCCCGATGCGATCGGGTTACGTTAATAAGGCTCGCAGGGTGATTTTCACTGTTGATGTACCATGAAGATCCAACAGTGGAGCACAAATCACATCCATCGCAATCGCAACATTCATGTGCGCCTCCCGATCAGTCCATCACAAACATTTGTGATGCAATTGATTGTATCACCTCGCCCTCCGATCACTCTCCCTTTCGATAATTACAATCACATAGCGCAACTCCCCTCCGACCGTTCCAATCCTTGATTGCAATTTCCGTATGGGTCCCACCCTTACATTCACCCTCGCACATCTTCATGGCATTCTCACCTAATTCCTTTGTATTTTAGTTTTTAACCAAAGTTTCGTGTTTTCCATTAAAAGTCCCCCATCCCGTTCTATTTCATAAGGTCATCCCATCGTCACATCCCCACCGTTCGTTAATTCACCCGATCAACAGCCCATAGTTCATCCATATCAGCCGCATTTTCATTCTTGGATCTGTATTGATCTGAAAGTTTAGAGTTTACCCATCTCGATGGTCCCTGCCCGCTTTCACTGTTCATAAACCATCCAGTTTCTATCGCACTGCCTTTGGGCAGAGGGTGGTATTCTCCAATTGGCCAGCGATTCCATAGATCACATGACATGCGTCCCATGTACCTTTTTCAAAACCGTCGTCCTCGCGCGTTAACCATTGTCCATCGCGCATTATTGTTTGGACGAGGATGCCCAGCGATATTGCCGTGGACTGTCTGATTTGGGGTGGGCCATCCAATGGCTATCGCTCGCCGAAGATGCACGATAGTTAACTCAGATGCACATGCGATAAATCACGGTATGGCGTGCCATCCAGTTAGTCTCTGCCATCGATCTGATCTGCAGATCGACAGTCCACATTTGATTGCGCATACCATTGCATGTCCTCCATTGCCCGGTCCCACCACATCACCTTTCCACGTGTACCATCGTGTATTCGCCCATCCATGAATATATATTTCATTCCACGGTCAAAGTTTTAAATATTTTTTCCAGTGAAATTATTTTTTCGACATCACCCAGTGCATTTCTCACTGTTACACCTTTCCTCCATAATATCCTCTACATGCTTCATCATCCACCATATCACGTCTTCGTTTCCACAGTCATCCATGTAATCCCCCATGCAAAGTTCTCTTAACTCGTTTTCGTGTTTTTCAAGGTTATCTAAGGGAAGAAAGCCGCCATGATTCATATACACCATTGTAAAGGCACAACGCACAAAAAGAGCTGAAATCTAGAGCCTTTTGTTACAGGAAAACGTCTGGATAGGTGTCTGCAGTATAGATTTCATCAAAGGATAGAGTTTGAACTCTGCAAACCCTCCGGTGCCATTAAAGCTCAGATTGCATGGAAAAAGGCAGTATAGGAGCAGTAGAGAGCTTGAGGCAAGAAATAGAAGACTTTAAGCCTTTTCAAGGATTTTAGAAGGCAAAGGTACCAGTTCAAGGACATCATGGATTGAAAAAAAGGTACGAAACGCAGGGATTTATGTATATCAGGGTTTGCACACCAGCAGAATGTTTTCTCCATAAAGGAAAAAGCACCCATGCATCTTTTACTCTACACCATGTTCCTAAAGAAATTCCCACCCTGACAACAGTTTGAAGCTACCAGAGCATTTGTTTCATGAGTATGGTAGACTTCTTCATCATTCATTTATATTTTGTTTATTCACCGATAGTACTACACAGTATTGCAGTCAGAGTACATCAGAGTTATATCAGAGTAGTCTGAAGACTGAAGAAGATCATTCGCTCACCCAAAGAACACCAGAGATTAATGCACAGGATTTATACAGAATGTGCTTCGACCCTCTTTCTTTTCAGAAGTTTAATGCTACATTTAGTTTTTCACCTACCTTCTCTACTCCACTGGAGCTATAAATTCATGAAGAAACTCATTGTAAAGGTTGTTGATTAGTTATCATAGAACTGCAAGTAGTTTCTCTTGAGACACAGTCTCTGTGTAAAGCTGTAAGATAGGTTGAAGAAGATTTTTTCAGACTAAGTATTTAGCCATTGGCATGTTGTACTAGATTGGTATTGTTGTTTAATATGAAAAACACATTTCTTTGGATCCTGATCTGAAGCAGTGGTGATGTTTTCCTATCTTTGTGTTTACATTCATTTCATTACATTTCTACTGGCTTGCATCAGAATATTGGCATAGGATTTACCCTTGTTAGGTACCCTATGTTTCTGCTCTCCTTTCCATTAATGTTTCTCTTTTGAATGTATTATCTAAGAATTGATTTCAGATAATTTAACCAGTGTAGTTGATGGTATTTCCTGCTCTTTGATGTATGAGTTAAATGTATCTATTCTTAGATGTTTTCTTGTTAAGGATTTAGTTGGAAGATTTGGGAACACTGGGGATTAGAGTTAGCCCTGTCCACTAGGATCCTTGTGCAACCAGTTGGTATTTAGCTTTGTGCTTTGAATCTGTGTATCTCCTTCTCTCTTACCTTTCCATATTACAATCATCTTTAAATATCCTATGTTTTATATGACTAGACCAATTGAAAGCCTGCCTATTAGATAGAAAGAAAATCCTTTCCTGACTCCATTGCCCAATGGTTTGAATATTTCTTGGAACATTTCACCTCTTCCATATCCCTCTTTGCTCAACTTTTTCTTACATTGAACCCTTATTTCCTGATAACCAGCAACCAAACCAAAGCAAACATAGCAAATAAACCTTGTGCCTATAACTAGCCTAACATCTTAACATTCGAGCTTCAAAGACATATACACCTTTGATATAACATAGAGAGATCCCTCTCTAGACCCAGGAGGGCTAGATCCTGAGGTCTAAAAGTGGTTCTGATGTTGTCTCATATTTTGGTATTTCCAACCTTGCCAAAACATGGGAACCCCAACATAATGGCGAATCCACTGGGGAACCTTGAGTGCATTACACCTTAACATTCTTAGGCATTAAAAAAACCTACAATCTCTGGCTAGGTTGGCAGTTAAACACTCCTATTCACACATCAACCTCTATACCATTTGTTTTGTTTTCCCCATACTCTTGGACAGAGTCTAGAAAGGGCCAGGTAGCCTCCGGATCTCACACTCTTTCAGAGGTGACATATCTAGTAAATGCCCTCCCAGTCAATCTCTGGATAGATTTTGCTGTGTTTGGAAGATATCCTTGAAAGAGGACATCTCGTAAGCACTGTGGTGGACAGTGTACCCTCCGAAACATCCTGAACCTTCCACCCGGCAACTCCATATTCCCTAAACGTTTAAAGAATCCACTGGTGATCAGTAGGCCTGCTGATTATCTTGGTTCACATAAGACTCCACTGGGAGACTAGCCTCCATAACAACATCAACCACAATAGTAGCAACAAGTAGGGTTAAGCTGCTTGATCAGAAAACAACATTCTGGCTTCTAGAACCATCCATACAAGAGCTTACCCTAACCCAAACCCACCTGAAATAGTTGACAACCCTGAGGGTATCCTTAAAGGAGCTCCTACACTTAAAGGACCAACTATTTCCAGCCACATCCATAGAGCTAACTCTGCACCAGTAAATCCTACAGCTATATCACACTTTCACCTTGACCTAGACCTACCTAATATATTACCTAGAACTAGGTCATTCAGTACTTTAGACCAGCCAGACCTTGAGCTTCCTTGTTCACCACCCCAAAGTGGTAGACATGTTGGGAATAGACATACCCCTCCTTCTACACCTCCTCATATACATTTTATACAAAACTTGGGGCTTAGTCACCCTAGATCTGCTCATCAGTCTTCTGCTGGTCATAATATCCCTGTCATCCATATACCAGCTGCCCAAGTTAACCCTTTACCTCATCAAAACATCATCATGGAAGCCTGGTATGCACCTTTGGTTTTACCTCAAACTCTAGTACACTTACCGAATTATTATCAGTAAAATATCCCACACTTCACTGCAAAGGAGTCCATCACAACCCAACACCATGTAGATAAGATGGAATATGCTTTTGACTACATGGAAATAGTTGATGATACAGTCAAAATGAGAATCTTTGCCCAGAGCTTAGGGGGTGATGTGAAGAAATGGTTTAAAGGCCTACCTCCGGGTAGCATCAATGATCTCTCGGACTTACATCAAACTTTCATAAACAAATGGGAGGCTAAGGATAACCCTCGCCAACTCTTAGCATAATACATGAGCCTTAAAAAAAACATAGGAGAGAGTGTCCATGATTACACAATAAGATTTAACAGCATTTACAATGCCCTCCCTCCACACATGAAACCTCCACAAGGCATGGCCCTAGAAAAATACCCTGAAGGCTTTGATGCTAACATTGCCTATGAACTTAGGGATAAGGAATACAACACATTGGAGGACATGCAGAAAGGAGCAGTAAATGAGGCAAATCTGATGGAGAAAAGAGCAAGATTGAGATTTGAGAAGAGGGTAACATATAAAGAGGACAATGTAGCTTCCACGTCTGACCCAAATCATGACCATCTAGCCAAAAAGGTGGAAAAGCTATACCAAATGATGGAAAAAATTGTTGTGACAGTTAGTAACCAGAATATAAATCAAAACCAGAACCAAAAATTTAGAAGAAACAATAACACTCCCAATAGACAACGAAAATCAGATCAACAAGTTATTCCCCCATTTCAAGAGAATTTTCTCGATGAAGATGAGGGGATCATAGAAGATTCTGAAGGGAACACAATAAAAATGTTTGAAATAGAAGATTCAATACATAACTGTTACATAGAAGAAGATCAGCCCTCAGCCTCTGGTTGGGAGGAGGAATGGTTAGAATCTGAAGACTACAGGTTAGGGTTTGAAAATGCCATGATGCAGGTCAGAGAAAAATATGAACTTAGGAGTAAGAAGAGCCAGGAAACTACCAAAACCAAAGCTTCTAAGGTCACCATCAAGAAAAGACCTGAGAAAACTTCTAAAGCGACTGTTGAAAGTAACAAATCAGCAGCTGAGAGTTCTAGAAAGAACAAAGAAAAGGACAACCAAAACTCTGATACACAAGGTAAACCAGCTAGCAGCACTGACACTGTAGTTAGTGCTCCTGATAAAATAGTCACAAACGCTATACATAACAAGGATAAACACACTGGTTTAGCCACTAAGGTAGTGGCTAATAAAACAGAGTTGAGCATTCCCAAGAGTCAGTCCACCTTCAATTTGGAGAGTGAGATTGCAAAAATTGAAATCTCTGTCCCACTCTCTAAGCTGGCCAGTCAGGATGTATATAAAGGCCAAATTTTCAAAGCATTAAACTTAGGTGAGAACAGTGACACTGTAAATCTGAGTGATGATCAACCTGCCCTCCTGTTTGGTCCAAAGATAGAAGGAAAGTTTCAGGAAGGGGTTGTTCCCCATTTTTATATCAGTCTTAATGTCCATGATAAGATTCTCCACAATGCAATGCATGATTCTGGGGAATCACACAACCTAATGCCTAAATTAGTAATGGAAAGATTAGACCTAGAGATAACCTGTCCATCCAAAGACCTATATTCATTTGACTCTAGTAGAGTAAAGTGTCTTGGGCTGATCAAAGATTTATGTGTGAGCCTTACTCAGATTCCTGCCAAGTGTATGGTCATGGATGTTGTTGTGGAAGATGTGCCACCCAAATATGGCATGCTATTATCAAGATCATGGGGAGCCAAGCTACAAGGAACAATGCAGATGGATGGGGCTTATGCTACAATCCCAATCTTTGGCCAACTTAGACAACTGTACAGGGAAGAAAAAATGAAATTCCTAGTTAGTAGCCCTGAAAAGCTTGAAAATTCTCCTTTATACTCTGTACATAAAGACCTGGATTCCTTTATCTTCTGCACTAATGAATCTTTAGGGAGACTAGAGTCTGAAAACGTAGATATAAGTAGAGGTACACAGGATGAAACAGAGCCAATGGATTTTAACATAATGGCTATCGTAGACTCAGAGGATGAAAACGTAGAAAACCTTGAGCAGTGCACTGAAACAACAATGAAAAGTGAACCAGAAATAGAATGCAATCAACCAACTAATCACCTCTCTGACTTCCACAACCATAACGAAAAACTAGATAGCCCACGGCCTAATGCAGACCCTATAACACAACATAATGGCGAACCCAGCTGTAGGTAAGCGAATGATAACAAAAATGAGAGTGAACCCCTATGGGAGATGAGCTTCGATGGGTCCTGTACGAGGAGAGCTATTGGGGAAGGAGTGTGGATACGAAATGCAGAGAATGACTACGCAGAGAGCCATGCCTGCAACCTACACTTCGAATGTACAAACAACATTGCAGAGTATGAGGCTCTTATCTTGGGTTTAAACCTGTTGAGGAAATTAGGAGCCCATAGGATAGTTGTGCATGGAGACTCTGAACTGATTTTTAAATAGGTGAATGGTGAATACACAGCAAAACATCCTAGGCTGAGAGCATATAGGAATTACACTATGGATCTACTGAAAACGTTTGTTGAATGCAAATTAATGTTCGTTCCTAGGGGTCAAAATGTCATTGCAAACAGATTAGCTTGCCTATCTAGTTCATACCCTAAGGCTCCAATCGACCAAAATATCATCATACAGAACAAATTCAGACCTGTAGTACCAGACAACGAAAAATATTGGTAGGTCTTTGAAGGTGATAAACATATTGAGGATTTCCTGGTAGGCATAAGCGAGTTTGAGTTTTCTGATTCAGACTCCAAATATGACAGTAGTTGCCTAAGTGACGAGTCCTCAGATGAGGAAGAAATACCCTGTAACATAGAAATAAACTCTTTAAATGAATAGACTAGAAATTCAAACAGAAATTGTGAAAACATAGGAAATGAAGAAGTAGAGGTGCTGCAGGCCAAAGATAAGAATATACCCAGAGGCCTGGCACCCTTAGAGGACCTTTTTGACTTCGATGATGTGGAAAAAAATCCTACCTTAGAACATGTGGACTCTTACATAGAAGAATGCAACATAGGCACTGAAGATGAGCCCAAAATGATTAAACTGGCTAAGTCTTTACCTGCAGACATGAAGAGAAAATTCATTGACCTTTTCAAGGAATTCATTGATGTGTTCGCCTGGAGTTACGAAGACTTAAAGGCTTATGACACCAACATTATACAACAAAAAATAACTTTAAAAGAGAATCAGAAACCTTTTAGGAAGAAACTTTGTAGGATAAATCCGAAACAGTTGCCTACAGTGGAAAAAGAGATTAAAAAGATGTATGAGGCAGGCATAATAGTTCCTGTGAGGTTCTCTGATTGGGTGTCAAACCTAGTGGCTGTGAGAAAGAAAATAGGGGAAATCAGGCTGTGTATAGACTTCAGAAATCTTAATAGAGCCTCACTAAAAGACAATTACCCTTTGCCTAAAATGGAACATATTCTTCAGAGGGTAGTAGGTTCTAAGAGGATTTCCCTGCTAGATGGTTTTTCAGGTTACAACCAAGTCCTAGTAATCCCAGAATATCAACTCAAAACAACCTTTACCACTCCATGGGGTACCTTTATGTGTGTGAAGATGCCTTTTGGATTGGTGAACGCTGGGGCAACCTTCCAAAGAGCGATGGACATAGATTTTTCAGATGAGATAGGGTACTTCATTGTTGTTTACTTAGATGACATAGCAATCTATTCCAAGACTGAAGAAGAACATCTAAAACATCTGAGAAAAGTGTTTGAAAAATGTAGAAGGTTTGGCTTGTCATTGAATCCCAAAATGACTATATTCGGGCTACAAGAAGGTAAAATTCTTGGCCACATTATATCTGAAAAGGGAATCAGGATAGACCCAAAGAGAGTTGAGGGAATACTACAGATCACACACCCGAGAAACATCAAAGAGTTACAGTCCTTCATTGGAAAAATCAACTTCCTTAGGAAATTTATCCCCAACCTGGCTGAACACCTTAGGAATATGACTAACATGCTAAAGAAAGGTGAGGGGGTTAAATGGACTGTTGGAGCTAAACAATCTTTTGAATCAGTAAAACTTGCACTCACCCAAGCTCCTATTCTGATTAGCCCTGATTTCTCAAAGGATTTCCCAATCTTTTCATTTTCCTTTGAGCATACAGTGGTTGCAGTTTTGTTGCAGAAAAACACTGAGGGAATGGAACAACCAATTTCCTTTTTCAGCAAAGTGTTGAGAGATGCACCCTTGAAATACAACATCATGGAAAAATAGGCCTATGCCTTAGTCAAGGCCTTAAAGGACTTTAGGGTGTACATACTGCATTCTCACACCATAGCTTATGTGCCTAACATAGTTGTCAAAGATATATTGCCCCAAGATCCTGATGGGAAGAGGGGCAAATGGATTGCTGTGATTTTAGAATATGACCTTGAGATATAACCCACCAAACTAATCAAAGGGAAGGGCTTAGCTAAATTAATGGCTGAATCAAACTTACAGGCCCTTGACATTAACATGTTAAATGCCTTGGATGAGCAGGAAGGACCACCTGATCCCACTGTTGAGGAGAAGTTTCATAACTCTCCTTGGTACTCTGATATCCTTTATGTGCTCTCCAACCTCAATGCTCCACCCGAACTATCAAATACCAAGGCTAGATTTCTGAAATTGAAGGCTAGAAACTACTACATTTTAAACAAAAACTTATAGTTGAAGAATCCAAATGGCCTGTTGCTTAAATGTTTGCCTGAAGCTGAGGCTGAAAGGATTAAACAAGAGTTCCATGATGGAGAGTGTGGAGGCCACCTGAGTTGGAAATCCACTGCAAAAAAAATACTTAGGGCTGGTTATTATTGGCCTACGTTCTTCAATGATATCCATAAGATGACAATCGCCTGCCACAAATGCCATATCTTTGAAGGCAAAAGAAAACTTCTCCCCCTCCCTTTACAACCTATCACTGTTGAAGGCCCTTTTATGCAATGGGGCCTATCTTTCATAGGGGAGATTCACCCTGCTTCATCTGCACAACACAAATGGATCCTAACAGCCACAGACTACTTCACTAAGTGGATAGAGGCCATACCTACTAGGAGGGCCATAGATTCAGTCACCATTAGTTTCCTAGAGGGTCATATCCTCTCTCGGTCTGGCTGCCCAAGGAAAATAATCACTGATAATGCTACTGCTTTCAGATCCAAGAAAATGGTTGATTTTTGTCACAGGTACCAAATAGAACTTGGTCATTCAACTACCTATTACCCTCAGGGTAATGGATTAGCTGAATCATCGAACAAGAGCCTAGTGACCATCATCAAGAATCTATTGGAAGAGAACAAAAATTCATGGCATAACAAGTTTGTACATGCTTTGTGGGTTGACAAGCTTACAACAAAGAAATCCATTGGCATGTCTCCATATCAGCTTGTCTATGGAACAGAAGCAGTGTTTCCCACCAGCCTTGGGCTACCGGTGATCAGGCTGGTCCAGGAGGTTCAAACAAAAGAAGACAGTATGGTGAGAAGGATAAACCAGACAATCCATCTCCAGCAAACAAGCGAAGAGGTTTATAACAGAGCTATCATAGTTTAGGAAGGCAAAAAAAGGTTGTTTGACAAGAGAACCAAAGCTGCTGATTTCAAAATTGGAGATAAAGTTCTCAAGTGGGACTCAAGGAGAGAGGATAAAGGAAAACATGGCAAGTTTGACAATTTGTGTCATGGTCCATACATTATCCAGGCTACTGTGGGTCCAAATGCATTCTTCCTATAGGAATTAGATGGTACATAGCTATTTGGAGGTCCTGCCAATGGCAGGATGCTCAAACACTACTTCTGTTGATTTACAATTTCCAGTTTCCATTCCCATTGTACATACCATTGCAGTTTTTATTTTCGAGAAAAAGAGAAAATGTTCCAAAAAAAAACAAGATAAAAGTGAGAGGTTAAGACATGCTCAAAACATGAACCTCTGATGTGCAAAAGGTTGCCTCTAATAAGCTCAAAACCTGAGCCAAAGGAAGCAAAGAATCTGGTCCTAACACACTCAAAACCTGGACCAGCAAAAGAAGAAAGAAGAATCAACTCTAACATACCGAAAACCAGAGCTGAAATGAAGAAAGGAAGTGACTCTAGCATGCTCAAAAATTGAGTCACAAAGAGAAGAAGGATACTTCAAGTTTCAAATTTCAAGCCTTCACAGTTTTGTTTTCAGATTTCTCCAATTTTTTGTCCATGTGCAACTGTCTTTATGCCTTGGACTCACAGCAAGTTAGACAGTCTAATCCTGGCTTGGCTGTTTTTCAATTTCTGTTGTAGAATATAGAGAAGAATCTGCCGGATAGTTTAATCCCAGCATATATTAGATTACGTAGAGAAACATATGAGACCAATAGTCTAATCTGGTCTCATGGAGAAATAAGGGTATATTTAGAATAGGTTTATTTTCTGTTATAAAAATAAATGATGCGAAGGGTCTGCTAGTTCAAATGCACCCTAGAAGAAGAAAAAATGCTAGGATTGTAGTATGGGTAGGTATATTATTGGGAAAAAAAATTCTGCTGATGTAGTGTCTTCACATTGTGGCAGCTAATGAAAGAAAGAAATGGATGTGCCAAGCAGAAGGCACCTAGCCTACACCAAAGATCTATTTTCTGAATTACTGACTCCTTCAAGAAGAATCCATCCCCATGTGGAGCCACTGTTAGCCCCTTATAATTTCCTTGAAAAAGCAAGCAAGGGGCTAATTTTTTTGTAAGCCTGCAAGGAATGCATTTCCCTTGTAAACACATCATCCTTGCAGCCTTTTCATGTTCCCTACCTTGTGATTGTTTCCCTCTGCTGTTCAAAGTCAATAAGCCTTACTGATGAATAATTATGCTCCAAAAGGCCATTATCTAC
The DNA here is from genome assembly GCA_034641835.2 of Pinus albicaulis. Lineage (NCBI taxonomy): Eukaryota > Viridiplantae > Streptophyta > Pinopsida > Pinales > Pinaceae > Pinus > Pinus albicaulis. The sequence continues at coordinate 991,095,315 of CM076578.1, read as the reverse complement.
CCCTTGTACCTCTGCATAATGCCTCTTTCCATCCTTCTTCCCCTTTTTGTCAAAGTCCCCTTTGTTCTCTTGAAATCCCAACCTTGCCTTTTGTTTTCAAAAATTTCCCCTCTATCTCCCTACCGTTACCCTCCTTAGGCCTTGAAATGCATTAAAATGGCTAGAAACCCACTTTCCAATCTTATGATAGGCCTGAGCTCCTTTCCTGCAAGCCCCTTTCAACCACTTCCCCATATACCCGTAGCCCATGACCGAGCGCTTAACGCCTTGGCACTAGTCGCAATCGCAACATGTAAACAGGCACATTTCATTTGTTACAATGAAAACTCCCGATGTGATCGGGTTACGCTAATAAGGCCCGCAGGGTGATTCGAGCCATTGATCTACCACAAAGATCTGACAGCAGAGCGAAAATCACATCCATCACAATCGCAACATTCATGTGTGCCTCTCGATCGGTCCATCGCAAACATTTGCGATGCGATTGATCATATTGCCCTACCCTCCAATCACTCTCCCTTTCGATCATCGCAATCGCATAGCGCAACTCCCCTCCGACCGTTCCAATCCTCGATTGTGATTTTCGTATGGGTCCCATCCTTACATTCACCCCCACAGATCTTCATGGCATTCTCACCCGATTCATTTGTATTTTAGTTTTTAACCAAAGTTTCGTGTTTTCCATTAAAAGTCACGCATCCCGTTCTGTTTCATAAGGTCGTCCTGTCGTCACATCCCCGCCGTTCGTTAATTCACCCGATCAACGGTCCACAATTCATCCATATCATGCATGTTTTCATTTATGGATCTATATTGATCTGACGGTTTAGATTTTACCCATCCTGGTGGTCCCCACCCACTTTAACTATTCATAAACCATTTGGTTTCTATCGCACTTCCTTTGGGCAGAGGGCAGTATTCTCCGGTCGACCAGCGATTCCATACATTGCGTGACACGCGTCCCCTACACCTTTTTCAAAAGTATCGTCCTCGCACGTTAACCGCCGTCCATCGCGCATTATTTTTCGGGCAAGGATGCCCAGCGATATTGCTATGGACCGTCCGATCTGGGGTGGGCCATCCAATAGCTATCACTCACCGAAGATGCACGATAGTTAACTTAGATGCACATGCGATAATTCAGGGTACAACGCACCATCCAGCTAGTCTTTGCCGTCGATCTAATCTGCAGATCGATGGTCCACATTTGATTACCCCCACCATTGCATGTCCGTCGTTGCCCGGTCCCACCATGTCACCTTTCCATGTGTACCATTGTGTATTCACCCATCCATGAATATATATTTCATCCCACGGTCAAAGTTTTAAATATTTTTTCCAGCAAATTTTCTTTTCGACGTCACCCAGTGCATTTCTCACTGTTACACCTTTCCTCCATAATATCCTCTGCATGCTTCATCATCCACCATATCACATCGCCCTTTCCGCAGTCATCCATGTCACCCCCCATGCACAGTTCTCTTAACTCGTTTTCGTGTTTTTCAGGGTTATCTAAGGGCAGAAAGTAACCATGATTCATATACACCATTATAAAGGCACAGCGCACAGAAAGAGCTGAAATCTAGAGCTTGTTGTTATAGGAAAATGACCGGATAGGTGTCTGTAGCATAGATTTCATCAAAGGATAGAGTTTGAACTCTGCAAACCCTCCGCTGCCATTAAATCTCAGATTGCATGGAAAAATTCAATACAAGAGCAGCAGAGAGCTCGAGGCAAGAAATAGAAGACTTTGAGCCTTTTCAAGGATTTTAGAAGGCAAAGGTACCAGTTCAAGGACATCATGGATTTCATAAAAGGTACGACATGCAGGGATTTATGTATATCAAGGTTTGCACACAATCAGAATGTTTTCTCCATAAAGGACAAAGTGCCCATGCAGCTTTTACTCTACATCGTGTTCCTAAAGAACTTCCCACCCTGACAACAATATGAAGCTACCAGAGCATTTGTTTCATGAGTATGGTATAATTCTCCATGATTTATTTATCTTTTGTTTATTCACCAATAGTACTACACAGTACTACAATCAGAGTACATTAGAGTTATATCAGAGTAGTCTAAAGAATGAAGAATATCATTCACTCACCCAAAGAACACCAGAGATTAATGCACAGGATTTATACAGAATGGGCTTTGGCCCTCTTTCTTTTCAGAAGTTTAATACTACATTTAGTTTTTCACCTACCTTCTCTGCTCCACTGGAGCTATAAATTCATGAAGAAACTCATTGTAAAGGTTGTTGATCAGTTATCATAGAACTGCAAGTATTTTCTCTTGAGACACAGTCTCCGTGTAAAGCTATAAGATAGGTTGAAGAAGATGTTTTCAGACTAAGTATTCAGCCATTGGCATGTTGTACTTGATTGGTATTGCTGTTTAATATGACAAGGACATTTCTTTGGATCCTGATCTGAAGCAGTGGTGATTTTTTCCTATCTTTGTGTTTACATTCATTTCATTACGTTTCTACTGGCTTGCATCAGAATATTGGCATAGGATTGACCCTTGTTAGGTACCCTATGTTTCTGCTCTCCTTGCCATTAATGTTTCTCTTCTGAATTTATTATCTAAGAATTGATTTCAGATAATTTAACCAGTGTAGTGGATGGTATTGCCTGCTCTCTGATGTATGAGTTAAATGTATATGTTCTTAGATGTTTTCTTGTTAAGGATTTAGTCAGAAGATTTGGGAACACTGGGGATTAGAGTTAGCCCTGTCCACTAGGATCCTTGTGCGACCAACTGGTCTTTAGCTTTGTGCTCTGAATCTATGTATCTCCTTCTCTCTTACCTTTCCATATCACAATCATCTTTAAAGATCCTATGTTTTAGATAACTAGCCCAATTGAAAGCCTGCCTGTTGGATAGCAAGAAAATCCTTTCCTGACTCCATTGCCCAATGGTTTGAATATATCTTGGAATGTTTCACCTCTACCATATCCCTCTTTGCTCAGATTTGTCTTACATTGAACCCTTCTTTCTTGATAACCAGCAACCAAACCAAAAAAAACAAACCTTGTGCCTATAACTAGCCTAACATCTTAACATTCAAGATTCAAAGAAATATACACCTTTGATATAACATAGAGAGATCCCTCTCTGGACCCAGGAGGGCTAGAGCCTGAGGTCTAAAAGTGGTTCTGATGTTGTCTCATCTTTTGGTATTTCCAACCTTGCCAAAACAAGGGAACCCCAACAGTTGCATCTACCCCTATTGTTACTACTCATTCAACTAGGACCTCATCAGTTCCTGAAGATGTTTATATCTCTTCCGCCATTCCAGAGAGCATTTCTCCTGATGAGTACGAGATGTATTTACAGCCACCGATATCTGAGGTTGGTTAATCCTCTCAGGATCTTAACCGTCCTTATTTTTCCCATTATGGATCAGATGGTGCCCTGATCTACATATTTCCATATCAATATAATGAGTAGGGCAACCCCTTTCATTTTCCTGCTCCTGAGGCTTATCAGTATATTAACGGTTTTCTATCTACCTAGCTTGGGCAACCTTCCAATCAACAAGGGCAGAAACTTCAGGGACAACCTTCGTTTCAGCAAGGATATGCTTCTGGCCCACAAGGACAACCCTTCTAGGGACAACCATCGGCCCAGCTAGGCTATGTGTATGACCTACAAGGACAACCCTTACAGGGACAACCTTCAGTCCAGCAGGGATTGTTTTATGGCCCACAAGGGTAGTCTTACAATCCTCAACGTCAATCTCTACAGCCTCACCCTATGGTCCAACCAGGGCAATCTCAAGGACTGGCAAGACAACCGGGGTATAATATAGACCACCATATGGTCCTAGGGGGAAAACCCATCCTTTTCAACCTTTGGTGCAACCTCAATAGCCTCATTTTCCAATTGGTCAAAATGTTGCATAGCCTCGGCCGTCTTCTAGTCCTGTCATAGGTCAACTTGGTTATCAGGCACAACCTGGCCCACTCCCGCCATCAGGCCAACCTTCTTAACCAGGGAAACCTGGTGTCCCTCATCAGCCAGTTCAACCTGTTCAACTAGGGCAACCTACACAACCAAGTCAATCTGTTCAACCAGGAAAACCTGCACAACCTGTTAACCTTTCTTAACAGCCAAATCCACTTGTGTTCCCTACTTATCAGACTCAGCAGGGTCCCACTTACGAGCAACCCATTCAACCCCAAGGCAAATATTACCTTCAAGGTCAGTCTCGACTGGTTTACAACCTGCCCCAAGGTTCTGGTTATTACCTTCAACAACCAGGATATACTTATACTTCGTAGTCAAATCCATACACTGCTCAATCGGGGCCCACATATAATTAGAATTAGTACCCCGGTTATCAACCCCCGTATCCTAGTTTTTAGCGGCCATATCAACCCATTTATCTGGCTTATACCCCCTATGGTTAGAATCCTCTAGGACAGAACCAATTGGGGCAGAGTTATGCTCAACCAGGCTGGAGTACATGTACAGGTCCTTATCGGGGACCTGGCATGCCTTTTGACCCTTAATTTCCTTTTCTCGCCACATTAGAATTACCAGACGTGTCCAAATTGACCAATGATCCGATTCTTCATAATCCATATTGTCCTCTAGTTTCAACAAAGGTTCCTAGTGATTGTCCTAAGTTTGAGGGTAAATTTGGAGAAGACCCCCAAGCACATGTCATGACATACCATTTGTGGTTCTCTTCAAACTCTTAGATAGATGACTCGATTCGTCTATGACTTTTCTAGCACACTCTCACCGGTGCTGCTGCTAAATGGTACATTAGCTACCCCGTGGTATTTTTCAATATTTTAATACTCTAGCTATGGAATTCTTGACGAATTTACAGTTACTGGTTCGTTATGAAGTCGGGACGCATCTCCTGACATCTCTGAAACAAGAAAAAGCCACTCATATTTCAGATCATATTCACGAATGGAGATGCCATCATCATATGATAAAGTTTGACATTCCTGATCAGCTTCTAGCTCACTACCTCCTTTGTCAATAAGATTGCATAAGACATTTCTATGGGGGCATGTGTAACCAAGGAACAAGCCATTTCTCGTGCCCAGTACGTCGATTTAGCGTACTCCCAGTCTGTCACATTATATGACATCTTGACTGATGCCTTGCGACCAGGGACCTCTAAAGCACCAACTACCCCATAGGTTGATGGTGTTATTAGTTCTGTCTCTCATAATTCTCACAAGTCTTCCAACAGGAAGCAGAAATCGAATTCTTCCAACAATTGTGCTCCTATGGCTACTTCAGATTTTGGTAAGACCACGGAGGTCAACGCCGTCCAGGCCAATCCTACGGACAAGACTTCCAAAGGGAAAAAGAAGGGCAAAGGTGAAGCCAAATCCGATTCCCCAAAACTAGAATCATCCAAACCATGTGCTAATGATGGTTCACAATAGAAACCAAAGTACCCTTGCCTGATCTGTGATGAAGACCACTACACCAAATATTGTCCTAGACGATTCGAAGTTAGTCAACTTCTTAAGGGTTCTAAGGGAACTCTGACAGTTCTTAAGGAACATTTTCCATCTCAACAGACCCAAATGGTCGAGCAGCCTTCGCCATATGCACCGTTTGGGTCTCAAGTTTTCATGATGAATGGTGCTACACCTGTTTCTATTACCACTCGGTTGAAGGATTATGCCAGATCATGCCAGCCAGCTAGGAAGGAGGTCGTTGAAAGCCCTCCTCCCCCACCTGCCTTTGGTCCCCTTGAGATTGAAGGACCCAGTGCTGAACCTGTTGTATGCCCACCTTCCAAAGGTGTTCTCCGACAGTATTCCTATAATCCAAATGCCCGTGCTTCTCAACATTACAACATTGTTGAGGATTTTAAACTGGCGCCTTGCGTGATGTATACATTGGAAGTGTTTCGGAGTTGTCCGTCTCAATGAAAATATTTTTTATATGTGATCAGTGGAATCGATCTTGCTGATTCTAGCCTTCTCACCTTTGATCTAGAGAATTTCATCCCCCAACTCTTGCACTAGATTGTGCTTGTTATACAACTCAGAATTAATGGCCTCAATATTCACAGATCCAGTGTGGACGAGGGTGCCTCTACCTGCGTTATGTCATCTACTTGCTGGAAGGCCATTGGCTCTCCAACCCTCACTTCATTTTCCTATGCCCTTGAGGCATTCGATGGAAGGGAATAAAAACCCATGGGTGTTCTCGCGAGTTTACTGATCACATTACAAGGTAATATAGTCAATGTTGAATTGGAAGTTGTTGACGCCAAGCTCAACTATAATATTCTACTCTGTCACATCTGGACCCACACCATGTTGTGCATTCCATCCACCCTCTTTCGAATTTTGAATTTTCCACATGAGGGTAAGATTGTTACTGTTGATTAGTTGTCTTTCTTTACCTCATCCTCCAAGAACAACGTGCCATACATGGATCAAATTCCTAATCCCCCCGATAGTATAGGACCTAGCCTTTTCAAGGACCCCGTTCTCATGGGTATTTTTCCCATTCCATCACCGAACAGCGTTCAAGTCAATATGATCTCCAGGTCAGACGACCCGTGGATCGTCCCTTCTCCTAAGTAGGTTGCCTCTTTTGGAGAATCGATGCCTCTGACCCCCAATTGAAATCAATTATTGTGAGATATTTTCCACATGAGATCCTCCTCCTACTAATAATTATCCTTTGAGCATGGATCTTAATGTTTATTCTCAATCCCCTTGGCTCAGCGATACAGATTTTCCTAATATTTTGAGAGAATTTTTTCCATCTGACGAAGATATCATGGAGACTATGTCTCTCGAAGATCTTCCATGGAGCGATGGACATCATCGTTCCTCGTTCATGCCTAGCCTGGGGGAAATGTCTAATTGTCTCAAGAGTTTTGCATCTCAGGTTCCCTCTCCACCTCTCCAAATGCCAATATTGTCTCATGAAGTATTTTCAGAAGCAAATCTGAGTAATATTACCCAAATGATGCCTATCGACATCTGCGTTAAACTGGGGGCGTCGAGAACATCCATGTGGGAGTCACTTGTTCTCCCGATGAGATTCAAGTGTACACTAGCCTTTTCCATGAATTCTGTGATGTTTTTGCATGGTCTTATGAAGAGATGCCTGGGATCAATCCTAGTATCATCGTGCACGAAAGTCCCACCTATCTTGGTGCGAAGCCTATGCACCAACATCTGCGTCCAGTGCGTCCTCGAAAAGCCGCTGCTATAAAAGTTGAATTTGAGAAACTTATTAAAGTGGGCTTCATATATCCGATCCCTCTGAAAGAGTGGGTTTCCAATATCATCCATATGGATAATAAGCAGGCAACAATTCGAGTCTTTGTTGACTATCGAGATATCAATCGGGCTTGCCCTAAGGACAACTATCCCACCCCCTTTATAGATTAGATCATTGATGATTGTGCGGGGAGTGAGATATTTTCCCTTATGGACGGATTTTCAGGTTATAATAAAATCAATATCCTTCCATCCGACCAACATAAGACCGCTTTCATCTGTCCGTGGGGAACATTTGCCTATAAGAAGCTCCCTTTCGACTTAAAAAATGCTGGGGCTACCTTCCAACGTGCCATGTCCTACGCCTTTCACGAAATACGTAATGTTTTTTAGTCATACCTAGAAGACCTTTTGGCTCATTCAGCTCTACGTGAAGACCATCCAGAACATCTCCGCCATATTTTTCTCCACTGCAGACATTAGAACATCAGGCGTAATCCTCACAAGTGCATCTTTTACATTAACTGTGGTCGGCTTTTAGGATTCATTGTCTCTAAGGACAGAATTCACCTTGACCCTCTCAAGGTCAAGGCTATCGTTAATCTCCCCTCTCCATCCTAGCTGCATCAACATCATAGTCTTCAGGGGAAAGAAAATTTCTTACTTCGCTTTATCCTGAACTATGCAGAGGTAGCCAAAGGGTTTATGCGACTTCTCAAATAGGACGTACCTTTCTATTGGGACAAGATTTCTCAGCAATATTTCGATAATCTTAAGACATTCGTCATCAACACTCCATTAATAATTCCTCCAAACTATCATCGCGAATTTACCCTCTATTTGGCTGCCACATTCATCACAATTGCCATGGTTCTGGTACAGGATGAGAATGACGATAACAAAAACGTGGTTTATTATCTGTCTCAGAATCTCCTCGACACTGAAACACATTATTCCCATGTCAAGAAGTTGGTGTTGGCCGCGGTCCAGGCCACTGAGCAGTTTCGCCATTACATCCTGTTACGCATGGTAACCATGATTTCCAACTGCAACTCCATGAATTAAATTTTGTCTCGAAAATTGATGGGGGGCAAGTACTCAAAGTGGATTATGATCCTCCAAGAGTTCGATCTGGAGTTCACTACTACCAAATCGAAGAAGTCACTAGTTTTTTCTAATCTCATTTTCTCCCTCCCTACCGACTTTGTTCCATCTCAATCCGAGGATCATATCCAAGACGAAACTCTCTTCTTAATCAGTACTCTTGATGCATGGTACGGAAATATCATCATGTACCTCTAGAAATCTACCTTTCGATCCAAGTTAACAAAGGATGCTTGACACCGTGTTCGACACCAGTTGCAACCATATCGCATTGTCGGAGATACCCTATATCGAGTCAGATTTGATTCTGTACTCCGTCGGTGTTTGACCTTAGAAGAGGCTGAGAAGGTTCTGAATGACTGTCATAGTGGCACCTGTGGCGGTCGCATGTCCGGTTATGCTACTGCATAGAAGATCCTTCGTGCGGGCTATTTCTGGTCATCTATATTTAAAGACTGTATTGTTGCAGTAAGCAAGTGTCAGGTGTGTCAGATCTTCCAACGCAAGATGCATGCGCCGCCTCTCCAATTACATCCTGTCATTACTGTGGGCCCTTTTCCCAAATGGGGCATTGATTTTATGAAATCTAACCCTCACTTGGCAGGGGGGCATGCTTATATCATCGTTGCCATAGATTATTTCACCAAGTGCACCAAAGCGATGCTTACATTGGCTAAAGACGGTAAGACAGCTGCACAGTTCATTTTCAACCATGTGATCACGTGTTTCGGCATTCCTCAAGCCATCATCACTGATCATGGATCTCATTTTTGGGACTACATGATGGTAGAGCTGACATCTAGTTTGGGCTTGCATCAGGACAACTCAACGCCATATTATCCCCAGGAAAATGGCCAGGTTGAAGCTGTGAAAAAATTTCTTGTAACGATGCTTCAAAGAACAATTGGTATACACAAATTGAATTGGAATCTCTAGTTGTTTTTAGCTCTTTGGGCCTACCGAACGTCAGTGAAGAGTGCGACCGGATTCACACCTTTCCAGTTGGTGTATGGTCTGGAAGCTACTCTTCTAGTTGAATGTGAGATCGCTTCACTAAAATTGGTTGTGGAATTATTGCCCGATACTTCCCCAGAGGAAGAACATCTCCTATATCTCGAAATATTGGATGAAACTCATCGCTTTGCTGCTTTGGTTATCGAGGGACAGAAAAAGCAGGTTAAAGCTCATTTCGATCAAACGGTTTCTCTGCGCTCTTTTATTGAACGGGACCTTGTCCTCTTGTATGATCAAGCTCATGACAAGCTTGGGGCAGGAAAATTCCAACCTATGTGGAATGGGCCCTATATCATTTAACGCGTATTAAAAAATGGGGCTTATGAGTTGATCGATTATGAAGGTCTTATTTTGGCAAAACCTAGAAATGGGTTGTACCTAAAGAAATATTATGCTTGAATCATTCTTGCGTAGTATGTGTACATAGGTGATTTGTTTTCATTTTTCTGCATGTGTGGTGTGGTGCGATTTGTAAGAATTTTTCTACTTATTGGGTCTTCCGGATCGTGGAGATGTCTATTAATCCTTATGTCAGTTTTGTGGATGGTGCCTCTCGTAGTACCAAGAACCTATCTTCGACAGCCTGGGTAATTTATGATCCTGCTAGTGAGTTGGTTAATTTACAAGGTGTTTGTCTAGGGCCTACTACAAATAATATTGCATAATATAGTGTTGTTTTGGAATTATTAAACGAGGCTTTCAACCTCGGTATTCGCACGTTTCTTGTATATCTAGACTTATAGCTTGTGGTTTTACAGCTCAATGGTCATTATTCAATTAGAAACACATGTATTTTAAGGCTGTATCTACCTATTCGTTTACTTGAAAGAAATTTTGATTAAATTACATATCAACATATACCAAGAGGAATGAATACACTAACAGAAGCAGTAGCCAACATGGTATTAGATAGAAATTTATGCAATTTGTAAGAACATCATCATATGTAAGCAAGATCCATGTAGAAATAGATGCATATATATATGTTGGATGTTTGCAAAGTGTGCATCATATAAAACAAAAAAATATACTTGTTTGTGTCAGTTACATCCATAGATGACATGTCTCTCAAAAATATGCAAATAAAAGCCTAGGCGACTAGTCGTCATGGTGCTCATGGTAGCATGTCACTGTCCGTACCAACCAGCTTAGTAAGCGGTGGAGGCGACTCAGCACCCCTACGGTGCGCCTATGATAAGCTGAAGGGAAATCATCTAGGTGAGCATAATCCAGAACCCCACGAGAAATCCCCTCTAGGTTCTTTACAAGCTCATCCCCCTCACCCCCATCACGTTGAGGGTCATAAGCGAGAGGAGTCCTCCTCACCACCGGTGAAATTCCGGCGGGCTTCTCTTGGCCAACATCTGCATACATATAGGATCAGCTATTAGAACATGCATGTATACCAAAAAATCATAAAAATCATAAAAATAAAAAAGAGTCTTACCCAGGTCCTCATCCCAATCCTCTCCTTCCGAGAGCGGAAGGTCTGGGTCTCCAGTGAAATTAGTGCCCGCATAAGGCCAGTCCTCTATGATGATCAGCTATCATCGCAGCCATCGAAATAACTCGGGCTGCCATGACATCTGTTGGTTGCCCCCTGCCCTGGGCATCAATGCTACCCATAGAGCCATCTTTGGCTCTCTCAATGTTGGATCCAGGACTATAGCCCCTTAGCCCTGGAAGATAGGCAGTTGTTCCAGGAAGAACGATACCAAGATTGACCCGTATCCAAACTGTTTTAGTTTGGTATTTTTTCATTTGGTAAATTTCCATTTGATGTTCATAGTCATGCTGTGGCCCAGTCAAACACTCTTGGGTTCATGCATTCTGATGCAAGAAGGAGGTGTATTTGGTAGCCTCGTGCGGTGCCTGCGACCATGCGGCCCACGTGATAATATGTAGCAATACTCTGAGTGTTAGATCAGGAATGGTCTGAATTTATACCTTTCCGCTACCTAACCCTTTTCATGCCCCTGTGCACACTTTGTCCATGACCATTATAATGTTTTCACCAGAAGGCCTGGTACCTGCCAAGATAGGAACTGGACCTATGCATGATAGTCCAATGATGAAGTACACATCTGACACTTTGAGCTCGAGTACTTGATCTCGAAGTTTAAACTTCTCCTCGTCCTCATCCCAGATACTAATCAGATATTGCAGTAGTTTGGGCTAAGCTCGGAGACATGACATTAGGAATAATTTCTTCAAAATGCAATTTCAGAGAGCATTCATACACTGCTCATTCTCCATTGCCAATTCATCTTCCTCACTGTGCTCTCTTTCCTTCCATTCAATTACCATTTTTGCTGAGTACCTGCATCAAATCAAACATAGGAGTGTTAGAAACCTACTCAAGTATTCAAATTTTCTTTTCATTGGCTTTATTTTTGTTAAATTTGAGCGGAATGATGGGTTGTACGGTTGACGCAACTATTTTCCTGACAGTCGCGCCACTTGGCGCTTCCCCTGTGTGAAAAATGGGCAGTTGGCGCGGGTTCGTTCCGGATACACGTGCCAACCATGGAGGCCATAAATTTTCAATTCCTCTCCTCAGGGATACCAAATGATAGTTAAAAGCTATGAAATATGGCTTAAAATATGGCTTATGGAAGTGGCTCTTACCTGAAGAAAACGGGATAGGATATCATCCACTGGATTGCTCTCAGTTGTCACCACAACATCGCAACAAAAATGGCTCACTATCGCTCTACAAAGAGGTAAAGAGGTAAAAATTAAATATGTTTTTACCATTAGTAATATTTATAACTTTTAAAAATCAAAATTAGGTTTTCGAACTTGTTTTTTCGATATTTTATTATATTTTTTCGAAAAATGGGTTTTACGCTTACTTTTTGTGCAGCGACAGGTTTTCATGTGATTAGGATGACGACACGAGTTGTATTTTATACTTTTTTAGACTCGGTAAAAACACGAAAAATTCACTACTACAGTCATCTTTAAACTATTTTCTGACTCTCTAAAACTGAAAACATCACCGAGTCGCTTGTTGTTTTGAGCTCGTTAAATTGGCTATGAAACGACATCTATCTAGTATATGCTTATCTATTTTCAGGCTGGGATAGTGTTAGCCACCTATATTTTTCCATTATATCAGCTGGTGGCTAAATATTCTTTGTAGCCTTCAAGAAAAAAATTCAATCCTGAACTTGTTGGTGCTTGAAGTCTATTGGTAAGATCATGAACTGCTGGTTGGTTCTTCATACTTTTCCTTCTCTCAGCCTCCGATATTCCATGAAAATCCTAGTCAAGTACTGCTGCATCCCTTTTTCTTTTCCCTCCCTTGCTTTTGTTTTACCTTCATTTTTCCATTTCCCTTTATTCATAAAAACCCCACAAAACCATGTGATATTCCTTATCCCTTCATTAATCTCTTTTCCCAAGGTTAAAACCCCATTTTTTAACCTTATCAGAATTATATTTCCTTTTGCAATTCTTTGGAAAAACCATAGAAAACACATGTTTCTATGCATTAGGCTTAAGCCCCTCAGGCTAAGCCCCTTGCCGTTTCTTCCTTCACATGCCTAAGCGCCACGACTGACCGCTCAAGTCCTGAGGCGCTAAACCGAAACGTGGTCTCACTCCGCTGTTTTCCCTTTGAAACATTCAAAAAACCCATCTTCTATAAGTTTTTGGCCTGAAATATTAAACCACGTTTTTTATTGCCCCGAGTCCTCCCAGCCGTCGATCTGCTTCCCAGATCCAACGGAGCGGAGTGAGCCCCCACTTGGTGGACCCCTCTCCCCCGCGCCCTTTTCCAAAAAACCGTGGTTTTATCCTGCACCGCTCCTCGGGCAAAACTGGTTTTCCCCCGTCGGCCAGCGATTCCACACGCTGGCCGACACGTGTCCTCCGCCCTGTTTCCAAAATCGCCACGCTATCACATCGCCCGCGCGTTATTCTTCGGACTATAGCCCCGCAGCGGGATTCATCTCCGCTGTCGGATTTGGGCCCTCCCATTCGACGGTTGCCGATCACCTCTTCTGTCCAGCCTTTAACGGACTTGCCCACCTATTGATTTCCCCGGCGCGTTCGAAAGCCGATCTCCGCCGTCGATCTTCGCAGATCGACAGTTCTCATGCAACCAACCGATTCCATCGTACCGTCCCCTTTTTCTCCGCTAACTTTTCAGAACGCCCCCGACCGTTGATCGCAATACAATCAATGGCTCCGATTGCTCCATTTTACCCGCACGCCCTCCGATGCAGATTGTCCATATAACATAGGATTTTCTCATTTTGATTGTATTTTGCAGGTTTTAAGGTTCTTTCGTCGTGTTTTAAGAAAATCTGAAAGACGAGGGTGACGACTCCCGTTCTTTTGAATTATCCATGAGATCGACCGCAGGGTGAAGAAAAGTGTTATCAACGAGTTTTCATAAGCCTTGGTGCCGCGCATCCCTATAAAGCTTGAAGAATACCGTCAAAATCAATGCAGAGAAAGAGTATCGGATATTGAAGACCCCAGTGAACCAGAGCAGCAGATTAGTGGACGGATTGGCGGGGATTACGGCTAAGACGGTTATCAAAAGCCTAATCCCCGACTCAGAACACAGATTAAAGGAAAACCTAAAAAGTGTTCATCAGACACATCGCCTCCACCGCCATACTTTGAGGCGAATTGATTCCTCAACCACCGCAGTGCCACCTATTGCCTCAAAATTCTCAGTCAGAGGCCGAATTCATTGAAGAGGATCAGATATTATTCCTCGGAACAACCAAAGAAGTTATTTCTGCCCCAAATTTAATGACAGAATGTTTGCAGAGTAACCCTAATAGTATGCAAAGCCTCAAAGGTCAACAAAAGCTCCTTTCAAGCTTACTTCATACCTATAAACACATTAATGCAGTGGAACACCTGTGTAATTTTCTTCATCAAGCCTCCCAGGGCCAGGAAGACATTAATTCTGCATTAATTGTATTTGAGATCTTTTCATCAGATCTCACCTCCTCATCCTTCTACAAATACTCCAGAAGAAGATGAGTGAGGAGTTGGATTAGTTGGTTGTTAATGTAATTACTGAAGTGTTGTAGCTTGTCCTGAGTGGAAAACTCTTGACTGTAAATAGTGGTTTCATTGGCTCTTGGAGCTCTGCTTGTAACAAATAGGTTAGGTTGTGAAGAGAGATGGATTAAAACATTGGATCTGAAGATTGTAACCGGTTTGAAGCATCAATACAAGCTGATTTATGGGATCCTGGTCTATGTTGATGGTGATGTTATTCTTACTGTGAACTTGTCATTTTATTTCTATTTTCAATTTGTTTCATTTTCCACTGTAAAGAACAGTTTAAACAGGGTGAGGACCTACTGTATCAGTGACCTTCTCTGGCTGAGAAATCTTTATTAAAATGTTTTCTTTCTACTGTTTTATTTGAGAAGGATTTAATTCAGTCTAAGTACATGGATGTTGGCGTTCCCTCATCCTTTCGTCACTGTTGAATGTCATTTTTAAATGTCACTTTCATATATGTTGTGTAAAGAATGAATTGAGGAAATCAAAGGTTAGCCCTGAGTCCCTTTCTTGTTTGCTCAACTATTTGATTGTTTCCCTTGGGATGTGTCAAAAGTTGACTAGTTTCGAAGTACTTATCAGATCTTAGGCCATTCTGTGTTATCTCTGTGATTGTCTTGGAAGTAATTAAGTAAAGAAGAGCTAGGAGAGGATATGGTGAGCCTATCCCACTAGTTTCTACTCTAAAGGTTTCCTTTCAAGTTTCCCTTTTTTTTTATATGTATTCTATTAGAAGTGTATCAAAGGCTGGATAGTTTCAAAGTACTTACCAGATCCTAGTTTGCTTCTATGTTTTTCTTAAGTGCCTGGTCAAAGGCTGGCTAGTTTCAAAGTACTTACCAGATCCTGGGCTGCTCTTGGTTCTGCATCTGTTATTTCCCTTTCTTATTGTATCACCCCATTCCATAAATCCAACTTTAAAGAGATCCTTAGGCATAGACGACTTGCCCCATAGATCACTCCTGAACCTGAATGTTTCAATTAAATCCTCTTATGACTCCATAGCCCAATGGATTGAAAACTTGACATCATCCTTCTTCATGATCAAAGCTTACTCTGCTTGCTTGCAACTTCTCACCTTTGAACCTGTTTGCATATAGATCTTTCTGTCTCAGGCAGCAACTATGTTCCACCTTCTGAGAAAACCAAACAAAACCCTTGGCCTTCATAACTAGCCTAATATCATCACCCTAAAATTCAAAGACAATATCCATCTTTGTACATATTGGAGAGATCCCTCTCCAGATTCAGGAGGGCTAGATCCTAGAATCCCAAAGTTGGTTGAAATGATGTTAACTCTGTAATCAGACTTTACCAATCTTTCTTGTTACAGAGACCTAACATTTCTGGCGACACCGCTTGGGACTCTGAGTGTTTTTAATACCTTTTAGAGACCTCGGAAAACCCTTTATTCAAGAACACCTTGAGAGTAAAAAGCAGCCTTTTCAAGCACTACCAAGAAATGGTAATCATGATGAGACTTGTTTGGATTAGTGACAAACTAGGTCAACCCTAGGATTCTTTTAAGTCTTATCTAACCTTGGAAAATCAGCTAGCTTAGCCATAAGGATAGACTGTCTTTGTTTCATAACCGCAGCTAAGTTTTGAGGCATAGTTAGGACATTCTTCTGAACCACAAATGAAATAAATACCAGAAAATACCAAAAACATTTCAGATTGGTAGTAAAACACTAGTTTTTGATATCTTGTTTACGTCTTTGATGTGTTTTACCCTATACTCTTAGACAGAGTCTGGAAAGGGCCAGGTAGCCTCTGGATCTCGTCCTCTTTTAGAGGTGACATATCTGGTGAATGCCCTCCCCAGTCAATCTCTAGTTAGAGTTTGTCGTGTTTGGAGATATCCTTGAAAAGGAAGGTTTCACAAACACTGTGGTGGACAGTGTACTCCTTTGAAAATATTCTGGACTTTTCACCTGGCGACTCCAAAATCCTAAGCAGACCTTAAGAATTCACTGGGAATAACCCTCATCCTTACAGTATCCTTCAAACATGGTTACAAGGCTGCAGGATTTGAATTGTGAAGACAGATTAGTTAACCCCCCAAAGATTGTCATATCTGGTTGAAATTTTCTGGTTTAGTTGGGTCTAAACATACAAACATTGTGGCTCCTAAGAAGATTCACACTAGAGCCCATCCTGACCTCGATCCACCTGAGATAGTTGATAACCCAGAAAGAATCCTTAGGAAGTCTCCTAAGATACAATTTTCAACTATTTTCAGACCACCCCTAAGAGCTAATTCAGTCCCTGAAAATCTTTCAGCTCTTCAGAAATCACAAATTGATTTATTGAACCCATTCAGAACTAGGTCATTTGGCGATTTAGATCAGCTAGGTTCTGAGCCTTCACTTTCATCTCCCGAAATAAGCGGGCCCCTTGGGGGTGGAGAATCAACACCTCCTGATTTAAATTTTCTACACAATCTAGGTGCCTCTTATCCAAGATCAACTCAGAAATCTACTACTGTTCCATCCACTTCTGTTCATCCTTCATCCACTGTTCAAACCACTCCACTTCAACCCACACCTCCTCTTGTAAATCCGCCCCCACCACATATCATGGCAGCATGGTATGCTCCCCTAGTCCTCCTTGTACCATTAGTCAATCTTCCACAGGACTATCAGTCCAAAATTCCATTGTATGATGCTAACAATACTATAACAACATCTCAACATGTGGATAAGATGAATGACTACTTTGACAGAAATGAAATTGATGATGATTCTGTCAAACTTAGACTATTTGCTCAAAGTTTGGGGGGAGAAGCAAGAAAATGGTTTAAAGGTTTAACCCCCCACAGCATTAATGATCTCCAAGGCTTCCATCAAACCTTCTTAAACAAATGGGAAGTAAGGAAGAATCCTCTCCAAGTCCTTGCCGACTATAACAATCTCCATAGGAATCCTGGGGAAAGTGTACAAGCTTATTGTACCAGATTTAACAGCGTGTATAATGCACTTTCCCCTGAACTAAAACCTCCTCAGGGCTCAGCCTTAAACAAGTTTCCTGAAGGGTTTGATCCTGACATGACATATTCACTCAGAGAAAGAGTTTTTGCAACCCTTGAAGATATGCAAAGAGGTGATCTTTCTGTGGAAGTTAACCTCATGGAGAAGAGAGCAAGGATGAAAGCTGAAAAGAGGGTATCTTTTAGAGAGGAGTCCACTGCTTCCACTTCAAACTCAAAGATGGAAAGAATGATTGAAGAAATGATGAAGAAAATGAGCATTCTAGAGAGAGCGCAAGCAATTCTAAATCAAAACGCTCCTCAAAACAAAAACCAGAACCAGAATCAGAATATTAGAAGGAATCAACCTTTAAACAGACCTAGGGAAGATGATCAGCAGATCATTCCTCCCTTTCATCAAAACTTTTTAAGTGAGGTTGAACAAACATATCATATAACAGAGGAAGATGATATAAACTTATTTGGGGTTGATGATGATGACTTTGAGGTTCATTATGATAAAAAACAAGGTCTTTATACACCTTACGATGAAAGAAGAAATGATAATGAGAATTACTATCAAAACATGGAAAACGCTGTCATAGGACCTTCAAGGGAATATGAACTCAGAAGTAGGTCTAATCAACCAACCCCCAACAATAAAACCTCTGACAAGCTTTCTCAAAACAGCACTGCGACCAAGTCTAAAACAATCAAACAAAACGACACAACAATGGCTGTTAATTTTGGTAGTGGTAAAGAGAAAGGCACTCAAAATATTGAAAAACAGAGTGCACACATTAGCAGTACTAGCACCTCGGTTAGTACTCCGGGAAAAACAACTGTTTCAACTGTAGATAAACCAAATCAGCAAGCTGTTATTGCTGATAAAGTGGCAGTAAACAAGGTTGAAATCAATGCTTTAGAGAATGTAAACCTTTTCAGCCTGGAACAGGAAATCTCAAAGATAAAAATCTCTGTCCCTTTGACTGAGTTAGCTGCCCAACATGTATATAGGTCCAAAATTTTGAAGGCTTTGAAATTCGAAGATAATGAAGATACACTCAATCTTAATGATGACCAACCAGAGCTTATTTTTGGCCCAAAGATTGAAGGAAAGTTCCAAGAAGGTCCTGTCCCTCCCTTTTATGTAAGCTTAAACATTCATGACAAAATTCTGCACAATGCTATGCATGACTTGGGCGCTTCCCATAATTTGATGCCAAAAGCTGTAATGGAAAGCCTGGGTCTTGAAATTACCAGACCTTACAAGGACTTGTACTCCTTTGACTCAAGCAGAGTTAAATGTCTAGGATTGATAAAAGATCTTTGTGTTAACTTAGCTCAGATTCCAGCCAAATGTTTAGTGATGGATGTTGTTGTGGCTGATGTCCCCCCAAAGTATGGAATGCTTTTATCAAGATCTTGGGGGGATAAGTTACAAGGAACCATGCAAATGGACATGACCTATGAAACTATCCCCGTTTTTAATTAGACCAGAAAACTTTACAGGGAATCCCACATGCAGTACACAGTGACAAGTCAAGTCCGGCCTCAAAACTCTCCTCTATATGTTGTTAGTACCAGCCTTGATTCTTTCATCATGTTTAATGATGAAACACTTACAGGACAAATCATTTCAACAGAATCAATGGTTGAAACGGAGGAAGAGGAACCCAACGCTGAAATGCTGGAACATTCTATTGTATCTGAAAATCTTAGCACACTAAATACAGATATTGAACTACAAGTTATCAATCCTCAAACCGATGAAAAACTTGAGGAATCAAATTATACAAAGCCCATCCACCAAACTAAAAATGTTCCTCTCTGGACTATGTATTTTGATGGGTCATGCACCAAAACAAATGCTGGTGCAGGTGTCTGGATTACTAACACTGAAAACAATCATACAGAATGTATTTCATGTAAATTAAATTTTCAGTGTTCCAACAAAATAGCAGAATATGAATCCCTTCTCCTAGGCTTGCATCTCTTGAAAAAGCTAGGTGCCAAGAAAATCAATGTATATGGGGATTCTGAATTAATCATTAGGCAATTCAATGGGGAGTATAATGCAAATCACCCCAGAATTAGGGCCTACAAGAATGATGTCATGGATCTTCTAAAAACATTTGAGGAGTCCACACTGACTTTTGTCCCAAGAAAAAGAAACAGTGCAGCCCACAATTTAGCCTTTGCTGCTAGAACCTGCCCAATACTGTATGATGACACCTCCCAGATAAAATTCAGACCAGCTATCCCTGATAACAAGAAATATTGGCAGGTGTTTGGTGGAGATAAACAAATAGAAGACTTCATGCAATTCAGAAATGAGTTTGAACCACATAGTTCAGATTCAGATTATGATACAGACTGTAGTGAAGAAAATTTTCTTGGTGAAGAAGAACCATCTCCGCAGCTGGTAGATATAAACCTTCAGACTATCAAATTTAGAAACCAAACAGAATTAAGTGCAAAATCTGAAACAGAGGAATTGGAAACTCTACATTCTAGGGATGATAGTTTGCCCAAGGGTTTGGCCCCTCTAGAAGAATTGTTTGATTTTGATGATGTGGCTAACAAACCTAAACTGGAACCTGTAGAAACTGAAGTGGAGGAATGCAATATAGGCAGTAAGGAAAAACCGAAAATGATCAAGCTGTCCAAAACTTTGCCAGCGCACATTAAACTCAAATATTTAGAGCTGTTCAAATAATTTTCTGATGTTTTTGCGTGGAGTTATGAAGATCTTAAATCCTATGACACTGAAATAATACAGCACAAAATCCCTCTTAAAGAAAACCAAAAACCATTCAAACAGAAACTGCGCAGAATAAACCCTGTACAACTGCCTTTGGTTAAGAAGGAAATTATGAAGATGCACAATGCTGGTATTATTGTCCCTATTATATATTCTGAGTGGGTATCTAATATGGTGTCTGTTAGGAAGAAGACTGGAGAAATCAGGCTTTGTATAGACTTCAGAAATTTAAACAAAGCCTCATTAAAGGAAAACTACCCTTTGCCCAAGATGGATCATATTTTACAAAGGGTGGTAGGGTCTAAAATAATTTCTTTGCTGGATGGCTATTCAGGGTATAATCAAGTCTTAGTCCACCCTGATGATCAATTAAAGACAGCTTTTACTACACCATGGGGCACTTTCATGTATGTGAAAATGCCTTTTGGTCTAATGAATGCTGGAGCAACCTTTCAGAGAGCCATGGACATAGCATTCTCGGAAGAATTGGGCTTCTTCATCATTATCTATCTTGATGATGTAACTGTGTTTTCAAAAATAGATGAAGAACATTTAGAACATTTGAGGAAAGTTTTCGAGAAGTGCAGAAAGTTTTGGATATCGTTGAACCCTAAGAAGACTCTATTTGGTCTCCAAGAAGGAAAACTTCTTGGGCATATCATTTCAGAAGAGGGTATAAAGATTGATCCCATGAGGATCGAGGCCATATTGCAGATCTCTCATCCTCGAAACATCAAAGAGTTGCAGTCTTTCGTCGGAAAGATTAACCTTTTGAGAAGATTTGTCCCTAACTTGGCAGAGCTCCTTAGAAATATCACAAACATGTTGAAGAAGGAGAAAGGGATAAAATGGACCTTGGAAGCAAAGACATCCTTCGAGTTGGTGAAACAAGTGTTAACCAAAACACTGGTTCTCATAAGTCCTGATTTTTCAAAGGATTTTTATATCTTCTCATTTGCATCAGAACATACCATAGCTGATGTCCTTTTACAGAAAAATCCACAAGGACAAGAGCAGCCCATTGCATTCTTTAGTAAGGGATTGAGGGATGCCCTTTTGAAGTACAACATTATGGAGAAACAGGCTTTTGCTTTGGTAAAGGCTTTGAAAGACTTCAGAGTATACATCCTTCACTCACATATCATTGCCTTTGTCCCAAATTCGGTTGTAAAAGACATTTTAACACAGGATCTAGATGGTAAGAGAGGTAAGTGGATTGTTGTTATTCTTGAATATGATTTAGAGATTAAACCCACTAAGCTCATCAAAGGCCAAGGTCTAGCTAGGTTAATGGCTGAATCAAATTGTGAAGTTCTTGATATTAATATGATTAATGCTTTGGATAACCAAGAAGAGTTCTCAACTCCCGTTGTTGAAAATCATTTTGTGAATTCTCCTTGGTATACTGATATTGTTTATGTTTTTCTTAATCTGAATACACCTCCTGGTTTATCCAAAACAAAGGAAAGGTTTCTAAAGTTAAAAGCTGTAAACTATTGCATTATTGATAAAAGTCTGTATTGGAGAAATGCAAGTGGTATATTGCTTAAATGTTTGCCTGAGTTTGATGCAGAAACGATTAAGCAGGAATTCCATGAAGGAGAGTGCGGAGGCCATTTGTACTGGAAGTCAACAGCCAACAAGATTTTGAGGGCTGGTTTCTATTGGCCCACTCTTTTTCCTGATATACACAAAATGATAACTGCTTGCCATAAATGCCAACTGTTCGAGGGCAAGAGAAAGTTATTACCCCTTCCTCTACATCCAATTATTGTTGAAGCCCCTTTCCAACAATGGGGACTTGACTTCATAGGAGAAATCCATCCACCATCTTCTGTCCAGCACAGGTGGATTCTTACCGCCACAGACTATTTCACTAAGTGGATAGAAGCCATTCCTTGTAGACAGGCCAATGATTCAGTTATCATAAAATTTATGGAGACTAACATCCTTTCCATATTTGGCTGTCCTACCAAGATCATCACAGATAATGCAGCAACATTTGGATCAAAGAAGATGGTGGAATTTTGTCACAAGTACCAGATAACATTGGGACACTCCACAGCCTATTACCCTCAAGGTAATGGACTTGCAGAATCTTCCAACAAAAGCTTAGTGAACATAATAAAGAAACTGTTGGAGGACAATAAGAAGTCTTGGCACACAAAGCTGATCCATGCACTTTGGGCTGACAGATTAACCTTGAAGAAATCCATTGGTATGTCACCCTTTCAGCTTGTATATGGTACAGATTTGCAGAAGTTATGAACCAGTTATGAAGTTAATTCAAGAGTTGCAGACTGAATAAAATGACATAATCAGAAGGATAAATCAAACCATTCATCTTCAGCAGACTAGGGAGGAAGTGTATAACAAAGCATTGCAGAAGCAACACCATATCAAGAAAATATTTGATAGAAGAACAAAGGCCAGCAATTTCAAGATTGGGGACAAAGTTTTAAAGTGGGACTCAAAGAGGGAAGACAAGGGAAAGCATGGAAAATTTGACAACCTATGGCTTGGCCCTTACTCTATTCATTCAGTTGCTGGAAACAATCCATTCTTCTTACAAGAGCTGAATGGAACAGAATTGTTTGGGGGTCCTGTCAATGGCAGGATGCTTAAGAATTACTTTTCTTAAACCATTTTTGTGTTCTGAAGCCTTTTTACCTTTTCCATTATAAATATCTCATCCACCATTGCATTCAAAATGTATGAAAAATAAAAATACAAAAACAAAGAAAAAGGAAAAGAGGGCAGAAGTGAAAAACAAGAAAGGCACAGCCCCATGCCAAAAAAAGAAATAATTCTGAAAGTGTGCAAGCTCAAATGCCACTCCTCAAAACACACTTCTAATTAGTCAAACTGTTTAATCTTAACTAATTATCTTTCAATTTTCTGCTGATAGAGTAGCGAATTTGATTTGCCAAACTGTTCAATATTGGCTTATCAGTAGATAGATTAGGATAGAAATTAAGGTTCAAACAAACTCAAAATCTGAACCAAAATTTCCAAGAGAAGAATGACTCAAAACTGTTTATTTTCTTAGTCATAAAAGAGAAGACCTGGTTCTAATCTGCTCAAAACTTGGACCAGAAGAAAAGCAAAGATAGCTCACAAAAATGGAAAAAACAGAGCTGTGAAAATAAGAAAAGGCCATGATAAGAAACTTTCAGATCTTAAGCCTTTTGTTTTGATTTAAAATTTTCTACAAATAATAATCTATGTGCAGCTTGTTTTTATGCCATAGAACATAGCAAGTCTAACAGCTTAATCTTGACTTGACTATTTTTGAATTTCTATTGTAGAATTTAGAGAATGAAAGTTTGTTGGACTGTTTAATCCCAACAGACAATAGACTAGGTAGAGAAACATCTGAGCTCAACTGTTTAATCTGAGTTCAGGGAGAAATAAGGAGTAGAAATAGATTAGATTTCCTGCTTTCAAAATAATAAAATGTTGTGAATAGAGTTTGCCAATCCAAGTGCGCTCTGATGAAGAAAAAATGTTAGATTAGGATTGGGGTAGGTAGAAGTTGTATTGATGAAATTCATCTTTCTTTCATGACTGATATTATTTTGTCAAAGAAAAACAAGAGCAAGCAATGGGTCAGGCACCAGTCAGCATCCCAGAGAAATCAAGTCTGAATTCTTGATGCCTTCAAGAAGGCACCCTCCCCAAGTGGAGCCACTGTTAGCCACCTATATTTTTCCATTATATCAGCTGGTGGCTAAATATTCTTTGCAGCCTTCAAGAAACAAATTCAATCCTGAACTTGTTGGTGCTTGAAGTCTATTGGTAAGATCATGAACTGCTGGTTGGTTCTTCATACTTTTCCTTCTCTCAGCCTCTGATATTCCATGAAAATCCTAGTCAAGTACTGCTGCATCCCTTTTTCTTTCCCCTCCCTTGCTTCCGTTTTACCTTCATTTTTCCATTTCCCTTTATTCATAAAAACCACACAAAACCATGTGATTTTCCTTATCTCTCCATTAATCTTTTTCCCCAAGGTTAAAAACCCATGTTTAAACCTTATCGGAATTATATTTCTTTTTGCAATTCTTTGGAAAAACCATAGAAAACACATGTTTCTATGCGTTAGGCTTAAGCCCCTCAGGCTAAGTCCCTTGCCGTTTCTTCCTCCACATGCCCGAGCGCCATGACCGACCGCTCAAGTCCTGAGGCGCTAAACTGAAACGTGGTCCCACTTCGCTGTTTTCCCTTTGAAACATTCAAAAAACCCATCTTCTATAAAGGTTTTGGCCTGAGATATTAAACCACGTGTTTTATTGCCCCAAGTCCTCCCAGCCGTTGATCTGCTTCCCAGATCCGACGGAGCGGAGTGAGCCCCCACCTGGTGGACCCCTCTCCCCTGCGCCCTTTTCCCAAAAACCGTGGTTTTATCCCGCACCGCTCCCTGGGCAAAACTGGTTTTCCCCCGTCAGCCAGCGATTCCACACGCTGGCCGACACGTGTCCTCCGCCCCGTTTCCAAAACCGCCATGCTATCACATTGCCCGCGCGTTATCTATCGTCCCATAACCCCGCAGCGGGATTCACCTCTGCCGTCGGATCTGGGCCCTCCCATCCGACGGTTGCTGATCGCCTTTTCTGCCCGGCCTTTAACGGACTTGCCCGCCTGTTAAACTTCCCCCGGCGCGTTCGAAAGCCGATCTCCACCGTCGATCTTCGCAGATCGACGGTTCTCATGCAACCACTCGATTCCATCATACCGTCCCCTTTTTTCTCCGCTGACTTTTCAAAATGCTCCCGACCGTTGATTGCAATACGATCAACGGATCCGATTGCTCCATTTTCCCGCACGCCCTCCGATGCAGATTGTCCATATAACGCAGGATTTTCTCATTTTGATTGTATTTTGCAGGTTTTAAGGTTCTTTCGTCGTGTTTTAAGAAAATCTGAAAGACGAGGGTGACGACTCCCGTTCTTTCGAATCATCCATAAGATCGACCGCAGGGTGAAGAACAGTGTTATCAACGAGGTTTCATGAACCTTGGTTGCCGCGCATCCCTGTAAAGCTTGAAGAATACCGTCAAAATCAACGCAGAGAAAGAGTATCGGATATTGAAGACCCCAATGAAACAGAGCAGCAGATTAGTGGACGGATTGGCGGGGATTATGGCTAAGACGGTTATCAAAAGCCTAATCCCCGACTCAGAACACAGATTAAAGAAAAACCTAAAAGTTTTCATCAGACACATTGCCTCCACCGCCATACTTTGAGGCAAATTTATTCCTCAACCACCACAGTGCCACCTATTGCCTCAAACTGCTCAGTCAGAGGCTGAATTTATTGAACAAGATCAGATATTATGCCTCGGAACAGCCAAAGAAGTTATTTCTGCCCCAAATTTAATGACAGAATGTTTGCAGAGTAACCCTAATAGTACGCAGAGCCTCAAAGGTCAACAAAAGCTCCCTCCGAGCTTACTTCATAAGTATAAGCACATTAATGCAGTGGAACACCTGTATAATTTCTTCATCGAGCCTCCCAGGGCCAGGAAGACATTAATTCTGCATTAATTGTATTTAGAGATCTTTTTATCAGATCTCACCTCCTCATCCTTCTATAAATACTCGGAGAAGATGATTGAGGGGTTGGATTAGTTGGTTGTTAATGTAATTATTTGAAGTGTTGTACACAGTCTTGAGTGGAAAACTCTTGTTGTAAATAGTGGTTTCATTGGCTCTTGGAGCTCTGCTTGTAATAGATAGGTTAGGTTGTGAAGAGAGATGGATTAAAACATTGGATACGAACATTATGTAGGTTTGAAGCATTAGCATCAGTACAAGATGATTTATGGGATCGTGAAGTCTATCTTGATGGTGATGTTATTCTTCACCCTTGAACTTGTCATTTTATTTGTTTTCAATTTGTATCATTTTCCCTTTGTAAAACCGGTTTAAACGAAGGTGGAGCCTATTATTTTTTTTTCTGTTCCTTCTGCGGGCGAGAAATCTTTATTTAAATGTTTTCTTTCTGCTGTGTTATTTGAGAATGATTTAATTCAGTCTAAGTACATGGATGCTGGCATTCCCTCATCCTTTTTGTCACAGCTGAATGTTATTTTTAGATGTTACTTTCAATATATGTTGTGTAAGGAATGAATTGAGGAAATCAAAGGTTAGCCCTGAGTCCCTTTCTTGTTTGCTCAACTATTCGAGTGTTTCCCTTAGGATGTGTTAAAAGCTGACTAGTTTCAAAGTACTTATCAGATCTTAGGCCATTCTGTGTTATCTCTGTGATTGTCTTGGAAGTAATTAAGTAAAGAAGAGCTAGGAGAGGATATGGTGAGTCCAGCCCGCTAGTTTCTACTCCAAAGGTTGCCTTTAATTTTCCCTTCATTTTTATTTGTTTTCTATTAGAAGTGTATCAAAGGCTGGATAGTTTCAAAGTACTTACCAGATCCTAGTTTGCTTCTATTTTTTTCTTAAGTGCTTGGTCAAAGGCTGGCTAGTTTCAAAGTACTTACCATATCTTGGGCTGCTCTTTGTTCTGCATCTGTCTTTTCCCTTTCTTATTTTTATCACTCCATTCCATAAATCAAATTCTAAAGAGATCCTTAGGCATAGATGACTTGCCCCATAGATCACTCTTGAACCTGAATGTTTCAATTAAATCCTCTTATGACTCCATAGCCCAATGGATTGACAACTTGACATCATCTTCTTCATGATCAATCTTACTCTACTTGCTAGCTTCTCACCTTTGAACCTATTTGCATATAGATCTTGCTTCAGTGAGCAACTATGTTCCACCTTCGAAAAACCAAACAAAACCCTTGGCCTTCATAACTAGCCTAATATCATCACCCTAAACTTCAAAGACAATATCCATCTTTGTACACCAACATAGGAGAGATCCTCTCCAGTTCGGGAGGGCTAAGATCCTAGAATCCAAAGTTGGTTGAAATCTTGTTAACTGCTGTGTCGGACTTTACCAATCTTTATTACGGAGACCTAGCAGTTAGATTATTTGCGAAAAAGGAATACCCTAGCCTATCACGACTAGGAGGTTCTCTCGGATATTGTTTTCTACCTTTTCGGATCTGAGGGACTATTCATGAAAAGGGACTTGCTGGAGTTTTCTTTTCCACTATCTTTTCAAACTCTCTAAACATGAAAAGACGCCGAGTTCTTCCTTTCTTAGACTCGTTAAAAACTGATGACATCGGACTTTGTCGTAATGACGTTACTCGAGTTCCTCTTTCCTAAGGCTTGTAAAATGTACTAGGTTGGATTTTTCCAAAGTACAAACTTATATCGCAAGCACATGCTATCCCCTTCAAGCTTGTTTTCAAAAAATAATTGGGGTACTCGCCAAAAATGGTGGGGGAAAATGGAACCAGTACTATAGTCGTGTCGGCAGTATGTCGCTCTTGAACATGGAACTTGTCTGCATTCGTGTCGGGTTGGGACCATCTCATCTCGTTCTCTTCTTGCCTTCATGGGTTTGGGTAATCTTTTTTGACCACTCATCTACTCTTTGCCATGTCACCATGACCTCAGATCTCTTGATGTCAAATACTTCCAAATCCAATGTAGTGCCGCTGATATGTTCAAGAGAAGTTGGCCTCTGCAGTTTTCAACCTCCCTCTGATTCTCTGTTGGTCTTGATTCACAAACATTATGTTCCTCTGTCTTGTGTCGATGATGTGGGAAACATTATGGCCCACCTTCGATCAAGGTCACTTCCTGTCGACTTCAAATCATTATCTGAGAAGTTGGTCTAGAGACTCCCTTCAGGTGCCTTTGAGCCTGCATGCCTCAATGGCAGGCTCTTTACATTCGACACAAGGTTTTCATTATTGGACTTCGATCAGATGATTCTATGGGTGTTTGATGCTAGCTCAATTTTCATATTCCATGGATTGTACCAATAGTACCTCAAGAGCCATCATCATTATTGGTGGTTTCTCTCGCATTTGTTAACGGCTTTCATTATCGGTTGGTAATCAGACGATGTTCTTGCATGTTCGACTTTAGCTCACATATTCGCATGCTCGAACTTGTACTCTTTTTGGGTTGAGATGGAGCGCAATACCCTATATTTTTCCTGAAAAATGTCTAGGCTATGGGTTCTTTGTGGATTATTATGATTTATTACATGAATCATTTGATTGGATGGCTGTGACCATACTTGAGTCTACTTGTTGGTCCTTATTTACTGAATGCCTGTGTCCATTCCTTGGTTCCTGGTTTTTGTACACTCTATTATGGATGGCTGCGCCCATACCACATATCATGTATCATAGATATTAGTTGTATTTGTATTCGCAGGTTTTCCGACAGAAGTTTTTTCAGTTGGGCGCGTTCTCGTAAAGCATTTCACCCTTCCCTCTGTCTCAGGCCTCATGATTTAGGGGGCATCTATTACACAGTATTTTTTCACTGTCCCTAAAATCCCTCGTCCCATATATTGGAGGACTATTCCCATGTCCTGTGAATAGTAAAATTTCCTAAAAACACCTTAACGACATCCTTCTGCATAAGGACAAGAATTCTCCTAAAGAACAATTCCTCTGGAAAACCCTAAAAATCCGTGTTTTGACATTGACATATGTATCCAGATCATCCCTCGCATCAATGGGGGAAAAGCACACTAGTGGGAACGCTAGCTGGTGCTCTTTCCCTGTGTCTCATTCACGCCAAGCCTATTAAGGAATTTTTTTTAAAAATAAATGGCAAAATTTTGATTCTAACCAACTCAGAATGAATCATCAGAAAGAAGTTGGGTTGTTTGCCTCTGGATCTCCCTGATTAGGAAGTGTTTTTCCACCTCTCATGGAACCTTCCTAAGAGATAGGACCCTATCCCATGATTATAGGGATCCCAACCTCCCTTCCTCCCTCTATAAAAGCCTGCCCTCTCCATTTTCTAGCTACCTGAACTTGTGGGAAGAAAACTATAGTTGGGTGAATATTGAGAGCAGAGCCGAGGATAACCCCATAAGAGAGAGAGATTTGTCCAGAGTCCCGACATAATTTGTTGAGATGCGCTCCACTGCAAGCCCCATCGAATGAAGATCATAGTGTTAGAGCATTTCGTTGTAATCTCCCTTTTTTTCATCTATAATATAAGCGACTCTGATTTTGGTTCCATTCGTGTGTCTACTCTTTTATTGAATGCAACGAATTATATCTTCTTTGACTGATATATAGTTACATGATTTAAGTATTACGTTGTATGTCATCGTTTCTCTACATGTGTACAGGTGTCTGGATGTGGCAAATGGAAGGATTAAAATCTGTCACGCTAGGGACGAGGAGCACTGCTTCTTCCTCGACAACAACAGTGTGGGATTTGAGGTAGGCTACTTATCGTGATCTTTGTCTTTCTTGTAACTAGGAATCAATGTCATTGTGTGATTCGATTGTTGCTAGACCCAATCTAGGGCTAGTGGGATCACCTCTATCCGCAGAGGGGATTTACCTCCACAACAGGCGGAGACCCTTAGGCCCAATCCTTAGAGCCAATACTTTTCCCGAAGTTACGTGTTCGTTTTTTCGACTTCCCTTACCTACATTGTTTTATTGAACAGAGGTTGTTCACCTTGGAGACTTGATGCATTTATGAGTATGACTGGGCCACCAAACACTGCAAGACGTGTGCTGCTCTTCCAGCTGTTGGACCCTATCTATAGGTGTACTGATTTCAATGTGGGAAATATGTTAAAAAGAAAAGATAACTCTTCCTGGGGCCCCAAACAACGTCTCTATATTTACTAACGTTGCCTCCCACTACCATGTCTCAGTTCAGTAATATTAACTTGATTTCTTTTCGATGATCATGAATAGTGCACCATTGATACAATGATTCCCCATATTTTAGGATCGACTAACCCATGTCCAAGTATTGTTCACATGGAAATGTCCCTCACTTCAATCTTCAAAGTTCTCATTTGAAAATTTTCTACTACCACCAAGATTTTCACCATGGCCTGATCCACCGAATCTCATGCCCAAGGTTTCTCAATGACCCCCGCATCCTCCTACTCATTGAAGCCAGGAAATTTCTCTGATGGTCAAGTATAGGTTGCATGGTTTAGTGCCATCCATTTTCAAGGCTAGTTGATTTGGAAGGTGAGTTGCTTCACACTCCTTAGTAGATTTTGAATTCCATGACCACTCTCCTGTTGTCTTAATCAGCCAACACCCTTTGTGGGATCTAGGTTAATGCAAAATTCGACATCGTAACTCAATTTTTGTTTCATCCCGTATCGCCAGTTCTACTTACAAAAAATGGCCCACTTGGAGCTCTCGATTCCATGGCATGGCTTAATGGAGCAGCTGCACCCTCTTACCTATTTAATTTTTAATAATTGTTCGAGGTCGTTACACCCCTGATGCCTCTAATCATTTTCTTTACCCAATAAATATTGCGTGTGAGCTCCAGCTATCCTGAGGGAAAATTCAGAGCAAACCAACTACTATATGGTTATATTAGTCTTTTTACTCTATACCCAAGTCAGACGAATGATTTGCACATTAGTATCACTATGAACCTCCACTAGAGTTTCCTCTAGCTTCACCCTTCTCAGACATGGTTCACCATATTTGGGGTCCCAAATGGTGTGCTCACACTCAAACCCTTCACATAAGCTCAAGGTCAGTCGAGGATGCACCGCCCACAGATAGGGTATCTCTCCCATTAGCTTCCTTGCGCCTCGCAGGTTTTCAAACCCATAGACTCACACACATGTTAGACCCCTTGGTCCATGTTTCAAGACGGGCTGAATTGAAAACCCGCCAACCAACACCACGAGTGTGCAGGTGTACATGGCCCACCACAAGGGCACGTGCTTCATTCCTCGACCACCGCAATGGAAAACCAACGTGTGGTACCCTACCCACATTTATGACGATGTAGTAGCCTGTATTGGCTTGCACCTCAAGTCAAGCGACGAACCAACTTGAGCCATTCCACATCTGACCGAGAGGCCTCAGCAACCTCCATCCACTTCCCTGCTAGTAATTTCAAGTACTCTTTAACTCTCTTTTAAAATTCCCTTTCATATCTCCCTTGTAGTACTTATTCGTTGTCGGTCTCTCACCTGTATTTAGCCTTTGACAGAATTTACTACCCAATTAGGGTTGCATTCAAAACAACCCGACTCACTGACAAGGCCTTGTGATGCAGCAGGGTCCCAAGCCGACGGGGCTGGAACCGTCTCAGGTGCCCCCTTCTAAGGTACTTGGCTCAGGTCCACCGGTGTGGATGCTTCTATAGACTAAAATTCAGGTGACACTGCCACCCAATTTTCATGTTGGGCTCTTCCCAGTTTGCTCGCTAATACTAGGGTAATTCTTGTAAGTTTCTTTTCCTCCCCTTAATTATATGCTTAAATTTAGCAGTTTTTCTCGCCTGAGCTAAGGTCAAAAGTTGGAACTAAATCTGTCCTACCCAACGGGAGGACAAGAGAGATGAAATCATGTTCCAGGGATGCCACACAAAGCTCACATCGGCTAACACTGGTTGCCCAACAAAGGTGACAATATCACTGCTTTCCGACACATGCCACAAAACATCGCCTGCCACAAAACATCTCCTACCAAATTTTAGCCAACTGACCCGCATTGGGCAAAAACGACCACCTATGTTTCTCCTTAACATATTGCAAGGAGCGTGTTAGATTGGGATATAATGCCAAGACAAGCGTGCCCTCGACCGAAGCCTATGGTGCAAATTGCATTTAAAAACTCGATGATTCATGGGATTATGCAATTCACACTAAGTATCTCATTTCGCTACATTCTTCATCATAACAAGATCCGATATATCCATTGCCGAGAATCGTTTCCATGTGTTACCAAAAAATCACACCCCCACAAGAAATGGCTAAAAGCCAACCCAACGTACAATGTATCACAACAAGCAACAAGCCCCCTTCCCCCTCAAGATAACTACACTCCATAACCCACTTACTAAAGGGAAGGCTCAAATAAGCCACCCAGACCCCATGCCTTTGCAAAAAGGGGGTAACTGCAACGAATGGTGATCGAGAAGGACTAGGGTGGCCAACCTAGGAGCTCCTGCTACTTTTCATCCTTCTTGAAGACCCAACCGCAAAAGTTCCCCCCTTTCTCCATAACACTGCTGGGGGCCAACAAGACATTAGGGGAATTTTGAGGTCTAAAATGGTCCTCCTAAGGAAATTATAAAATAATAGTGGAAATAATAAAATAATATTTGATTACATCATCAAATTCTGGAGGTAAAATTTTTTAAAAAAAAACTACTTTTTCAACTTGTATTTTCAACTTATCTCCCAAATTTTGTATTCAAATTTCAAGTGGGAGTACTCGCTGGATGAAAAAACTAATTCCTCATCCAAGGAGTACCCATGCTGCATAATTTTGATGGATCCTGCTACATGTCAAATGACATATACATGAAAAATGTTACTACAATCACGTTTTTTTATGTATCTCTCATTTTTCATGTAGAAGTATCCATCAAAAGTATGCAACATGGGTACTCCTTGGATGAGGAATTAAATTTTGCATCCAACGAGTACTCCCACTCGAAATTTGAGTAAAAACTTTGGGAGATAAGTTGCAAATACAAGTTGAAAAAGTAGTTTTATTACTTTATTATTTTTTAATACTTTTACCCTTTTTACTTAAATAATGGTGAACCATTGCCCATGGTTGACATCATCATCTTGAATCCTAGTGGTTCTTATAAGGTTTATTTTGGTTGTACATTTTTCTTAGGAGGCCCATTTTAGAGCTCAAAATTCCCCTAATGGGAAGGGAAAGGAAAAAGAAACATATATGCATATAACAGAAAAGAAAGAGAAGGTGGCTACCACCCCCACATAAGGGAAATATCAAGCATACAAATAGGAAGAGCTTTCCAAACCCCGTGCCTTTTCAAAAAGGGTATAATTGTAAAGAAAGATGATCGAGAAGGACTAGGGTGGCCACCTCGAAACTGGCACTTATTTTCGTCCTTCACGAACACCAAACCACTACAAATCCACCTTTCTTCTCTGTAAAGCTAGGGGATGGAATGAAGAATGTAAGAAAAACACATGAAAGAAAGAGAAACAAAATTTTCCACCCACTCAAAGGAGGAGGCTAAAATAGAGAACAAACTTCCTGAGCCCCACGCCCTCGCAAAAGGGGGACTGCTATAGGGTAAAATTCTTGGGTTCTTGGTTATTGTATATCTCTCTCAGCGCTTTCTGGTGCCCGAGGCAGATAGTAATATTAGCTGTATAGTTCACAAAGATGGCATATACATGTTCATATTAACTTAAAACCACTTGATGGAAAAAGATATAAGATTACCTCTTTAGTGATCTTGGAGTCCTTTGGAGAGCACTAGGCAGCGAAGCGGCGGTTCTCTTTCACCAGCTCCAAATCTAGGTCCTGCAATCAATTAAAGCACCCGTGTAATTTCTAACATAACATGCATTTACAATCAATTAAGTAAATACATAATAAAAATTTAAAGTGTGCACATCTAAGCCATTCATCTCATTCTATATAAGTGATTAAATATTAATGAAAATATCAACGCATAGAATGGACAAAACAGATACGGTTCTATTGATTTATAAAAAAAGAGGATTACAACTGTCGGTTGCACCAAGCCCTCCTCAGCCTTCCAATCTCTCTATCTCTCAAAGTGGTGATGTCTTGATCAACAAGTCCTGAATGAACCTCTTTGACCTTTGACCTTCACACTACAACAATGATCTCTACTTCACAATTATTCAAAAACTTTACATTCCCTCGACCTTGAACTAAGAGCCTTCAACTCCATTTTATAGTAGATGGAGAGAGCAATCATTTCGCTTCTCCTTCCACCAATTCTAAATAGAAAAAACCAAGATTTTTCCCCAACCTCCATGATTTTTCCTTCTTTGAGAGTTCAGTTGTTTATGGAAATGCCCAATAAGATATTAGTGCTTTGCAGTCTCCTTTTCGTACTGACTCTCTTGTGAGAAAAAGTTGGAGATTCAAATCATTCTCCACGGGTTTTTCCCGTTTCAAACTTAAAACATGGGTAACACTTCCCTCTAGTATAAACAGAGCGTTGCCTTAGCCACTAACGTGGTCCATTCACTGATCAGCTCCATTATAACACTCTTGTGTTGTTATAGAGAGGCATTACCTTGGCAGAAATAGATTTAATTTAGGTCTTTGTATTCCTTCCATATTTGTCTTCTCCCCTGAGCTGATGAGGAGGTATTTTTACCTGTAACAGATGCCCCCTAAAGTGGGAGGTCAAAGATGAAGACGATGGCTGAAATACTTTACAATGTGTGTAGTAGAGATAAAGAGACTGAAAGACTGAGGAAAACCTAAAACAAAAACATATGTCAGAAAATATAGTATCTGCCTTGAGTCAGGAATTCCCATGCTCAGTAGCTTAAACAACATTATTTCTCTAGAATAGAGATATGAAGAATCTATCCACCGATAATCACAATGTGGGAGTGTCTGTCATAACACAATCAAGCTAAAGAAGCTGTCTCCATAAACAATATCACAACTTGGGGGAGGGAACACAAATTTAATGATGTAACCTTTCCCCCAAGGTCTTGACCACTGATTAACTTAAACTGCATATTTCTCAACATGTGAATGAAGGAGTTGTTGTCGAACATGTGAGAAATCGTCTGATTAACATTCGATGATGAAAACTCTTAACAGACATGAAGGTGGCCACCAATAATGATGATGGTCCCTAAGATGCACAGTAAAATCTAGCGAGTGTGAATAGAATGAGTTGAAGTCGAACACTTGTAGAATCATTCGACCAGGAGCCAATGATGAAGACTCTTGATCAAACACAAGACTACTTGCCACTGATGGATGCAAGTATCTGGGTACTGACGGGTTTCTGGATCAACTTCCTAGATAAGATGTTGAAGTCGATAGGAAGAGATCTGTTGAAAGGTAGGCACTGAGGCATCCTACATCAGTCAACACGAAACGGAAACCAACTGATTTTGTTTATGATTGAGATAATGAAGAGGAAATGGGGATGTCAGACGACAAATAATTTTTGGCATAATGAGCGGTTTGGTTGATAACAGGAGTAGTAGATAGCGAGACCTGCTTAAAAAATAGAAGGCATTGTAACAGGGTACTAGGCAGCTGAGGCTTAATGAACACCAAAGAGTGTGTTAGGATTTTATCGGTGCAGGGACACTGGGAGATGAAGGCTAATACTCATAGATGGTAGGGTTCGGCTAACTGCGAAAGAGTTTTCTGGGAAGTCCCATGTTCAAGAATTTTGCTGCCAAATCAACCTTTCTAAAATGTAACAGAGGTAGTATCCATTTTGTCCAAATTTTTCCCCATCTGATTAAGTTTAACGAGTCCAGATGAGTAAACTCGATGATTTTTTCATGTTTATAAAGTCTAAAAAATATCATAAAAGACAACTTTGTGCCCCGTCTGATTAGGTTTAATGAGTCCAGATGGGTAAACTCGGTGAATTTTTCATATTTAGAGAGTCTGAAAAATATCATAAAAGACAACTCCATTGGGGTACCTTTTTCATGTCTTGGTAACCGAGCATGGAAAAGGGATAATAGTAAGCCCAAAATAGTTCATTTTCCATGATTTAGTCCATCGAAGCCGGAAAAGTGAGAAATCTATGTTCGATGGACGTCTACCTCATTTTGTTATGATTACGAGGAGATGAAGTAAACTCAATAATCTTTGTGAAATTTTAACGAGTCCAAAAAATAAAAACTCGGGGCCTTCCATGAAATTTTAACAAGTCACATGGAGAAAACTCGATTACTTTTTTGGTTTAAAGAGCTTTGAAAAAGAGGAAAAGAATGGCTCCTTACTCTCTATCGTAGTAGTTTAATGAGCCCGAAAAAGTCAACTCGGGCTTTTTCAGTTTTATGAGCAAGAAAAAGGGCCCTAAAAAGAAAGCTCAGTGCTTCTTCTATAGAAGTACTGCCTCCAAGAAGAAATCAAGTTGGAATGGTGTGAAGCATGTGGTAATTTTGACTGACATCCGATATGCCCATAACACAAAATACAACTTCCGAGGCCATGTGGTTTTATGGTTTCCGACCAATCGATGAATCATTGTTTTGAGGATGCCATTTACGGCTTCGACTTGACCATTAGCTTGAGGATAATAAGACGAAGAATGATCTTGATGGAAACCTAGCATGGATGTTAATTCAGTCATCATATGATTTTGGAAGTGGGATCCATGATCTGTGACAATAGATAGGGGCACGCCGAACCGATAGATTACCTGATTAAACAGGAAGAGAGCAGCAGTTTCGCCATAGACCTTGAAAGTGGGAAGGGCTTCCACCCATTACATAAAATAGTCAACCACAACCACGATGTAGTTGTGTCCATTTTCTGAAGTGGGATTGTAGGTGATGAATTCAATTCCCCATTTAGTGAAAGGACCAATGGAGATAACCGGATGAAGGGGGGCAGGATGAGCGCGCATTTTCTTTGTGAAAATTTGACATGGATGGCACTTCTGAACTGCTGCAATGCAGTATTTAAACAAAGTGGGCCAATAGTAACCTGCGCGCAAGATTTTTTGCGCAATAGATATACCCAAAAGAAGACCACCGCATGCCCATGTGTGGCAGTCGTTCAAAACGAATTCCGTCTCATCGAAAGTGAGACAACGTCGGAGAATAGTATCAACACCACGACGATATAGTGTATCGTTTAGCACAAGGTGGTGCTTTTCTTGGTGGCAGATACGACAACAGTCGTCGGACGTGAGAGTTGGGCGGAAGCGTTGGGTTTGTAGGTAGACCAAAATGTCTCCATACCATGGGTCTAAAGAATTTACCAAGTATACAGATTCATCAGGAAATGGATCATGAGCTACTTCTCCTGGGTCGATTAAGGGAAGATTCGATAATAATTTGGTGAAGACGAGGGATTTCTTTTCTTTGGCATCCGTGAAGACCAAATCAAATTATTGGAGGATTATGATCCATTTGAAATATTTTCCTCCAATAATTTTTCTAGACAAGATATGTCGCATGGGGTTCTCCAAAGCAATAACCGTAATATGTCGCAGCAATATATAGTGTCAGAGTCGGGTGATGGCAAAAAATACCGCCAGAGAAAGTTTCTCAACATGCGAATAACATAATTCAAGTCCGATTAGACCTTTGGATAAATATTAAATCACATGTTCGATGTCGTCATTGTGAACTTGAACCAAAACCATTCCAAGGGAGGATGGTGAGGCGGCCAGGTAGAGGAGAAAGTCGCGTGAGTAGTCGGGGGAAATAAGGAGTGGGGCTGAAACAAGTGCATGTCTTAAAGTGTCAAATGACCATTGAGCTTGTTCATCCCACAAGTATAGTGTTCCTTTCTTCAATAATCACATAAATCCTTTCGTCATCTCGGCATAGTTATCGATGAAATGACGCAAAAAATTTGCGTTCCCTTGCAAACGTTGGAGTTGAAGGATGGATTGTGGTGCCAAAAATTCAACAATCAACTTAACCTTATCGGGATCAACCCTAATCCTGTGCTTGGAGACAGTGAAACCTAACAGACGTCCTGACTCGACCATAAATACGCACTTATGAGGATTCCGACATATATTGTAGAATCTACACCTAGCAAAAATTTCTTTTAGATGAGCAAGGTGACCATGTCGTTTCTTGGAATGGGTCAGAAGGTCATCCAAGTAAGCCTGTACAATATGTCGAATGTCATGAAAAGTGTAGTCCATATCCTGCTGAAAATTTGCTCGAGCATTCTTCAATCTGAATGGGAGTTTTTGATATGCAAATGTGCCCCAAGGACAGATGAAGGTAGTTTTATGCTGGTCGTATTTTTTAATTGCAATCTGGTTATAGCCCGAGAATCCATCCATGAAGGAAAAAGATTCGCATCCGGCAAAATTGTCGAGAATATGATCAATGAACAGTGTAGGATAATTTCCTTTGCGACAAGCGGCGTTCAGATCGTGATAGTCAACACAAAATCAAATGGTGCCTTGTTTTTTATCGACGGGAACCGGATTGGAAACCCATTCCGTTAAAGGAACGAGATAGATGAAACCAATGTTTAAAAGTTTTTCTACCTCAATCTTGATGGCGGCTACTTTGCGTGGGTGGACAGGTCTGAGTCATTGCCGAACTGGTTTGGCATTGTCATAAATATTGATTTTTTTCTTGACGATAGATCGGTCTATGCCGGGAATTTCATCATAATACCAAGCAAACACATCGCGAAATTCCTTGAAAATGGATTTCAAGCACGCAATTTCCTCAGGATTGCAGTCGGCTCCAATCTGAATATTTTCCATGATACCCGTTTTGACCGAGATATCAATGAGCATTGTCTTAGAAAGATTACCCATGTTCCCTTTTGAATCGATAGTTTGAATAGCCATATAAGCGGAGGGAACCATCTCAGGTTGGTCAAAAGATGGGATTTTAGTTTTTATCGTCTCTGAGTCAATCATCGAAGAACGATGGTGAAACTCTCCCCAAGGTCATTCTTCTAGAGACATGGTCTCTCAAATAGCTTCGTCTGTAGGAAAGACTTCATTGAGGAGACCCTTAGAGAGAACTGTTTGGTCAATTTAGTGTGTCCTAAATTGCTGCATTTAATTTGTCAATCCGGGAATCGTAAGCTGATGAAGTGCGGCGCACTATATGTGCAAGATAACCTCTTTCTTAACTTTTTGTCGTTTTTGGTCTTTCTAAGGTGAAATGGAAATTCTAAAATGAAAACAAGTTTGGTTATATTTATTCAAGGAAGTGATATCCCCTATAATGATTTACCAACTTGAAACTTTAAAAGCAAATTGAAAATTACAATGACAAGACTTGAAAGAAAGTAAAAGTGTACCGCTGAAATGAAAAGGTGCTGCTAATCTAATGAATCAAAACAGTAAACTAGTGAACATGAAAACCAAACTATTCTTGCTGCCAACTAAACACAAAAGAAACTATGCTTAAGGAAATTCAAAATTGCAACAAAATAAATCTAAATCAGATTACATCAATTTATTTTCTGACCCTTCATCATTAGACCAGCTATGACTTTCGGAAGAAATCATAAACAACTTGTGTAACTGATATTTAATTTGCAGAAAGTAAACTAATACTAAACCATACACTCATGATTCAATCCCTCACCATCAGTCCAGCTGTGGCTTTCGGAGGCAACCGAAGATGTCATGCATGATTTAATATATCTAAATTTGCAGAAAAGAAACTAATATTAAACTACACATTTCATAATGCAATCCCTCACCATCAGTTCAGATGTGGCTTTCGGAGGCAACTGAAGATGCTATGAGCAGCTTAATATATCTAAATTTGCAGAAAAGAAACTAATACTAAACTACACATTTCATAATGCAGTCGCTCACCATCAGTCCAGCTGTGGCTTTCGGAGGCAACTGAAGATGCTATGAGCAGCTTAATATATCTAAATTTAACTACTAAAGAAGATAAGCAAAACTGAAATGTACAAAGCAAGACTGAAGTTAAACAAAAGCTATGAAAAGCAAACTAGCAGCAGAACAATGTTAGTTTCATGTCATTAGCCAAAATACTATGAAAATGCCCAGGCTGTCTACCTAAAACCTGCACAAGAAAACTGATCAGTGATTAACAATCATAAAAACATGAAAGACAGGAATGAAATGGAAATTATGGAAATGTATAAACAGAAATGAAACAATTACAAAATATGAACATGTAATGGATTATGATACAATGACTTTTTAAAGAAATGAAATGAGAAATATATACATTAATACACAGAACCTTGGTTGAGCAGGCGCCCTCTACACAGCTTTGGTAACGATCCTCAAACACGAATTAAGTTGAAAACAGAGTCTTTTCACATTAAAAAGCAGTTCATTACAGACTGGTAGTATTACGGCTCAAGGCAGCGTAATCACTACAAAGCAAACATAACATAGTACGCACATCAACTATCAACTAACAACTAACTCTACGTGCGTATGCAAACGCTCTATATAAAACAATAAACTGTAACTGTCTCCTGAAGTTTATGATAGCAGAGAGCACGTAGACCACTACGGCCACGGATATAGGAGTATGGCCATGTTGGAAAACGAATCTACGGAAGGTGGAGGCTTGAATTCAACTCCAGAACTCTGCACAGATGTCGATTTAACCTCCGCAAGCTTAGAAACAGCCGTATGGATGTTTATATGCCACGAAACAGAGTCCAGCCAGCATGAAACTCCATAGTTGACTTCCACGTGGATGTCTTTGATCGCGGCTTCCTTTGATGAATTTACTTGAACCAATAGGACACGAACCATGTCCTCGTCATTCCTAGCCTGCCCATGTGGCTCGTTTCCTTTGTAGACACCTGTAGCATATAGTTCCACAAAATAGCTGCGGAAAGTGGCAAGTTTCCGCAGCTGTATGAACAAAATCTAGATCAAATAGAAAACACAAAAACATAATTAAAAACCATGTTAGATACCCTTTTGCACATGATATTGACAATTTTTGAGGTTTAGGTGAGTGAAAAAGGTATGGAAAAGTGTATGGAAAAGATGCAAATTCGGGACTCAACATACCCCCACTGTGAAGGTGTTGCATGTCCTCATGCAACCAAAATTTTGATACTCTTTGTTCAATTCATGTGCCTTGATACTTCAACCAGCACATCCAACCCCCTTCTCTTCTTCTTTGGTACTGCCATCATTATGGGTTTCTTCATTAAGCACCTGAATTTGATATTCACAAGTGCTCTGCTCAATTTTTGGAATTTCCTTTTTAACTTCTTATTCTTCTTTTGCCAAATACCCAAATGTAACATAGTATTATCATGGATGATCTTGTCCAGTTTGCCTTGCTCTTTCAGTGTTTCATTTTCATTTTTGATATGCCGATTTAAAAGCTCAAGCTCAAAAATTTCCTGTTTTAATGACCGAACTAAATCATCCTGCAATGTATGAGGCTGAATGGAAGAGGTACTTGGACCTGTGGCTGCCTTCTCCAAGGATTCTATATAGTCATATACCTCCTGCTGTTTGGGATCTACTTCCAGTGTCTTTTTCATTGGGCTGTCCCCAAAATGCTGCAAGGGAGAATTATGTTCAAAATCTGGCCGAGGAGGACTTACATCAATATTTTGTTGAGAATAAGATGGAGTATGCTCATTATCTAATTGGGAGTGAAAGGAGTCAGGTTCACTAACTGACTGAAATGGACTATGGTCAGTTGGAGACTGTTCAGATGTCTCCTCACCCAAATCAATGAAATGAGGACCTTTAATTTGTGTTTTTCTCAATTTTCCCTTAAGCCTGCTGCTTCTCCTCACATGCTGTGGTACACTATCCTTTTGTTCTTGTTTTCCTGTCTCTGCCTTCTTGGATAGAGATGACTGTTTTTGAAGAAAAACTAATCTTTATGATAGTATTTGGTGATCTTCTTCTTCAGAAGAAGGAGTTTTATGGACAACCTCAATAATTTCTTTCCCTTTTGGTATTATTGGCTTCTTAGTTTTGATTTCCTTCTTCTTCCTTTTTACCAATCTCTCTTCCCTATCAGTTTTTTTTATAGTAGTAGTAGAAGTATTTTGGATTTCATCTACTGTTCTTTTCCTTCTACTTCTTTTTGCTGTGCTAGCTGTGGGAATTTCCTGTGTAGGAGCAACTTGGGTTTCAACATTCATTTTCTTTCTTCTACTCCTTCTAATTGGACTACCTTCAGGAATTTCCTGAGGTTCTTCAAAGAAGTTTCTAATTAGGAATTGTTCCCATGTATATTTTCTTTCCTTTAGCTCCTTTTCAATCAGAATTTTTATAAGGCCGTGGTGATAAAGATGAGGCTCTACATCTCCCAAGTGTTTTTGAACAGTCACAGCCATTTTCTTTAAGCTATTGAATAGGAAATAAGGGAGATTAAGAGTTTGGTTTTCAAGAAAATTCATCAATAGCCTAGTATGGTACATGTACATAGAGCCAAAACGGCCTTCACATGTAATAAATTTCTGAAAAATGAGTAGTAAAGTGGCCCATTCATCTTTTATTGCATGCACAGGGATTCCTCTTTTAAAAACAGTGATATCCATACCTTGATTCCGTAGGATTGTTCTCCATGCCTCATCACTAATACTTTTATTTTTAAACCAACGTTCTCCTTCCTGAAGAAGCTCTGTGGCTGTTGCTATTGATGCTTCATTGACCAAAAACTTGAGGTCTCCCACTTCTGCTTCCGAGCCATCAAATGATCTTGCAAACGCTTTTGTAACTTCTCTGTGGTAACCCCTGATTTTCTGAATAAAACGCAGCCATTTAGCTTTCTTCAACATCTCTTTTACTTGTGGATATCCCTCTATAAACTTCGGTCCTTCCGGCTCTGCCCTTAATAATTTTCCCATTTTACTTCTCTGTGCTTCACAGGCTTGCCTCTGTGAGGGTTTAAGTGGAAATGGAACGATGGAATACACAGGATCGAGCACAATACTGTGGGGATATTATCATAAAATGGAAATGAGCACCATAAACAGAATGGAGTAAGACTGTGGGTAGATATACGGGAGTGAGAGTGAGCAAAAGGAACGAAATGGAGTGAAACAGGGAGTGAGAATGAGTAGAGTGGGGTTTTGTAAACACGACAGAGACATGACAAAGAGGTTAACAAAGTATAATGCATTCGGCCGCGTTTTGAATTTTGGTGGCTGTGTAATAAATATAAACACGTTTCAATCAATGATTATGAAGTTATGCGGCTTGTAAGAGTCCTTTGTCAACTCAAATACGTATCATTATCTACGGTGGGATATTTGAACATGAGTGAGAGTCGGAATTTCAATTATGAAACCGTTTGTGAATAAATGCAAGAGGATAACATAGAGATCATG
Organism: Pinus albicaulis; assembly: GCA_034641835.2. Taxonomy (NCBI): domain Eukaryota; kingdom Viridiplantae; phylum Streptophyta; class Pinopsida; order Pinales; family Pinaceae; genus Pinus; species Pinus albicaulis. Next base: position 991,052,344 of record CM076578.1, on the reverse strand, counting down.
GAAGGTTACGGGACTGTCAATATAATCATTGCGCATTATGGGTAGAGCTCATAGTTTAAAATTACATAAAAATGTGTTTTTCGATACTATTTGAAATAAACTTTATTCATACCTTTGGAATCCTTGCTTTTGCCTTTGGTCTTCAACTGATTGATCTTCATTAGTGTCTTGAATGTTCCATTGATCCTCTCTCCTGCATTTTATTTCATAATTTATGAAAATAACAACTAACTGTACATTCTTTTTTAAAACAGAGTAGTAGTAGCTGCGGAATCTGCTTCTGGCTGCAGAAACTGGAGTTAGCTGCGGAAACAGATGTCAGCTATGGAAACTGACACAGCTATTACTTGGCTGAAATAGAAATGAACAAATGACAAATGACCAAGTGGAAATGGTCATAAAAAGATTTTTATTGATGGAATGGATGAAATGAAGTGAAATGAAATGGAATGAAATGAAATGAAGTGGAATGAAATGGAGTGGGTGGTGAGATGAAATGAAATGAAAGACAGATTTTTTTTGGAAAATATAGAGTGTCAGGTGTCCCTGATTTTCACCCCATATTTTCTGTATAAGACTGCCAATCAATGATTGGTTTTCAGGCTTATACCATTTTTTCTTTTTTCTTTTTTCTTCTTCTTTTTTTTTTTTTTCTTTTTTCTTTTTTTAACTTGAAAAACAAAAGCTAGCTTGGTAGAGAAGAAGGATTCTTCTGTACCAGCCTGATTGCAGAACTTTCTTGAAACAACTTGACAAAATCCTTTTTAGAGAGTGGCTTATGATAAACTTTCAATCTATGGCCATTCACTATAAGAGGAGTTTGAAACTCATCAATGGTCTTGATTCTTACAGCTCCATTGTTAAAGATCTTGTCAATCTTATATGGCCCAAGCCAATGAGTCTGAAATTTCCCTTGAAAATTTTTAAACTTGGAGTCAAATAACAATGCCCAATCTCCTTCTTGAAAATTCTTCTCTTTGATATATTTGTCATGCCATTTAGTTCTTTGATATTGAACTAGATCAGTTCTTAGAATTGCTTCTTGTCTGATCTCATCTAGCTCATTCAACTGCTCCATTCTATGCTTTTGGGCTTCTGATAAGTCCATTCCCAACTGAACTGCTATCTTGAAGTTCTTGACTTGGAACTCAATGGGGAGCAAGACTTCTTTCCCATAAACAAGTTCACAGGGAGAATGTCCTGTTGTATTCCTCCATGTAGTTCTGTAGGCCCACAAGGCTTCTGGAAGCCTTTCTGCCCAATCTCTTCTATGTAGATGAACAGTTTTGGTGATGATACTTTCAAGAACTTTGTTCGTGGACTCCACTTGACCATTTGCTTGTGGATGGTAAGGAGTAGATCTTCTGTGCTTGATTTTGTATTCTTCCATCAACTTCTCCACCAAATTTGATGTGAATTGGCTCCCCTGATCTGTTACAATTTCTCTTGGAACACCAAAGCGAGTAAAAATATCCTCATAAAGAAAATGAACAACTGAATTTTCAGTAGCGGATACTAATGCTTTAGCTTCTACCCATTTAGTAACATAATCAGTGCAAACCAATATATACTTCTTTTGCTTAGATGGTGGATTAATAGGTCCAATGAAATCTAAAGCCCATTTTTCAAAGGGTTCAATGAGTACCCGTGTTTGCAATGGAATTTCATTTGAAAGGGTAGGTTTCCCTACTCTTTGGCAGCTGTCACACCTTTTGACATATTTTTTTGCATCTTTGAAGAGGGAAGGCCAATAATATCCTAAAGAGAGGATTTTATAGGCCGTCCTTTTGTCTGCAAAGTGTCCGCCGCATGGTTCATCATGACATGCCTTAAGAATATTAGGCATTTCATCTTCCCTGACACATCTTCTGATCACAAGATCTGGCCCTGTTTTAAACAATTCGTTAGAAATCCATGAATATTTTGAACTCTCCTGAATAATCTTTCGTTTTTCTCTTCGAAATAAATGTGAAGGTAGTTTCCCTGTAACCAAATAGTTAGCAATATCTGCATACCAAGGGGTCTTAATAGTTACTGCAAACAAATATTCATCAGGAAACTTATCTTCTACAGGAGAATCTTCTTTAGCATTCTGAATCCTAGACAAGAAATCAGCTACTGTATTATGTTTTCCTGGTCTATCCAACACAGTAATATTGAATTCTTGCAAAAGTAAAATCCATCTTGTCACTCTGCCATTAGTAACAGGTTTGTTCATTAAATATCTAATTGCAGAATGGTCAGTATGAATAAAAGTTTCATAGCTTGTTATGTAATGTCTAAACTTATTAATTGCATGAACAACAACTAAAAACTCTTTTTCAGTCACAGTATAGTTCAACTCTGTGGGAGTCAAATTTTTACTGGTGTAATAAATGGCATAAGGAATTAAATCTTTTTGACCCAACACAGCTCCAAGAGCTGTATCTGAAGCATTCGTAGAAATATGGAAAGGAAGTTTCCAATTTGGTCCTCTCAAGATAGGTGCTTCAGATATTTTTGTTTTCAAAGTTTCAAAAGCTGATTGACAATCAGGATCCCATTTAAATTCACAGTCTTTTGTAAGCAATTTGAAGAGTGGAGATGCTATTTAGTGAAGTTTTCTATAAATCTTCTATAGTAACCAGTAAATCCTAGAAAACTTCTAACATCTCTTTGACAATTTGGAATAGGCAACTTGGAGATGACTTCAACTTTTGATCTATCAACCTTAATCCCATCTCCTGAAATATGATGTCCTAAAACAATCCCTTCAGTAAACATCATAAAGCATTTTTCATGGCTTAAAGAAAGGTTTGTTTCTTTACATCTTATGAGAACTTTTTCCAAATTTTCTAATGCCTCTTCAAATGAATTACCATAAACTGTAAAATCATCCATATAAACCTCTACACAATCATGGATTAGATCAGAAAAAATTCCTAGTACTGCTCTTTGGAATGTTGCTGGTGCATTACATAACCCAAAGGGAAGCACTCGGTAGGCAAAAGTTCCCCATGGACAAGTAAATGTGGTCTTATCTTGATCTTCAGGTGCTACCTGTATTTGATTATAGCCACTAAAACCATCCAAAAATGAAAAGTACTTTTTACCCGCTAATGTATCTAATACCTGATCAATAAAAGGCAAAGGAAAGTGATCCTTCAAAGTTGCTTTGTTCAACTCCCTGTAATCAATGCATACTCTCCATTTACCATTCTTTTAGGTACTATAACCAAAGGAGAAACCCATCGGCTATCTGAAATTGGATAAATGAAGTTTACATTGAGAAGTTTTTGGAGCTCTTCTTTCACTATTTCCCTAAGATTTGGATTCATCCTTCTTTTAGGTTGTCTGATTGGTCTACTGTTCTCCTCAATATAGATATGATGGATGCAAGTCTTAGGATCAATACCCTTCATGTCAGTATACTCCCATGCAAATGCAGTAGAATGTTTTTGCAAGATTCTGGTTAGTTCTTCTTGTTGTGACTTCTCCAGATGTTTATTGATATTCAATGTCTTTCCTGGAAAAATCTCAAAAGCAGAATTACCAAACTCTTCCATAGAGTAGAGAGACATTTGTCTTGATGATAAATATTCTATGTCAGATTCCAACTGAAATTGTGTGGGGTCATATTCTGAATTTATCTCAAAATTTTCTAATGTGTTCAGAATTTGACTATCCTCAGTAATTTCAGAAATGGTAAAGACAGGTTGTATAGTGTTCTCATCATCGACCCATTCATTGTCTCCTATTTCTGTAATTGCTCTTGCGGGAGGATACAAATTGAATTTCCTTGTCGAATTACCATTAGAAATGTACATGTCTCCAGATCTACAACTAATAAAAGCATCAGCTGTGGCCAGCCAAGGTCTTCCTAAGATAATTGGATGTCCTCCTAGATTACTTTTGGGAGTTAAAATCATAAAGTCTACTAGATATTCCCAAGAATCTAAGGAGACTGAAATATCTTCTAATACACCATCTGGTTTAATAACCGATCGATCTGCAAGTTGCAATAAAGTAGGTGTAAAAAGAAGGTTAGGAAGTTTTAACTGTTCCATAGTCCGTCTACTCATAATGTTGATAGCAGCCCCTAAGTCAATCAATGTGTTTGGAATTTCTATCCCATTTATATGTGTCTTGACAATTGGACTTCCCGGATCTACATACTTCTGCATGGTAATTTTTCCCATCATAATATCTGCAATCTTTCCTACCAGGTGGATTCTTCTTGTGTCTTTTAGTTTCCTTCCCGGTCTTTTGAAACTCAACTCCTTTATGGTTTTTTCTAGAATAGGAATTTCTCGAATGGCTTGTAGCAAGGGAATCTTGATACAAACATTCTTCAATTCATCTAGAAAGTCATAGTTAGGCAACAAGATTTGTTTTTCCACTCCCTTATCAATTTGTAGTCTTTCCGGAAAAGGAGGTGTAGATGAAGATACAGGTTGCTCAACTATAGGAGTTGTGGATGTTAGCTTTTCTTTTTCTTTTTGAATTTTTGAATTTTGAAGAGATTCTTCCTCGGAACCCTTATTGACTTGAAGAGAGTCCTCCTCAGAGGTATCTTGCTCTTGAATGTCTATAGAAGGTTTTTCTAAAACTCTACCAGATCTGAGTTGTACATCGTTGAGAGGAACAATCATATAGGTAGGAAATTGTTGTCCTTCTACCATATAAGTAGTTTGAGGATTCTTATTGTTAGGATTTGGAAATGGATGAGCTGGAAGTTGATTTGTCTTCTGTTGGTATGGGAGCATGAGTTGAGGATTTGTATTTTGTTGAGAAGGTTGTTGTTGTGGAAATGGAAATGAAAGTTGTGGATTTTGGCTTGGAAATTGTGGATCTTGTTGATTTTGAAAAGATGGAGGATATTGATAAAATTGAGCGAATCTCCCATAAGGATTTTGCATCCCTTGTACCCATGGCTGATATGAATTTTGATGTTGGGGCCAAGGTTGTTGCCAAGGAGTCCAATTTGGTGGGGTTTGAAGATTCATAGGGTTATTAAACCTTTGAGATTGTTGTCCCTGCCAAGGTCTCCTTGCGACAAAACAGAGAGATTCTATTGAATTTGGATCTTCTTGAAAAACAGCTTTGAGTCCAGGGATTGAAGGACAATCCTTGATCTCATGATTTTCCGAGCAAATCATACATGTTTCTACAACTTTTGCATCCAAGGGACATTCCCTTAAAGCATGTTTCTTTCTACATTTCAGACAAAAGATGGCTAAAGCATCTGTTTCTGCTTTCTGCTTGTTTTGGATTTTAAGGGTGTCTAGTTGTTCACTAAGGCTCCCTAAGATATCAGTTTTGAACTCATCAAGCATATTACCAATCTCTGCCCTACTTACCGATCCAGTTGCAGATTTGTTAGCCCTAATAAGAGAAGAATCCCTAGGCCCTTTTCCAGCTTTAGATTTTCCTCTTGAGAGATGGATACATAGTTCTGTTATATCACGAAATGGAAGTTGAGAAATGTCTCCTTTCCCCATCATGTTTAAAATGTCTATCCATTCATCTCTAATGGCTTTTAATAGGAGGGCTTTCAAGGTTTCATTATCTAAGTTTCTCATCTTTGCTCTTTTCAAGTTGTATTTAAATCTTTCAATTAGGTCTTCCAAATTTTCATCTTCTTTTTGCATCATTTTGAATACCTCATCCTTGTGATTGGTGGGCATACAATAGTCCAAGTATCTATCCAAAAATGTTTGTTTCATATCATTCCAAGTCCCGATAGATTGAGTGGCTAATCCCATGAACCATTTCAAAGCAGATCCCTTCAATGTTGAAGGAAACAGTTTGAGTTTTTGAGAATCTTCCATATAGTCATAAGTTCGGCACACTACTTCAAACTCAAACAGAAATGTTTCAAGATCCTCACTTCGCAATCCATAAAAGTTAGGGAGAACAGATGGTGAGATATTTTTCATTGTTGCATGAGTTTCCTCATCAACTATAGGGAATCCAAGCAGATTGTCCCTATTTCTACCGTTATTTCCTTCACCATTTTTATCTTCATTATCTCCTCCTCTTCTATCTCCACCTCTATTTATTACTTCCTCTGCCATGATAGTTTCTTTAGAGTCCTTATAGTCCTCTAGTTCTTCTACCAAGGAAGGATGAGAGAAAGTCTCTTTGTTTTCTAAGTGAGTTTTAGTAGGTGGTATAGGAGAATCCTCTAATTCAGTTGTTCCTTGACTTCCAAAAATCTTAAGGCTAGGGGTAGATGGTGGTGAATCTGGTCTATGCCTTGAAGAAGATGGAGTTGTGAAAATAGAACTCTTGGCTTTAGCTATAAACCTTCCCCTAGAATCTCTCGCTCTATGCATGTCATTTTTTATTTTTTATTTTTAAAAAAAAAAAAAAAAATTGGGCTAATAATTCTCTTTCTGATCTTCTAGATCACACTAGGTGCAAGAAGAGAGCATACTTAAGAAATTACTAAACCAATAACTCTCTTTTCTGATCCTCCAGATCACACTAGGTGCAAGAGGAGAGCATACTTCAAGAAGTTATCAAGTTTTTCCTTCTTTTATGATTTTATGTTTTTTTTTTTTAAGAAATTGGCTACCTAGTTACACTTCCCCGGCAACGGCGCCAAAATGTTTGGTCAATTTAGTGTGTCCTAAATTGCTGCATTTAATTTGTCAATCCGGGAATCGTAAGCGGATGAAGTGCGGCGCACTATATGTGCAAGATAACCTCTTTCTTAACTTTTTGTCGTTTTTGGTCTTTCTAAGGTGAAATGGAAATTCTAAAATGAAAAACAAGTTTGGTTATATTTTTTCAAGGAAGTGATATCCCCTATAATGATTTACCAATATTGAAACTTTAAAAGAAAATTGAAATTACAATGACAAGACTTGAAAGAAAGTAAAAGTGTACTGCTGAAATGAAAAGGTGCTGCTAATCTAATGAATCAAAACAGGAAACTAGTGAACATGAAAACTAAACTATTCTTGCTGCCAACTGAACACAAAAGAAACTACGCTATGGAAATTCAAAATTGCAATGAAATAAATCTAAATCAGATTACATCAATTCATTTTCTGACCCTTCATCATTAGACCAGCTATGACTTACGGAAGTAATCATAAACAACTTGTGTAACTGATATTTAATTCGCAGAAAGTAAACTAATACTAAACCATACACACATGATTCAATCCCTCGCCATCAGTCCAGCTGTGGCTTTTGGAGGCAAATGAAGATGTCATACATGATTTAATATATCTAAATTTGCAGAAAAGGAACTAATACTAAACTACACATTTCATCATGCAGCCCCTCACCATCAGTCCAGCTGTGGCTTTCGGAGGTAACCGAAGACGCTATGAGCAGCTTAATATATCTAATTTTTCAGAAAAGGAACTAATACTAAACTACACATTTCATCATGCGGCCCCTCACCATCAGTCCAGCTGTGGCTTTCGGAGGTAATCGAAGACACTATGAGTAGCTTAATATATTTAAATTTAACTACTGAATCAGATAAACAAAACTGAAATGTACAAAGCAAGACTGAAGTTAAACAAATGCTATGAAAAGCAAACTAGCAGCAGAACAATGTTAGTTCATGTCATTAGTCAAAATGCTATAAAAATGCCCGGGCTGTCTACCTAAAACCCGCACAAGAAAACTGATCAGTGATTAACAATTAAAAACATGAATGACAGAAATGAAATGGAAATTATGGAAATGTATGAACAGAAATGAAACAACTACAAAATATGAACATATGATGGATTATGATACAATGACTTTTTAAAGAAATGAAATGAGAAATATATACATTAATACACAGAACCTTGGCTGAGCAGGGGCCCTCTACACAGCTTTGGTAACGATCCTCAAACACGAATTAAGTTGAAAACAGAGTCTTTTCACATTAAAAAGCAGTTCATTAAAGACTGGTAGTATTACGGCTCAAGGCAGCGTAATCACTACAAAGCAAACATAACAGAGTACGCACATCAACTATCAACTAACAACTAACTCTACGTGCGTATGCAAACGCTCTATATAAAACAATAAACTGTAACTATCTCATGAAGTTTATGATAGCAGAGAGCACGTAGACCACTACGGCCACGGATATAGGAATATGGCCATGTTGGAAAACGAATCTACGGAAGGTGGAGGCTTGAATTCAACTCCAGAACTCTGCACAGATGTCGATTTAACCTCCGCAAGCTTAGAAACGGACGTATGGATGTTTATATGCCACGAAACAGAGTCCAGCCGACATGAAACTCCATAGTTGACTTCCACGTGGATGGCTTTGACCGCGGCTTCCTTTGAAGAATTTACTTGAACCAATAGGACACGAACCATGTCCTCGTCATTCCTAGCCTGCCCATGTGGCTCGTTTCCTTTGTAGACACCTGTAGCATAGATTTCCACAAAATAGCTGCGGAAAGTTGCAGCAGCTGCGGAAAGTGGCAAGTTTCCGTAGCTGTATGAACAAAATCTAGATCAAATAGAAAACACAAAAACATAATTAAAAACCATGTTAGATACCCTTTTGCACATGATATTGACAATTTTGGAGGTTTAGGTGAGTGAAAAAGGTATGGAAAAGTGTATGGAAAAGATGCAAATTCGGGACTCAACAAGAACTGTGATAGGTGGGAAGTTTGTACTGTTGGTAAAAACCATAGCAGTGGAGGGTTTAAATGTGATTTCGATGGCTTGGTAAGCCAACTCGGCTGGTGAGAGCGGCATCTGATCTCCGTAGGAATCAATGTCTGAAGGTGCCAGAATGATCCATGGGTCAATAGAGCCATCTGAAGTGGTGGATATTATGCAACTGTGTTTGGGATCTATGGTGGCGGGAGAGGAAAACCCAGTAGGGAAGATGCCTCCAAAAGACCGGTACCGATACTGACGTAGGAGTCAGGAAAGCCTCCTATTAGGGGTACAATGATACTTGGTAACGTGGGATAATCAAGGGTGCAGAAGGATAGATGATCCACTGTGACTATTTTCCCATCTAATGGAATTAGGATGAGTCGGAAGACCAAAGACACAATGGCAGTCATGGCATAATACCAACTGCGACCAAGCAATAGATTATAGTCTAGATGACACTCTACGACTTCAACTTCCACAATTACCATTTTCTTGCTCAGAGTGATGGGAAAGCTACAAAGGTATCCTTTTGGGAGGAACATGTGGCCATCGAAAGCTTTGAGGGAATTTGATGGCGGTGTTAGGGTAGGAAAAGCTAAATTGAGCCAGCAAGCTTGTGACATAACGCAGGTCGAAGCACCTTCGTCTATGACAGTGCGATGGATTGGTCTCCCTTTCGACACAACCTACACCTGGAATGTGAGTTGGTGTGAGAGGCGAGGTTTAGAATTTTCCATATCAAAGATAGCTAGCATGGAATCCTGGGGGTCTATTCCACCAATGGCTAAAAGCAAGGCTTTCCTTTGTGCTGGATAGGTTTGTAATACTTGGAAAGCATACATAGCTGACGGGTCCTGCGCCAAATCTTCTACAATTTTGTAGTTTTGGGCTGCACGTGCAGAGGTGTTATGAGTCATGCGTCGAAGTGTCCCTTTTGGGGGACGAATCACGGGGTCAGCATTAGGCCGTTTGATATGAAAATCGTTGGGCGGCAGTGGATTTGAACTAGTACTAGGTTCCTGAGCATCTATGGTAGGATTTCCATAAAGCTTGGCTTGAGTTTGAAGTTAAACACTCTCAATGCCATAAATGATGGATGGTCCTTCACCGGAAGGATGTGAACCACCATTTCCCCGTTGATGGGGTTGTGGCAGATTGTCAACCATGTGTTGATGTTGCTGCTGCTGATTAGGGAAAGGATTATGAAGAACGGTAGGTGTTTGCCCAGAATCCTTGTTGTCAATAAAATCGGTGCATTCTTGCAGCCAAGGACATTTGTATGTCAAGTGGTCCTCCGCATAGATCTTGCAAGGAAATTTCATGGGTTTATCCTTCCCTTTGTCATTTTTGGCAGCGTTTTTCTGACCAGGGTTATTCTGATTATCTGACTGCTCTTCCGAAGAAGATGTCTTTTTCTTGTTCTTCTTATTTTTTCCACTAGGTTTTTGTGAGGTTTGCACAAAATTTACCTCAGCGGTAGGAAGAGTAATCGTTTGGTGAGGGGTGGTGGCAGCCGAAGATGGCTGGGAGGCTTGCCCCCGAGATTGCTTTGTGGCCACACCAGAGATTGTGCCAACGAGACTGTCGACATGTGCTTCGATTTTCTGAGTGGCTGGAGGATTTGGGTTACCAGGGGCATTGGGGAGTAGATCGTATAGTGTGCCAGATTTTTAATATATTAAATCCAAATGCTGGGCACGACGAATGCATTGATCTTCTGTAACCGCACCAGAAAGGCCAATGTTTTTAGAGATGTGGGGTAAAAGAGACTTACAAAACCAATTGGCTAAGAGATGATCCGGAATTGGCGCTTTGACCAGCCTCCTCCTACGTCTCCATTCATGAATGTGATGGGAGATGTGGGTGGCGGTGTCTTGGCACAGCGAGGTTAACAATTCTGTTCCAGTTTCAAATCTGATTGGTAATTGGAAGTTCTTTAGAAACTTCGTCGCTAAAGCGCCAAAAGTATTGATGGCGGTGCGTGGTAATTCGATGTACCAGTTGGCAGCATTTCCTGTAAGGGTGAGGGGAAACAGTCGAAGCCGGACACTATCATCCACCATGGAATTGGATATAGACCATAGATGAAAGCTAGTGATGTGTGCGGCTGGGTCATCCCCTTGTTTCCCATTGAACTTCAGGATGTTAGAAGGAATCTTATGCGGTACAGGAGGCCAGAGCGGGTTGTGATTGATGGGGTCGTTAGTCAGTTTATGGATATCGGGGATGTCCAAAGCCGCTAAAAATGGAAATTGTGGATTTTCCCCCGAATCTAACCAAGGAATAATGGGATGACTAATTAGACCATAGGGTCCACCCATCGATGTGTTACCAGGAGGATAAGTAGGACTTTGATAAAAAATTCCTATAGGTGGAGGAGTAGGGACATACTGTTGCTGTCCATAGGGCATATTGTATTGTGGGGAGAATGGTTGGTTGCCCACAGTATAAAAGTGCCCTCCCATTCCCGATGGAAGTTGGGGTTGGTTAGTCCAAATGGATGCAATAAAGTTTCCGAGAGGCATGCTACTACTTGCATAATTTGGAAACGATATAGACCCTACACCTATATTTGAACCACTTAAGGGAAAAGTATTGACAATAGGTTGTCCCATTTGTCCTAAGGATTGTAGGGGAAGTGAAATGTTTCCTACTACCTGTGTGCTAATGACACTGCCCCTTGGTATAGTGGCCAGGGGTTTGAACTCAGCAGAGGGTTCCAACCGAAAGGGTTGTTAAAAGGCACCGAAGTAGTCATACTCGTGGGAGGAGCTACTGTGGGTCCCAACGTGGTCACGGTAGGAGTAGATGTTGAAGGATTTTGCGATCTACTGACAGTTGTGATGACCGTAGGGTTGGGATTAGGTATATGTTGACTACTGGGGTTACCAAGTGATGGTATAGAACTGACCACCGGCGGGGAGGATGGTGGAAAACTTGGGATGGTTTCCATTGGCATCAACCCTGTGGATGCTGGTGGTGAAAAGGATGTTTATGCGTCCGAAGACATATCTTGGCGTGGTGGAATCTGAATTATCACAGGCCCCAATGGATCAGTGAGCGGAGGATTGTAATGAGGTACAACCCCTTCCGTGAAAGGGTCCTCTAGAAATTCTGGATGATATGAGGCTATGTGAAAATCAAGATTAGTCAGTGGAGACTGCTCTTCCACAGAAGGCATGGGTTCACCAAAGTTCAATTCTTCCTCAATAGTTAGAGCAGGTAGACCTTGCTGTCATCGAGACAGATGTCGTGGGTCAGAGGACGCCACGATGACCTGTTTATTTTTTAATTTATTTTTAATGAATTGTGATGTATTATAAAGTCTTAATGATAGTAACCACACACCTAAAAAAGAAAAAAGGACTCTCTAAAATCAATTAGCAAGTAGCTAGAATAGGGTGCCTTGTCTTAGTACTATCATTTGCTGGTGATGAAATCCAATATCACAATAGTATACAGAGAGGGTTGGTCGAAAGTACAGTTACGGTCACTCTAGAGCTTCGCCCGAACCTCAGACGATAGGTGTAAGCACTCTCATGAAGACGAGTACCCTCCTAAATATCGAAGACAGAGTGGGTCCATCTATTTTAGGTACCAAGACAGCCCGTCCCAGTCACCTTGTGTAAGTCCCTAAAAATTATGGCCACTAGAGATACCTCAAATCACAAACATCATCAGGGGGGTCCACGGTCAAGGACAGTATGTTGTATAGGCAGAATACCTAGATCCCAGATCTAGTTTTGACATCCCCGAAGGGAACCCCAATATATAACACACACACCGGATGTAGTCGAAGGTGGGCTACCTTCTTGTGCACCCAAGTGTTGTCTCGCGCTGAGCTCCAGTAAAGGAACGGTCCCGATAATATGAGTGCAGTAGGATTTCACTCGTTAATGACTCTAGTTTCAAGTTTTGAGATCTTGGGTGATTTTATCACTTTTCCTAACCCAAGTTCCTATCCTGAACTACTGTTTTTGTGAGCTCAGAAAATATTAATGTGATTGATTTTATTATCGATTGATTCTTAGTGTACTTGATTATTAGTCTTGCAGAGGGGGAGTGGACGTATGAAATGTAATGAGACTCTGACTCAAGAAACCATGCATAAATATTCAATTCGATGAAGAGTGTTTCTACAAGGAGAGGTTTATTTTCAACATCCATGCACTAACATTCAAATAACATAGTTCAAATTTAAAGATTCAGAATTCTATCTATCTCTTCTTAACAGTCTATGAACTGAAATTTTTAGAATTAACTCAGCTAGATGCAGAAAAAACTTAAAAGAAAAAAATTTCTTCTCTAAAAAGTAAATGCTTTTGACACTAAATTTTCAAACAAGAGAAAACAAACAGAAATTTCACCTTAGTAAAAAAGCACAGGGATTCAGTCAAGGAGATATACTGATGGCCAAAAAACTCTGCAACTAAAATACAATCATAGCAGTGAAAAACAAGTTTTGGCTAAGTAACGCACTATCTATGAGTAAAGACAACGTTAATCCAAAGACTAACACACTGTATTTAAGCAGATCCCACGTTACAATGCACTGGAAAACCTACAGGGGTAACGTTAGCCAGGGTAAAGTTCTTTAGATGGTCAAACAGAAACAAGATTGAACTTTGCGAGCTTTTGAAATGTCTATTGGGCATAAATACTGGTTGGAAGGATATGTGAATAGAGGAAAGAAGAAATGAGGAAAGAAATAGTCTGGAAAATATGGGGAAAATCCCCAGCGCAGTCGCTAATTCTGTTATAGGGTAAAATTCTTGGGTTGTTGGTTATTGTATATCCCTCTTAGGGCTTTCCGGTGCCCGAGGTAGATAGTAAGATAAGTTGTACAGTTCACAAAGATGGCATATACATGCTCATATTAACTTAAAACCACTTGATGGAAAAAGATAGAAGATTACCTCTTTAATGATCTTGGAGTCCTTTGGAGAGCACTAGGTAGCGAAGCAGCGGTTCTCTTTCACCAGCTCCAAATCTAGGTCGTGCAATCAATTAAAGCACCCATGTAATTTCTAACATAACATATATTTCCTATGAATTAAGTCAATATATAATAAACATTTAAAGTGTGCACATCTAAGCCATTCATCTCATGCTATATAAGTGATTAAATATTAATGACAATATTAATGCATAGAATGGACAAAACAGATACAGTTCTATTGATTTATAAAAAAGGAGGATGATAACCGTCGGTTGCACCAAGCCCTCCTCAACCTTCCAATCTCTCTATCTCTCAAAGTGGTGATGTCTTGATCAACAAGTCCTCAATGAACCTCTTTGACCTTTTACCTTCACACTACAACAATGATCTCTACTTCACAAGTATTCGAAAACTTGACAATCCTTCGACCTTGAACTAAGAGCCTTCAACTCCATTTTATAGGAGATGGAGAGAGCAATCATTGCCCTTCTCTTTCCACCAGCTCTGAATAGAAAAAACCAATATGTTTCCCCAACCTCCATGCTTTTTCCTTCTTTGAGATTTCATTTGTTTATGGCAATGCCCAATAAGAGATTAGTGCTTTGCAGTTTCCTTTTTGTACTGACTCTCTTGTGAGAAAAAGCTGGAGATTCAAATCATTCTCTGTGGTTTTTTCCCGTTTCAAATTTAAAACACAGGTAACGCTTCCCTCTAGTGTAAACAGAGCATTTCTCTAGCCACTAACATGCCCCATTCACTGATCAATTGTGTTATAACGCTCTTGTGTTTTTATAGAGAGGCATTACCTTGGCAGAAATAGATTTAATTTAGGTATTTTTATTCCTCCCATATTTGTCTTCTCCTCTAAGATGATGAGGAGGTATTTTAACCTGTAAAAGGGGGAATCACAAGGAAAAATGACCCAAAAGGACTACGGTGGCACCCCGAGAGCTCGCACTGCCTTTCATCCTTCGCGAATGCCAATCCTTAATGATTCACCCTTTTTAAAGCTAAGGTCCGAAAGGAGGAAAGGAAAAAATCAACGTGAAAAAAGAAAAGAAAATAAAAAGAGAACAAAAACATGGCTGCCAACAAAAATTATGAGGTTCAAACAAAAAACAAGCTTTCAAGGCCTTGTGGCCTTGCAAAAAGGGGGGAACTTCACAGATCGACAATTGAGAAGGACTAGGGAGGCCACCCCAGGAACTCGCACTGCTTTTTCATCGTTCCAAAAAAACCAATCCACAACAATTCCCCTTTTTCTCTGTAAAGCTAGGGACCAAAAAAACTCACAAGTGGAGGCTCAAACAAAGTACAAGATTTCAAAGCCCTGTTCCTTAGCAAAAAGGGGGGAACTGCAAGAAACGACGATCGAGAAGGACTAGGGTGGCCACCCTGGGAGTTTTCACTGCTTTTCATCCTTCTCAAACAACGACACACAACAATTCCCACTTTTCTCCATAAGGTTAGGGATCGAAAGGGAAGGAAAAGACATGAAAGAAAGAAAAACAAAACATCACCCACATAAAACTTGAGACAAAAATCCAATTTAAGAGAAAGGGGGAAAAATTTCAAGCAACGCTAGAAAAACACAGGGCCAACACCATGTGAGGAGATGTTGGCTTAACAAAAAATAAAGAAAACAAGGCACCCAATTAAAAGCATCCCACGTTTTTTCACCCTTACACATACATTACATCATAAAATCATTTCTATCTACACAACATAACAAGAAGGAATCACAAAATGAAGCACACAAGTCACAACCTAAACTTGACCAATAGAAAATCCGAGGGCCACGACGAGACGAGTGTATAGAGCACGTTACTACTAAAAGGTAAATGACCCTCCAACCCACAAAAGGCTTCAAACAACAAATGCACTAATAGAAAACCCACCCCTCTATTGCACCCCTCTGTGTACAGGACACCCAACAACCTTTCCAGCCAAAAATTCAAGGGGGGCCAAACAACCGAACTCCAAAGAGGAGTTATCACAGGTTGAAAATTAATGATGGATAAATCCAAGGGCCATAAATACACTGACGGTTCAATGTCACACCCTTAAAATAGGGAATCCCACAAAGAACACACGACAACTCTATTGCAACATTCTACACAACTAAGAAATGACCAAGTCTCGTAAAAATCCACAATCCAAATGAAGGAACAAGGAAACAACCTGCTCCTACTTTCCTTAGAAGGGGGACTAGCTCAAGAAGGACGAGGAATTTCCTCAACACCAAAGGCACGAAAAAAGAATGCTACCTCATGCCCATTGATGGGGATACTTGAAATTTTGATGGAGCTTGGACCGAGGGAGGGATTTTTCATTACCTAAACCTAACCCTTTCACAAGTGCATATCAAGGAACAATCAAGATGACTAGGGTTGCTAGCCTAGTGGATTGCACCACTCTTCATCAAACCCATATTGACCCCACTCCGACATTTTCTCCTCGTGAAAGGATTGAGATAGCAAGTTCACACACAACCACTCCCTTGAACCAACTACCAACAAAAAGGTTCACCCAAGTTCCACATAAACCACCGTTGTAGCCTTTTGGAGAGAACTAACTATGGAGGCCATCATATTCCAAGGAAAAAAAGACCGAGCACCACCAGTACGAATGAGTCTGAATTTTCCCATCATATTTCCCAAGAACCTCAACTACAGCAACCATGCCCTGCCGAACTTATTCTTGGAGAGGGGGCTCTCGAGAAATGAGCTTCAGAAGCCGATACAAAAAAAAAAAATTAGGGGAACGAATAACAAAGGATGGGATAAGCACAAGCATCGCTTGCAAGTAAAGGAAACAAAAATCATGAACTCAAGATAGGAAACTAACAATTTTGCAAGCCTCTTTCGCAAGAGGCACCACCCCGACAAGCATCAAACCCACTCTCCTAGAGACACATCGCAAGAGCCTAGATTAAAATCGAAACCCACACAACCCAAATGAAAAAAAAAAAACCCTAATATCAGTGATCCTACTGCAAGTTCAGCTACAGTAACCTTGTTACGACTTCTCCTTCCTCTAAATGATAAGGTTCAATGAAATTCTCAGGACGTCGATAGCGGAAAACCACCATTGTCGACTCAATCCAAACACTTCACTGGATCATTGAATTGGTAGGAGTGACAAGCGATGTGTACAAAGGGCAAGGATGTATTCAACAAGAGTTGATGATGAGAACTTACTAGGAATTCCTCATTGAAGACCAATAATTGCAATGGTCTATCCCCATCACAATGCAATTTGAGAAGATTTCCTGATCCTCTCGAACTAGGAATAAAAACTAGTTGGCTGCATCAGTAGCGCACGTGCATCCCAAAAAATCTAAGGGCATCACAGATCTGTTATTGCCTCAAACTTCCATGGCCTAAATAGCCATAGTCCCTCTAAGAAGATGGTCACAAAATGGAACCTCCGTATAACTAGTTAGCAGGCTGAAGTCTCGCTCATTATCGAAATTAACTAGACAAATCGCTCCATCAACTAAGAACGACCATGCACCACCACCCATAGAATCAAGAAAGAGCTCTCAATATGTTAATCCTTACAATTTATGTACCTGATAAGTTTCCCCATGTTGAGTCAAATTAAGCCACAGGCTCCACTCCTAGTGGTGCCCTTCCTTCAATTCCTTTAAGTTTTAGCCTTGCGACCATACTCCCTGCATAACTCAAACACTATGATTTCTCAGAAGGTGTTGATGGAGTCCTTAGAGAAACATCCACTAATCTCTAGTCAACATCGTTTATGGTTGATACTAGGATGGTATCTGATCGTAATCGATCCCCCAAATTTTGTTTTTGATTAATGAAAACATCCTTGGAAAAATATTTCACAATGGTTCGTATTTCATAAATCCAAAAATTTCACCTCTAAAAATGAAATGTTAATTCCCACGACAGTCCCTATTAATCATTACTTTGGTCCCAAAGGCCAACACAATAGGACCACATGCCTATCACATTTTTCCATGCTAATTTATTCAGAGCATAAGCTTTCTTTGAGCACTCTAAGTTTTTCAAAGTAACAAAGTCAAAGCTGCAACCCAGCTAGTTAAGGCTAGGAGCACGCCACCGACAAAAGGGATGGAGGGGTAGGTGCACACCATGTAGGTAGACCGAAATTTACGACCGAAGATCCAACTATGAGATTTTTAACTGCAACAACTTAAATATACGCTATTGGAGATGGAATTACCATGACTGCTGGCACCAAACTTTCCCTCCAATGAATCCTCGTTAAGGGATTTATATTGTACTCATTCTAATTACCAGACTTGATGAGCCCAGAATTTTTATTTATTGTCACTACCTCCCCATGTCGGGATTGGTAATGTGTGCACCTTCTACTTTCCTTGGATGTGGTAGTCATTTCTCAGGCTCCCTCTCTGGAATCGAACCCTAATTCTCCGTCACCCATCACCACCATGGTAGGCATCTATCCTACCATCAAAAGTTGATAGGGCATAAATTTTAATGAATCATCCCCAGCAAAAAGGTTGTGCGATCTATCTAGTTATCATGATTCACCAGAGAAGCGAGCAAGCCCGTACTGACCTTTTATCTAGAAAATGAATCCCTTCTAAAGATTCAGAACTTGGTGCACATATTAACTCTAGAATTACTACGTTTATTTGAGTAGTATGGTATCATCAAAAAAAATATAACTGATTTAAAGAGCCATCCGCAGTTTCACAGTCTAAATTATTTCATACTTAGACATGCATGGCTTAATATTTGAGACAAGCATATGACTACTGGTAGGATCAACCAAGTAGAAACCTCGCACTTCAAAGGGCATTCAAAGCTCTCTCTTACCAAGAGCGAACCTGAACACCCATCAAGTTAAAGAGAGGTGAAAATATCATGTAACGCTTTTATATCTTGCACCTCTTTAATCCCCAAGAAGGGATTAGATCCCACACACACTACATGCACAAAACATGCAAAAGAAATGTTGACATATAAATAAATGGATGATGGATCTAAGATATACAAGATATTCCCAAGAAAAGGATGCCCTCAGGGTAGGTAAAGTCAAGTCTATGTGGTATGGCCCCTTCATCGTTAAAAAGCTCCTTAAAAAAGGAGCTTATACCTTGGTTGATTTTGAGGGAAATGAGATAGCAGAGCCCTGAAATGGGCACTATTTGGAAAGTTATTATGCCTAGGCCTTGGCCTGGCATCTTTCTTTTTGTATATATATATATTATTTGTACATATCTGATTTTTCGGTCTATGAGGTGGTGGTGATGATTTTTTATCTGCTTTGGTAGGTTGTATTGGATATCATGAGTCATTATAGTTTCACAAATGGTGCTAGTTGGCACACCCAGAACTTAGCTTCCGTAGCTTGGGTAATTTATTATCCATCTGGTCAACTGTTAGTTTCAAGAGGGGTTTTCATGGGTGTTGCTTCCAATAATGTAGTAGAATACATTGCTGTCATTTATCTACTTTCAGAAGCAATATCTTCAAGTTTTGATTCATTCGTAGTATTCTTGGACTCCCAGTTTGTGGTGTCACAATTGAACAAAATATATATCAGGTTCGGAATCCTTTCTTGTTTCAATTTTTTTTAAGGGTATATTTATTGCAAAGATCATTTCAATTCATAACATTTATTCACATTCCTCTAGCTAACAATCACATGGAAGATTCATTAGCTAATCAAGCAATTGACAGGCATATTATTCATCCAATACTTTAAATCAACTCATCAAAATCATCATACATTGTCACACATTCGTTTCATCGCATCATAAACTGCTGTATATCTATATATATCATCAGAATGTACAAAAGATATACAAAAATTTGGACCCATCTGTCCTACAAAATCAGGGCTTATGCCGATCATGTTCAGTCTCAAAAATATAATACAGTCATCCAACAAAATCTATGATCCCTATCCTAGATTTGTGTTCCTATAGAACATGATCGCAGTAGCCAGATGGAGGAATAACTACACCCAATCTCGTGGTACCTCGACTAATCATCTTTGGATAGCCTCTAATAATTCTTCTACTGCAGACATAGGCACTTGGCGAGTCAAACTCTCCAAGTTTCTCTGAGCGGCGTGTAGAATCCTATCAGGGTCTTCAGCATATTCTTTACCTCTGCAACGTTTGTGCCATGGGTATCCTTCAAGACGAACTGGTCCCATATCTGTGTCATGGTCATATAATTTTGTAAGTCATTTGGAATCAAATCAAAAACATGTTTTTTCATTTTTTCACATATATTGAAATAAATAAATAAAAAATAAAAAAAAAACAATCAAATACTGCAGTCTTACCAGTCACACCCCATGCTGTGTCAGGTGGAAGTACTAAGTCTGGATCAACACGAAAATCCATCCCAGGATAGGGATAGTCATCCACTGCAATAATTTGTTCTTCCCACCATTGGAAGAACTCATCATCCCATGTCATTCATGGAAATTCACTTCCCCCCAGTCTCTTCATCAGATCAGCCCATCGAGCTATTCTTGGGTCTCTAGGGCTACTGATGGATGAGATCACTTTGGGCTGAAGCCCAAGAATCTTCTAAAAGAAGAATGTCATCAAGATGGTTCCATACCCGAAATTTTTTTTTTTTTCTTTTCAGATGGAGGTCATTTGTTTCTTCATATTGGTCAGCAGAGCTGTACACCAATCAAAGATATGCACTAAACATTCCACACCTATACTCATCTGTGTCCTCGATTCCTGGTGCAAGGAAGCAGATCTTGCCACCCTGCCAATGGTAAAGAGGAGAATTTTCATATGCAGCTCTAATAAATATTTGATCGCAATTTGAGTCCCTACTTTTTGAGACCCCTCTACATAATAGACGTGGATATAGTCTTCAAATATAAGCCCTCCCATAGGCTTGCCATGCAAATCTATTAGATCTCCTCTTCAGGAGAGCCCAGTAATAAAATAAATGTCTTCCACCTCTATGTGTATAGGTATCTGGTCAATCATGAAACAATCCTCCTCCGATTCCCAATGATTTACTAGCATTTCAGGTAGCTAGACGTTACTTTTCATATTTGGCATTTTGAAGGATTTGAATAAACCGCAATTTCGAAGGATATTGAGCGAATTTTGGTCTCCCATGGCCTCTTGATCAGTGGCACTGTGCTCATGTTCTCTCCAAGAGATAGTAATACTAAAAAAATCATTAATTTCATCATTGGGTTCATTTTTTTCAATCACGGTCTGCACATATGCAACTTCCATTTTGGACAGTCGCATATCATACATGGCTTCGTCCACATAAACCCGCATATGCACAGAATGATAATTCAAAACAAGTAATTTCTACGGTGAAAAATCAATTTTTTTCATCTATAAATGGATGAAATTAATCATAAAGATGAATTTAAGGCTTACCTCACTGATCCAATGAAGTTTGACGGCTATTTTCTCCTGATTTGAGGAAAGAGTTTTTTTCTCCAGAGCTCTTTTCTCCAATTCAGCAAGGTAACAATGAGCCAAGTGTGAGGTAAAATGTGTATTTATGCCTAGAAATTGAAATTATTTTGCAAAAATTTATTATTCTTCATTTTCACATCTGTATTAAGCTGGATAACCTAGTTTCTTGGAAGTTTTGGGATGGGTATATTTTTAGGTACATTTTGTTGACTTTGACATTTTTTTTTCTGGTTTTCGACACCATGACCGCTAACCTGTCATGGTAGGTATGTGATCTACATTGGCATATAGGTTAGGTAATCCAATTTCCATTGCATTTCTACATTTTAGCCTCCATTTTCATCACTTTCCATAGGGTCGATCCCATCATGTCATGAGTATTCAACCCATTTCACTTGTCGATTATTTAATCATGACTTGGTGGTAGAGCCTCCCTTTACATGGGCTTCCTAGTTAGTTCCTCGCTATCACTTTTTGCCCATGCTGCACTTTATGTAGGCTCAGGAGTCCTATTTAGTACTACCATGACTTATATGTTGAAGCTTCATTCTTCTTCTTCTTCATTATCCTTTTTCTGTCTATTACCCTAGAGGCTCCCTGGTGTTATTCAGTTGCATTACTGCATTACATGTTGGCTACTTGTTTATCTTGGCCTTTAGCTGGCTTCATTTGGACTCAATTTTTAAGCCATATTTTTACCTTGACTCTCTGCACAAAGTTAGCCATTGCAAAGCACTTAGCTATCACAACTAGACACCCTTGTTACCCATGGATGGAACACTCCTTTGAGTATCGCTTACTAGTTTCCGCCACCTTTCATTTTGCAAAGGATTGTTCCTATCCCATGAACTAGTACATATGCTTCTTGATACTCCTTCTATCCATTATACCATAGCATTCTTTTATTCCTTTTCAAGCTTATTCTATGAAAAATACAAAAAAATCAAATATGTTAAAAAAAGCAAGAATGGGATGTTACTTCATATTTTGATGGCAGTTACAGTATCAGTTTTTCGCCCATGAACAAAGCACATACCACTATGTATTTTCCTCATTTGGGATGGTTTTAGTTTTGATCTAGGAGATGGCATAGCCTTGTTTCATAAGTCAGTTATCCCCCGGTTGGTTATCTCTTCCAATCATATGGATAGTTTGTTTTTGCCTCCTGCATAACAAACTTATACAGTGTCATTCTTTACTTCCATGGTCATCATGTGTCGTGATTTTTTTCAAGGGAAGTTTACCCTAACTTGGCCATTCTGTGGTGTCTCTTGACTTATTATTCAAGCCTTCCCGGTTTTGTCAGTATCTTGTATTATCACATCAGATGTTTGGTCCTATGCTCGTGCTGGTTTGAGAAGGTCTCCATTGACTTCTTGCTGGCAGGTTTGTCTCTTATCAACTACAACATATTTCTCTAAGAGTAAACCTAGAGCCGCATCCTTTCCCTATTTACATCATCGATAGGTGTTCTTGTGCTCAACATTTGATCATCATTATGGGTCTTTGACTAAGTGGTTTTCCTTGTGTTCGATGTGAACATTCATTATCACACTTGGGATTCGTGTAGTACCTTGATTTCCATTTGACCCTATCGGTGGATGTCTCTCCTCTTTGTCAGATTTCATTATTGGTTGGTTGAGAGGGTTTCTTCCATGTGCTAGCTTCATCTTGTACATGTAGGAAATGTACTTCAGGTTGGTTCATTCACTCTACTTCGTCTGAATCCTTCCAAATCTTGGCCTGCGGGTTACACTCGCGCTAGACTGGTGTGGGATGCCTCAATGCCTTCCTTCCAATAGATATTTTCCCATCAAATCTGACTCATTGCTATGGGAATAAGGTCTAGAGTATTTTTGTCAGTACCTTAGGGTTCGCATTCATTAGTGGCAGACTCTTTGTTATCAATAGTGAGGATTCATTATTTCCTCCTGATTGATAGATTCTCACAAGTGTTCGACTTCAGCTCATTTATTCACACTTTTTGGATTGTACTGGGCACCTTGACGCTCATTATCATTATCGGTGGGTTGTCTCGCATTTGTTAACGGTTTCCATTATTGACCAGTAATAAAATGATTTCTCACATTTTTGACTTCAGCTCATTCATTCCCATTGTGTAGAATTGTGCCATCGTGACCGGTGAAGACCTTGGGTTCGCATCAGCATGCTTCGGTTCATTGTTGACATTTCATCTAGCTTCTGCCAGTGACACTGTCCACTCTTATATGTTGCAGTTTCAGTACAAAAACATCTTATATGTTGGCCTCCGAGTTGCGTGATTTTACCATGTTTTCCACCTCTTATGATTTGGTACCTAGAGATTCAGTTACTTGAGTGATAAGATATCTACTACATCATCATTGATCAATATTCTATATGTGATACTTGCACTTGATTTTTGACTTGTAATTTTGGGTAGTGCTCAGATGATTCATTATGTACTTTCCAGTTCAAATATTCTTGTATAAATTTTGGATCTATAGACATGCTTTTATTTCACTAAGCATGGGGATGCCCACCTCAGACATGAGTTAACTCTCTGACTTCTTTCAGTGGTTTTTTGACAGGCTGAAAACTTGTGACGTCCTCTCTTGTCTTCGCAAGGTTCTTTCTATGCACATAATATATTTCGACCATTATGTACCCCTTCTGACCTCATATATTAGGGGGCATCTGTTATAGCATCATTTTTCACCCTCATGTGAATAATGTTTGTCTCTTTGGCCCTAGGCACCCTTTCCTTCCAGACTTGAAAAAATTCATAAAAAGTAGTGTTAAAATTCCCATACGCGATTATGCCTAGACTTTTCCATGTATATACGTGATTTACTTCTTACTTTTCCACGTATGCAATTTAAATCATTAAAAAATATATAAATTCCTTATTTTCGTGGCAGGGTGATGGTTATTCCTGTAATTAAACTACCCCAGCTTGTGGCCCAACTGTTTCCAACTATTGAAACTACTTTGAGGGAGTATAAAATCCCCTCATATGTATGACCTAAAGGGGAGATAAAATTATAGATATTATACTCTGTTGGATCCCTATTTCAAGTCGGATGTTCCCGTGCCTCCTACACTCCCCAAGTATATTTAGGAAACCATTGTTTCCTTAAAGATGATCATCATCTTATATGAAATCTCGTGTGTACACATCTTGGAATAATCCTAGCAAGGTGAGGGCTGGATGGATCCAAAGGAAGGTCTACTCGAAGGTCGTGGAAGGATTCAGGTGATCCCTCCACTTACTATTCTTGTACATGCCATTTATAACAAAGAAGAACCATCTTGTTCCCGAATATTCACGTGTCTATATATGTGTGAAGATTGTTAGTTAAACATTCAATATTTATTATATGATATTATACATGAATTATAATGACATCTAGGAACAATATGTGTTGTACAAATAGTGTTTTGTGTTCGTTCTTTCTTGATTTCTAGGTTACGAATAACGAGAATTTACCGGGGGTTTGATCCCTGCAGGATCTACATCAAACGTAGGACTTTTGGGTAAGTTCTGAAATTGTTTAAATCTAGTTTTCAGCATAAAATATAGGTTAAGTGAGTCCTTCTTGAATGGTATGCCCTTGATCTTTGAAGGTTGCCGACCCAAAAAACTTTAGGGAGTTATTTCCCGAAACAAAGGGCCAATCGCTCTATCAAAGATATGGCCACAACATATATAAAAACCTCAAATCCAACACAAGGACAAACGATGTGCACTCTTAAAGGAATTCCAAACCTTAATTTTACAACAATGAGAACCACTCCTTAGATCGCCCAATCCAAAAAGAAAGAAAGTGTGGTGACTTACAACCAAAACCCTTCCACATTCCTCTTAAATGTATGTATCTCAACCCACAATGCTAACATAGAAAGAGTACAAGCACAAGAAAATAACATCGTAAAGATCCAAATAATGAAAAGGACAATCATCTCAATGAGCCACACACAACAACCCATCCAATTTAGAAAACACGAACGAAAAGGGGAATTGTTCATATATGCCTCCAAGGATGAGCATGGCCAACATTACCACTCATGTGCTACCGAGTGGGGATGAAGAGAATATGAAAGCTGGCGACCCAAAGAATGACCCAAGGCAATTCTTAAAGTACACCCGAACAAGAAACTCAATTACCAACCCACTTTTCACACAAAAATCCAACCCCTCCCCCCCACCGAGAGGGGAGGAGGTGAACATTATAGTGAGGGGTCGATTCCATGGAGTGAACGAGAGAAAAAAAAAAACTCTCCCACCCACCTGAAAGGGATGAGGTGAACTATAAAGAAAAGATCCAATTTCAACAGAGCCAATGAGCAACCAAGGGGAACGAGAGCAACATAGGTGAGCGACCAGTCTTCTCAAGGAGCCACACATAGCAACCTCATCCAACTCTAAGAACACAGATCGAAAGGGTAAATCTATTCACATATACCTCCCATGAAAAGCATGGCCAACGTTACCACTCATTTTCTACCTAGTGGGGCTGGAGAGAAGATGAGAGTTGATAACCCTACAAATGACCCAAGGCCATTCTTCAAGCACACCTGAACAAACAACTCAATTACCCACCTTTCACATGAAATTCAAACCTCTCCCCACACACTTAAAAGGGAGGATTTGAACAATATAATGATGAGCCGACTTCAACAAAGCCAACAAGCGACATAGCAAAGAGTCGATTTCTACAGAGCAAACATTCGACCATGGGCCACGAGAGACACATAGCCAAGAGCCAATTTCAATGGAGCCAACGTGCGACCAAGGGGCATGAAAGAAACATAGGTGAGCGGTCAGACGTCTCAAGGAGCCACACACAAAAACCCTATCCAAGCTTGAGAAAACAAAGTGAAAGGGGAATATTGTTGACATATGCCTCCCAAGACGAGCATGGCCAACATTACCACTCATATGCTACCGAGTGGCAATGGAGAGAAGAAATTAGGTGACCCTAAAAATGACCCAAGACCATTCTTCAGAGACACATAAACAAACAAAATCAATTACCAACCCACCTTCCACGCGAAAATCCAACCCCTACCCCCGACTGGAAAGGGGATATTTGAATGACCGAACGAATGCACAAGGGAGAAAACGGCAAACGGGATACCCGAACGTGCATAATGAACAAGGGTGGTCAAAACTTAGCAATTTTGATACAATATCCCCCAAATGAAATGAACTAACCCAAACACGTTTCATTGGGCACCCACACACGATGCAATAGGACACGCCTGACTGAACGAAGGCACAAGGAAGGAAAAAACAAACGGGTTGCACGAAAGTGCACAAGGAACATGGGCGATCACAACTTAGAAAATTTGATATGAGCACCCACAAATGAAATGAAACGACCCGAAAATGTTTCATCTGGCGCCCTCACATGCCGGGATGTGGCCCTTGTCCAAATGAAGGCACAAGGGAGTGAAAGGAAAACATGCCACATGAATTTGCACAAGGCACTTGGGTGGTCACAACTCAACAATTTTGATACGGACGCCCGCAAATGAAATGAAACAACCCGAACAAGTTTCATCGGATGCCCTCACACTGCGCGACATAGTGCACCTGACTGAACAAAGGCACAAGGGAACAAATGGAAAACGGGCCGCCCGAACGTGCACAATGCACCCAGGCAGTTAGAACTTAGCAAATTTAATACGACTACCGACAAACAAAACGACCTGACCCGAACTCATTTCATCGGGCGCCCTCACACATTGCGACATGATGCGCCCGACTGAATAAGGGCACAAGGGATAAAATGACAAATGGGCCACCCGAATGGGAACAAGGTACCTGGGTAGTCACAACTTACCAAATTTGATACAGTTGCCCTTAAACAAGACAACCCTACCCAAATACGTTTTGTCGGGCGCCCTCACACGGTGTGACACGATGCGCCTGACTAAACAAAGTCACAAGGGAGAAAATGGAAAATCAACTGCTCGAACATGTAAAAGGCACCCGGGCAGTCACAACTTAGAAAATTTGATATGACGAACTCAAATGAAATGACCCGACTCGAACGCGTTTCATTGGGTTCCCTCACATGACATGCCTAACCAAATGAAGGCACAAGGGAGAAAACGACATGCAAGCCACCCGGACATTCACGAGGCACCTGTGTGGTCACAACTTAGAAAATTTTATATACCCGCCCTAAAACTAAATGACCCAACCCGAACACGTTTTTTTGGGTGCCATCACACGTCAAGACAGGGCGTACCTGGCCGAACTAAGGCACAAGGGAGAAAATGACAAACAGGCCACAGGAACGTGCACAAGGCACTCATACGGTCATAAATTATCAAATTTGATACGAATGCCCTCAAATGAAATGACCTGACACGAACATGTTTCGTTGGGTGCCCTCACACGGTGCATCACGACATGCCCAACTAAATGAAAGCACAAGAGAGATAATGAAAAATAGGCCGCCGAAATGTGCACAAGGCACTTGAGCGGTCACAAATTATCAAATTTGATATGACTTCCCTCAAATGAAACATCCCGACCCGAACACGTTTCATCGGGAAATCTCACATGGCACGACACGACGTGCATGATCGAACGAAGGTAAAAGGGAGAAAACAAAAAACAAGGTGCTCGAACATGCACAAGGAACCTGGGCAATCACAACTTAGCAAATTTTATACGGCTACCCTCAAAGGAAACGGCATAACCTAAACACCTTCTGTCGAGCACCCTCACACACACGACATGACGCACCCCACTGAACGAAGGGACAAGGGATAAAATGACAAATGGGCCACCTAAACATGCACAAGGCACCTGCGCAGTCACAACTTAGAAAATTTGATACAACCACTCTCAAATTGAAACGACCTAACCCAAGCACGTTTCCTCGAGCACCCTCACACGGTGCACCCAACCAACCAATAGCACAAGGGAGAAAATGACAAACGTACCTCCCAAACATTCCTAAGGCACCTAGGTGGTCACAACTTAGCAAATTTGATATGGTCTCCCTCAGACAAAATGACCCGACCCAAACGTGTTTCTTCGGGCACCCTCACATGGCGCAACACAACGCGCCCGACCGACCGAAGGCACAAGGTTGAAAATGACAAATGCACCACCCAAACATGTATAAGGCACCTGGGCGGTCACAACTTAGAAAATTTGATACGGCCGTGTTAGCCATCAGTAAAATTTGTTATATGAGATGGCTAAATATTTCCTTAGATTTCCAAAAACAAGCTTCTATGAGAATCTTGTGAGTTTTTGAAATCTCACCGAGTTCATTTTCTTTAAGCTACCCATTCACTAAGATCTTCATTCAAA
The DNA here is from genome assembly GCA_034641835.2 of Pinus albicaulis. Lineage (NCBI taxonomy): Eukaryota > Viridiplantae > Streptophyta > Pinopsida > Pinales > Pinaceae > Pinus > Pinus albicaulis. The sequence continues at coordinate 991,024,033 of CM076578.1, read as the reverse complement.
TCCATTTCCAAGTTCCTGTTGATTCAAAAAGAAACTAATTTCAGGCCATTTTCACCATTTACCTCTTCATGACTCTTCCCCTCTTTTTACATATTTTCTCTCTCCATTTATATTAGTCATTTTCCCTTCCAAAAATTTCATTTTCCCTCCATTTATCCTTAATTTCCCTTAAAAAAACCTTTTAAACCATATAAACCTCCTTATTTGGTTTAAAATACCCTCTTTCACCCTATCAAAATCGTCAAAAAGGCTTAAAAACCCCTATTTTTTTCCTAAATATAATTATTTGTAACATAAGGCCTTAAGCCCTTTACCCCTTCCTCATGTGACCCAAGTACCACAACCATTCTCTAAGCCGATAACTCCAGTTCTATTTTTCCTCGTCAAACCACGTTTCCACTTTTAACTTACGCCCTTCACCTATATTCTTATCCCACACCATTTTTTTTTCTCTAAAGCGATTCCCACCATTGACCATATATATCTAATGGTTATCGCGCCTCCCACTCCTCATCTATCCACCCCACCATACCCTCATTCAACTTTCCCATGAATAGATCTCCACTATCAATCATCCCGATCCGACGACTCTCATCCAGCACCCACCTTTCCCATTCCACCTCCAGCCTTCCTGCTAGCCGACAGAAAATATGACATCACCCCTAGTACCATCATTCACTATCGTCTCTTGTGACCGATCAACTTCTTTTCGTTGGGATCAACTCGCACTGTCGATCTGGATACCAATCAAAGTTGCATGCATTTTTCCGAAAGGGTTTAATTCCCCATATTTGCGTGCAATGGGTGGTTTTCCCTTGTATAGGTGTCACTTCTTGAGTGGCATCACATCTGTTTGGGCCTTTACTGCTTACCACCCAACTTCAACACGATATCACTCAGTTTCGCACAAAACCGCCTATCTCCATTTCACGCCAATATTTAAATTGGTCCACTGTTCTTATCGGTTTCATTCATAGAACCCTCCTCTGCACATTTCTTCCCTTTGCAATCGCTCCAAACACCTCACCAAGCCTCTGAAACATAGTTTAGCCAAAAACGCAGGGTTTAAATTAATGTTTTCATTTTTTGTTGCAGGTTTAATGATGATCCGACCTAAAAGGCCCTCCCATAGCCAATATCAGTAGCACAGTCTCAGATGATGATCCATGAGGCTAAATAAAGGGAAAAGGGGAAATCTGGCGTTCAATTTTTAAATGTTTTGATCAATTCTCCATGGCCATTGGTTAAAATCAAGGAAACCCTCCAGAGCACCAACGAACCCCTGCATACAAGAAGAAAAAGAATATCAGTGAAGAAATGAAGAACAAAGGATTAAAGGCTTAAATCATAGATTAAAGATAGTGAATAAAGTTCAAAGATAGATGTTAAAAGATTAAAATAGTCAATAAAGTGAAAAAGACAGCAAAGATGATTTTGAATGCTAAAATCAAAATCAAGCCTAAAAATAGAGTTTAAAGCAATAAGCAAGATAGATCAGCCTAAAAAATAGCTTCGAATGCCAAAATCAATGAAGCATTTACTTCATCAAAGGGTTAAAGGCCACCTACAAGCATTATTTTCCCTCAAAAATATACAGAAGTAATTACAGTCAGAGATATTTTTAAAATAAGTAGCTCAATAGTTATCACAAAGTTATCAAAAAGCCTAAAAGTAAAATATTGCAACTAAGTAGCTCAGAAATTAAAAACAAAATTTATTTTTCACAGTAACCCTTTCAGATATTTTTTCCTTGTGCCTTGGATGGTCTCAAAGGTCAGAAATCATTAACTCAGTCATAAATGAAATATGTTAACCTTAGCTTTCATTTAACCTCCTCATTTGCTTATAAATATAGCATGAGGACTTAATTAGAAATGGTTCTTGGTTGGTTGTAGAAGGCTGTTACTGTTAGTTGTTTCGAGTATTGCTGAGCTAGTTGAGGAGTGTTAAGATGGATAGAGAAGCTTTGAGCTATAAAGACTCATTGTGCTGGAGTATGTAATTGGTTTGAACATCAATAAAACAAGCTGATTCATAGGATCCTGGTTTATGTTAATGGTGATGTTTTTCCTCATTGTTTTTTTTTTCTCCTCAAGTTTTCATTATGTCCATTTTCTCTGATAAAGAATAGAAAATTTAGATTAGGATTTACTATCAAAAGTACCCTATTTCTGCCTGCAAGCTTTATCTTCATGTTTTCTTCTGCGAGGTTTCATTGAAGGATTCTTAATTGCCCTCCAGTTTTGTCTAGATTTTAGTTTTTAAGAATGATTCAATGGAGTATAACTGGGGAAGTGTTGGTAAGCCCATATCCTTCTAAGTAAAACTTAAGAAAATTTTTTTGAAGGATCTTTTCAAAGTATGCTAAGTAGATTTTTAAGCAAGGATGTCTATGGTATGCCCTGTCCTCTATCTAGTCTTTAAAGGTTTCTTTGAAAGATCCCTTAAGAGTTTGTCAAAAGCAGATTATATTATTTATGTTTGATCTTAGGCTACTCTTATCATTATCTTTCTTGTTTTCTTTATCTGAAAGTAGTCTTAGGATTACTATATTGTTGTCTTAAAAGTTTTATTTAATAAAATTCTATCCAAAAATTATATGGTTTGCCTTGTCCTTTGGTTTCCTTCAAATAGTTACTTTGAAAGCGTTTTCTTGTTTAAATAGAGCTAGAAGATTCTTGACTGACTATAGCTTTATTTCCTTCACAACACCTTAATGTTTCATATCACAAATTAATCTAAAAGACCCATTTAATCTAGATAACTTTCCCTATGAAAACCCTTGAATATTTGTTGAACAATCAAATCCTTTTATGACCCCATAGCCTAATGGATTAATGTTGTCTTATAGTCTATCCTCCCAGCTGAAACATTTCCTCAATATTCTCCACCCTTTAAACCTTCAAGTACCTTCTCAATCAACCAAAACCAAACAACATTCTCAAAGCTTCATAACTGGCCTAATATCTTAAACAAATCATAAAGATATATCTTCCAAAAACACTTATATAGAGAGATCCCTCTCTGAATCCAAGAAGGCTAGGTCGTAGGATTCCAAAGTGGTCCTGATGTGGCCCCTGCAGTGTTTATTCTTGTCATTCTTGTAAATCACAGGGAGCCAACATAGTTGCGACCATAATGGGGACAAAACTAAGTAATAGATAACTTCACAACTCATAAAACCTCTTTCTTAAAATGAATCAAGTGTTTTCCAAGAGTGGTTCCTGATTGTTGATGGTGGATAACAACCAGTCCTAGAAAACAAGTAAAAATATTCCACCTGGTGACTCCACTAGTTTTCAGTAGGCTTTCTGAACCTATTGGTGGTCCAAATACTCCACTGGGAAACTTATTTGATCATTAGAACATCACCAAACCCAGTTAAGAAAACTTTGTGGATTAAAATTTTTCTTACACAGATTAATTTGCCTTTAAAAAACTGTCATATTTGGCTAACTTTTATTATCTTTGGGTCTAAATCCTGGCTTCCAAAATAATCCATACTAGATCCCATCCTGACCACAATCCTCCTGCAATAGCTGATAATCCTGGAAACATTCTTAGGAAGTCTCCTTCATATAAAAACCCAACTATTTGTAGACCCATCCTGAGAGCAAGTTCAGTCCCTGAAAACCTTATAAACTTGCAGAGTACCCAAGTTGACTTACCTCATATCACAAGCTTATCTATAACTAAGTCAAAAAGTGGTACAGACCAGGTAAACATTGAGTTTGTAGATTCACAACAATGTAGCAGCATGGAAGCCTCTCCATCCACTCCTCCAAATTTCCATTTTCTCCAAAACTTTCACTTCTCTCATCCTAAATCTGCTCAACATCATTCACCTAGTCCAAGTAGTTTATCTACACCCATACATACACCCACTATTCAAACCACTCCACTTCATCACCTTCATCCACTGTTTCCACAAGTCCATATTATGGCAACATGGTATACTCCCTTAGTCCTTCCTTTACCTTTAGTTGCTCTACCACATGACTATCAATCCAAGATTCCATTATATGATTCTATTATTTCTAATAAAACTCAACAACATGTGGATAGAATGAATGATTACTTTGACAGACAAGAAATAAATGATGAAACTGTAAAACTTACAATGTTTGCTCAAATCTTAGGGGGAGAAGCAAGAAAATGGTTCAAAGGATTAGCCCCTAACAGTATCAATGACCTCCTTACTTTCCATCAATTATTCCTAAACAAATGGGAAGTCAAGAGAAACCCCCTTCAAATCCTGTCAAAATACAATGATCTTAAAATAAATACTAGAAAGAGCATCCAAGATTATTGCACTAGATTCAATAGTGTTTATAATGCACTTCCTCCATAAATGAAACCCCCACAAGGCTTAGCCTTAATAAAATTTCCTGAAGCGTTTCACCTAGACATGTGTCATCAATTAAGGGAGAGAGAACCCCTCACTTTAGAAGATATGCAGAAAGGGGCAGTAAGTGTAGAGGCTAAACTAAATGCTAGAAGGGTTAGATTGAAAGCAGAGAAGAAGGTTACCTACAAAGATGATGCTGGACCCTCCACATCAGATTACAAAATTGATAGTCTGGTTAGGACCATGGAAAGGATGATGGAAATAATAAACATGAATGATAGAGCTTATCCTAAAGAAAACCAAAAATCTCCTCAAAATAAAAATCAAAATCAAAACCAAAACTTTAGAAGGAATTCCCCTCAAATTAGACAAAGAGGTCATGATTAGCAAGTCAGCCCTCCTTTCAAATACAATTATGTTGATGAAGATGAGGGAGTGATTGAAGAAACAAAGGGAGATCCCATAAACATGTTGGGAATGAACAATGAAGATACTATTTTCCTCACTGAAGAAGAACAAGGCATATATACACCCTATGATGAAGAAAGCCTAGAATCTGAAGATTACCAACAAGGCTTTGAAAATTCCATAATATAAGTACATAATGAATATGAATTAAGGAGTAAAAATAACCAAGAAGTTCCCAAGAAAAATAAGTCTGAAATCTCCACAAAAAACGGCCTTCTAAACACTCCAAAAAATACAACAAAAAACCATAAAACAATGGCTGAAAATTATGATAAAAACAAAGGAAAAAACTCTGAAATTCTTAGCAAACATAGTGGTGACCAAATTAGCACTAGAAACTCAGCTAATGCTCCTACTAAAACCATTTTAACTATTGTCCATAATAAAAACTAGCAAGTTGATTTTGCTGAGAAAACAGTGACTAAAAAGGGTGAATTAAACATTTCCAAAAATCAGACTCCTTTGAGCATAGAGAGTGAAATTGCCAAAATTAAAATCTCTATTCCTGTCACAGAGTTAATAACTCAATATGTATATAAATATCAATTGTTAAGAGTGTTGAGCATAGGAGATAACAATGATTCTGTTAATTTAAGTGATGATAAACCTGAGCTTCTGTTCGGACCAAAAATTGAAGGAAAATTTCAAGAGGGAGGAGTCCCTCTATTTTATGTTAGTCTCAACATCTATGATAACATTTTTCACAATGCCATTCTTGATTCAGGAGCATCACATAACCTCATTCCCAAAGTAATAATGGAGAGATTATGCCTTGAGGTAACTAGGCCCTACAAATATTTATACTCCTTTGACTCCAGCAGAGTCAAATGCCTAGGCCTAATAAAAGATATTTGTGTCAACTTAGCACAAATCCTAGCCAAACGCTTAGTGATAGATATAGTAGTGGCTGATATACCTCCAAAGTATGGCATGATCATTTCAAGATCTTAGGGTGTCGAGCTTCAATGCACTATGCAAATGGATATGACTTATGCCACCATCCCTATCTTCAGTCAACCTAGAAGACTATACAGGGAAACCCACATGAAGTACATGGTGAGTAGTCAATAAATAATAGAAAACTCCCCTCTTTATTCTATTCATACATACCTTGACTCATTCATCCTTTACAATGATGAAAATCTTAATGAGAAAGGATAAGAAGATCAGAAACTAGTCATAGAAAAGGAGGAAGGGAAGAGGAAAAACATAAGAAGTTTGCTAATTTAGAAAATAACAACAAATAGAGTCAAGATCCTAAGCTGAAAAACAACCATATACTTAGTACTAAGCATGAAAATTAAATAAACCATCCTCAACACACTAAAAACCTTGAGGAACAAGACAAAAATAGACATAGTACAGAACCTCAAAAACAACATAGTGGCAATCAAGATAAAAAAAAACAAAGAGGATAGATAGGAAATTAATGAAAAATCTGAAGCTAGTCCTCTTTGGATTATGAGTTTTGATGGGTCTTGTAGTAAGACTGGTTCAGGACCAGGAATATGGGTGCATAATATAGAGAATAATCATGCTAAAGTCCATTCATATAGACTAAATTTCCAATGCACTAATAACATAACAGAGTATGAAGCACTCCCCCTAGGACTACATTTACTCAAGAAATTAGGAGCCAAGAGGATTAATGTCAATGGAGATTTAGAACTGATAATTAGGCAAGTAAATGGAGAATACACTGCCAAACATCCAAGACTAAGAGCCTATAGAGATGATGGCATGGACCTCTTGAAAACCTTCATAGAATATGAGCTCACCTTTGTCCCTAGAAATCAAAACATTCTTTCCAATGGTTTAGCATTTGCTGCTAGTAAATGTCTAAGACCTTATGAGAGAAAAAAATATTCAGTCCAAGTCAAATATAGACCAGCAGTCCTAGATAATGAAAAATACTGGCAAGTTTTTTAAGGAGATAAAAAAATAAAAGACTTTCTGCAGTCCAAAAATGAGTTTGAAGTGCCAAATTCATATTCAGAATATGAATAAGACTTCCCTACTGAGGAACAATCTTGCCAAGAAGTGCCTCCTAACACTGCTGATATAAATCTGTTAACCAAAGGATGCAAACATAAAACAAAAATATGCACTGATTTAGAAAAAGAAGGTCTAGAAGTGTTGCAATCTTACAATGAAAAGTTGACAAAAGGACTAGTGCCTCTAGAAGAATTGTTTGACTTTAATGATGTTGCCAAAAAGCCAAAAATATAACTCACTGAAACTGATGTTGAAGAGTGTAATATGGGCAGTAAAGAAAGGCATAAAATGATCAAATTATCCAAAACACTGCCAACTCACATTAAATTGAAATATCTTGAACTGTTTAGAGAACTTTCCGATGTATTTTCTTGGAGTTATGAAGATTTAAAATCATATGATACAGAAACAATTCAACATAAGATACCCCTCAAAGAAAACTAGAAACCTTTTAAACAAAAAATACGTAGAATAAACCTTGTTCAATTATCTCTGGTTGAGAAAGAAATAAAAAAAATGTATGATGCTAGAATTATTGTCCCTGTAAGATACTCAGAATGGGTATCTAATCTTGTATCTGTAAGGAAGAAAATAGGAGAAATAAAGCTTTGTATAGACTTCAAAAAATAAGCAAGGCCTCATTAGAGGACAACTATCCCTTGCCCAAAATGGATCACATCTTATAAAGGGTAGTAGGTTAAAAAATAATTTCTTTGCTAGATGGCTTCTTAGGATACAACCAAGTATTGGTACACCGTGATGATCAACTTAAAACAACTTTTACCACACCTTGGGGCACTTTCATGTATGTCAAAATGCCTTTTGGTTTAATGAATGTTGGTGCCACATTCCAGAGAGCCATAGATATTTCTTTTTCAGAAGAAATAGGTTACTTCATTGTGGTTTACTTAGATGACATAACAATCTATTCCAAAATAGATGAAGAACACCTAATACACCTAAGAAAAGTATTTGAGAAATGCAGAAAATATGGTTTATCCTTAAACCCAAAGAAAACATTATTTAGTCTCCAAGAAGGAAAACTTATTGGTCATATCATATATGAAGAGGGGATAAAGATATACCCAAATAGGATTGAAGGTATATTGCAAATAAATCATCCTAGAAATATCAAGGGACTTCAATATTTCATTGGGAAGATCAATTTCTTAAGAAGGTTCATACCCAACCTAGCTGAACTCCTTAGAAATATTACAAACATGCTTAAAAGAGAAACATGAGTCAAATGTACCTTAGAAGCAAAGAAATCCTTTGAACTGGTAAAAAAAGCACTTACCCAAACACCAGTTCTTATTAGTCCTAATTTTATCAAAGACTTATTCATATTCTCCTTTGCATCAAAACATACAGTGGCTGTTGTCCTATTACAAAAAAACATAAACATACAGGAGCAACCCATTGCATTTTTTATCAAGGCATTAAGAGATGCACCTCTAAAATAAAACATAATGGAAAAACAGGCTTTTGACTTATTCAAAGCCTTAAAAGATTTCATATTTTACATTTTACACTCACACATTATTGCATTTGTGCCTCATTCAGTGGTGAAAGACATTTTGACACAAGATCCTGGTGGAAAAAGAGGAAAGTGGATTGTGGTAATATTAGAATATGATTTAGAAATTAAGCCCACTAATCTCATCAAAGGTCAAGGACTAGCAAAACCTATGGCTGAAACCAACTTACAAGCACTTGATATAAACATGTTTAATGCATTAGAGGAACAGGAGGAGTTGGCAACTCCACTCATTGAAGATTATTTTCTGAATTCATCTTGGTATGCTAATATTTTGTATGTGCTTCTTAATATTAATGTTCCTCCTAGTTTTTCTAAAACAAAGGAAAGGTTTCTAAAGTTAAAAGCTGTTAATTACTACATTTTAGATAAATTTTTATATTGGAAAAATTATAGTGGATTATTTCTTAATTTTTTTCCTGAGAATGATGCAGATAAGATCAAGCACAAGTTCCATGAAGGAGAATGTGGAGGCCACTTCTATTGCAAAACTGTTGTTAACAAAATCCTTAGAGCTGGCTATTACTAGCCCACCTTCTTTCAGATGTCCATAAAATGATAATTTCCTACCATAAGTGTCAAATCTTTGAAGGCAAAAGAAAATTTCTACCCTTACTTCTGCATCCAATCATTGTTGAAGCTTTTTTTCAACAGTGGGGTCTAGAATTCATTGGGGAGATCCATCCTGCTTCATCTGCCTAACACAAATGGATCGTCACAGCAACAGATTACTTCACCAAATGGATAGAGGCCATCCCTTCTAGAAATTCTATAGATTCAGTAATCATTAAATTCCTTGAATACCATATCCTATCTAGATTTTGCTTCCCTAATAAGATTATCACTAACAATGCTGTTGCCTTTGGGTCAAAAAAGATGGTTGATTTTTGCCACAAATATCAAATTACATTGGGTCATTCCACAACTTATTACCCTCAAGGTAATGGGTTGGAATAATCCTCAAATAAGGATTCGGTGAACATCATCAAGAAGTTACTAGAAGAAAATAAGAAACCATGGCATAGCAAGCTAGTACATGCACTTTACACAGAAAGATTGACCGCTAAAAAGTCAATTAGAATGTCCCCTTATCGGCTAGTTTATGGAGCAGTTGCAATATTTTCAACCATTTTAGTAGTGCCAGTGATGAAATTGATCCAAGAAATGCAATCTGAAGAAGATGATATGATAAGAAGAATTAATCAGACTTTCTAGTTATAGCAAACCAGAGAGGAAGTTTACAATAGAGCATAGCAAGTACAAGAAAACATCAAGAAGCTATTTGATAAAAGAACAAAAGAAAATGATTTTAACATTGGTGACAAGGTACTAAAATGGGATTCTAGGAGTGAAGATAAGGGAAAACATGGAAAGGACCTTATCTCATTCAGTCTTCCATAGGTAATAATTCATTTTTCCTTCAGGAGATGGATGGAACAGAAATTTTTGGAGGTCCTATCAATGGCAGGATGCTCAAGCATTATTTTTGTTAAATTTTAGTTCAAAGCTTTGACCATTGTAAATAAAATTTCTTAAAGAAAAAGGTATAAAAATGAAATAAAAGAAAAAAAGAAAAAGAGAAAAGAGGGCAGATAAAAGAATAGGTACATCCCCATACCAAAAAAGAGAAAAATCTGAAAGTGTGCAAGTAAAAATGTCACTACTTTGAAAGAAGAAATTTTATTCAATCATACAGCCTAATCATGATTGAATAAGTAAATTTATTGCTAATAGGTTAGTGGATGAAGACCTGACAAACAATGTAAATTTGTATTATCAGTAGAATAGATTAGGACAAGGGAGAAATGGTTCTAAAAAGATCAAAATCTAAACCAAAGAAAGAAACAAGGATGCTTATCAATTTCAGATCTTAATCCTTCACAGTTTTGCTTTAAATTTCTGCAAATAAAGTCTATGTGCAGCTTGTACAAAATTCCATAGCCCCATAACAAATCAGACTGTCTAATCCTAATTTGATTATGTTTCAATTTCCTGTTTTAAACTAGAGAATGAAAATCTGTCAAATAGTCTAATCTTGACAGATAGCTAGGATATGTAGAGAAATAATGAGTTCATTTGTTTAATCTGAACTCATGGATGATATAAGGGTAGTAGTATATATTTTTCTGATTTCAAAATGAAACAAAAAATTGATGTTACAAGGGTTTTCAGGACTAAATGCACCCACTAGAGAAGAAAAAACGTTAGGAAAGTAGGTCATGTAGGCAGAAGTTTGGGTAAAGATTAGTCTTGATATGATACTGTAGATCATCTCTGAGTAGCAAAATCATCAAGTCAAGGAGGATTTTCATAATGCAAAACAAGGAAATGGCCTACTTTCCATAGATTTATTCTCTGAGGTTCTTGACACCTCCAAGGAGCTGCCTTCCCCAAGTGGAGCCACTGTTAGCCATCCGTAAAATTTGTTATATGAGATGGATAAATATTTCCTTAGATTTCCAAAAACAAGCTTTTATGAAAATCTTGTGATTTTTTGAAATCTCACTAATTTCATTATCTTTAAGCTATCCATTCACTAATATCTTCATTCAAATCCATTTTCAAGTTAACCCGCTGATTCAAAAAGAAACTAATTTCAGGTCATTTTCACGATTGACCCCTTCATGACTCTTCCCCTCATTTTACTAATTTTCTCTCTCCATTTCCATCAGTAATTTTCCCTTCCAAAAAACTCATTTTCCCTCCATCTATCCTTCATTTCCCTTAAAAAGACCTTTTAAACGATATAAAACCTCCTTATTTGGTTTAAAATACCCTCTTTCACCCTATCAAAATCCTCAGAAAGGCTTAAAAACCCTTATTTTTTGCCTAAATTTGATTATTTTATAACATAAGGTGTTAAGCCCCTTTGCGCTTAAGTCCTCTACCCCTTCCTCATGTGACCCAAGGCTTGCGACCATTCGCTAAGCCTATAACTCTGGCTCTATTTTTCCATGCCAAACCACGTTTCCACTTTTAACTTAGGCCCTTCACCTATATTCTTATCCCACGCCATTTGTTTTTCTCTAAAGTGATCCCCACCATTGACCATATAGATATAAATTTTATCGCAGCTCCCACTCCTCATCTATCCACCCCACAATACCCTCGTTCACCTTTCCCTTGAACATATCTCCACCGTCGATCATCCCCATCCAACGGCTCTCATCCAGCCCCCGCCTTTCCCATTCTGCCTCTAGCCTTCCTGCTAGCTGACAAAAAATATGACATCACCCCCGGTCCCACCATTCACTATAGTATCCCATGACCGATCAACTTCTTTTGGTTGGGATCAACCTGCACCATTCATCTAGCTCCCCTAGATCTAACGGCTCCTGATCAAAGTCACACACATTTTGAAAAAAGGGTTTAACACCCCATTTCTGTGCGAAATGGGCAGTTTACCCTTGGACAGGTGTCGCTTCCTGAGTGGCATCGCGTCCGTTTGGGCCTTTACCACTCACCGCCCAAGTTCAGTGCGATACCACCTGGTTTTGCACAAAACTGCCTATCTCCATTTCCTGCCAATATTTAAATTAGTCCACTGTTCTTCCCAGTTTCATTCATAGAACCCTCCTCTATGCATTTCTTCCCTCTACAATCACTCAAAACGCCTCACCAATCCTCTGAAATGAAATTTAACCAAAAACACAGGGTTTAAATTAATGTTTTTATTTTTTGTTTCAGGTTTAATGGTGGCCCGACCTAAAAGGCCCTCACACAGCCAATATCAGTAGCACAGTCTCGGATGATGATCCATGAGGCTAAATAAAGGAAAAAGGGGAAATCCAGGGTTCATTTTTTAAAGGTTTTGATCAATGCTTCATGGCCATTGGTTAAAATCAAGGAAACCCTCCAGAGCACCAAGGAACCCTTGCATACAAGAAGACAAAGAATATCAGCAAAGAAATGAAGAACAAAGGATTAAAGGCTTAAATCACAGATTAAAGATAGTGAATAAAGTTCAAAGATATATGATAAAATATTAAAGCTATCAATAAAGTGAAAAATATAGCAAGGATGATTATGAAGGCTAAAAGAAAATCAAGCCTAAAAATAGAGTTTAAAGAAATAAGCAAGATAGATCAACCCAAAAAATAGCTTCAAATGCCAAAATCAATGAAGAAATTACTTCATAAAAGGGTTAAATCCCACCTACAAGCATCATTTTCCCTCAAAAACATATAGAAGTTATTACAGTCAGAGATATTTTTGAAAGAAGCAATTCAATAGTTATTACAAAGTTATCAAAAAGCCTAAAAGTCAAATATTGCAACTAAGTAGCTCAGAAATTAAAAACAACATTTATTTTTCACAGTAACTCTTTCAGATATTTTTCCTTGGGCCTTGCATGGTCTCAAAGGTCAAAACTCATTAACTCAGTCATAAATGAAATATATTAACCCTAGCTTTCATTTCACCTCCTCATTTGCTTATAAATATAGCATGAGGACTTCATTAGAAAGGGTTCTTGGTTGGTTGTAGAAGGCTGTTACTATTAGTTGTTTAGAGTATTGTTGAGCTAGTTAAGGAGTGCTAATATGGATAGAGAAGCTTTGAGTTGTAAAGACTCACTGTGCTAGAGTATGTAACTGGTTTGAACATCAATAAAAAAAATTGATTCACACGATCCTAGTCTATGTTAATGGTGATGTTTTTCCTCACTATTTTTTTTTCTCCTTATGTTTTCATTCTATCCATTTTATCTAATAAAGAACAAAAAATTTAGATTAGAATTTACTGTCAAAAGTACCCTATTTTTGTCTGCAAGATTTATCTTCATGTTTTCTTCTGTAAGGTTTGATTGAAGGATTCTTAATTGCCTTCCAGTTTCATCTAGCTTGTTGTTTTTAAGAATGATTCAATAGAGTATAACCAGGGAAGTGTTGGTAAGCCCTTATCCCTCTGAGTAAAACTTGAGATATTTTTCTTGAAATATATTTTCAAAGTATGCTAAGTAGAGTTTGAACCAAGGAATTCTATGGTATGCCCTATCCTCTGGCTAGTATTTAAAGGTTGCTTTGAAAGATCCCTTAAGAGTTTGTCAAAAGCAGATTAGACTATTTTTGTTTGATCTTAGGCTACTCTTATTGTTATCTTGCTTGTTTTCTTTATCTAGAAGTAGTCTTAGGATTACTGGATTGTTGTCTTAAAAGTTTCATTTAATAAAAGTCTGTCCAAAGAAGTCTATTGTTTTCCTTGTCCTTTAGTTTACTTCAAACAGTTACTTTGAAATGCTTTTCTTATTTAAATAGAGATAGAATATTCTTGACTGACTATAGATTTATTGCCTTCACAACACTTTAATGTTTCATATCACGACTTAATCTAAAAGACCCATTTAATCTAGATAACTTTCCCTATGAAAACCCTCGAATAGTTGTTGAACAATTAAATCCTTTCATGACTCCATAGCCCAATGGATTAATGTTGTCTTATAGTCTATCCTCCTAGCTAAAACATTTCCTCAATATTCTCCAACCTTTAAACGTTCAAGTACCTTTTCAATCAACCAAAACCAAACAAAGTTCTCATAGCTTCATAACTAGCCTAATATCTTAAACAAAGCATAAATATATATCTTCCAAAAACACTTATATAGAGAGATCCCTCTCTAAATCCAGGAAGGCTAGGTCCTAGGATTCAAAAGTGGTTCTGATGTGGCCCCTACAGTATTTATTCTTTCCATTCTTGTAAATCACAGGGAGCCAACAAGCTGCCCTCAAACGAAATGACCCGACCCAAACGCGTTTCATTAGACGCCCTCACACAACACGACATGACACACCTGACCGAATGAAGGCACAAGGGAGGAAATAGAAAATAAGATGCACGAACGTGCACCAGGCACCCAGGCAAGCACAACTTAGAAAATTTGATACGTCTGACGTAAAGTGAAACGACCCGACCCAAATGCGTTTCATCAGGCTCCCTGCCATAGTGCAACATGGTGTCCCTGACCGAACAAAGGCACAAGGGAGTAAAAAAAAAGGGCCGCACAAATGTGCATAATGCACCTGGGTGGTCACAACTTAGCAAATTTGGTACAACCAGCCTCAAATGAACCGACCCGAATCGAACGCGTTTCATTGGGAGCCCTCACATGGTGCGACAAGATGTGCCCGACCGAACGAACGCACAAAGGAGAAAATGGAAAACGGGCCGCATGAACATGCACAAGGCACCCGAGCGGTCACAACTTAGAAAATTTGATATGATCACTCTCAAATGAAACAACCCGATCTGAACGAGTTTATTCGGGCGCCCTCACACGGCGCGACACAACGTGACCAACCGAATGAAGACACAAGGGAGAAAATGGAAAAAAGGCCGCATGAATGTACACAAGGCACCCAGGCGGTCACAACTGAGCGAATTTGACACGGCTTCCCTCAAACAAAATGACCCAACTCAAACGTGTTTCGTCAGGCGCCCTCACACGGCTTGACACAATGCACCTAACCAAATGGAGGAAAAAGGGAGAAAACAACAAATGGGTAGCATAAACATGCACAAGTCACATGGGCTATCACAACTTAGCAACTTTGATATGGTCGCCATCAAATGAAATGACCTAGCCTGAATGCATTTTGTCGGGCACCCTCACATGGTACGATATGATGCACCTGACCGAACAAAGGCACAAGGGAGGAAATGACAAATGGGCCACCCGAACATGCACAAGGCACTCGAGTAGTCAAAACTTCAAAAATTCGATATGGCCATCTATAAACGAAATGACCTAGCTCAAACACAGTTCATCGGGAGCCCTCACGTACCATGACATGGTGAGCCCAACCGAACGAAGGCACAAGGGAGCAAACAAAAAAGGGGCCACCCAAACGAGCACAAGGCACCTAGGAGGTCACAACTTAGAAAATTTGATATGGCCACCCTAAAAAAAAATGATGCAACCCAAACGCATTCATTGGGTGCCCTCACATGGCACACCCAACCGAACAAAGGCACAAATGAGAAAACGACAAATGGGCTGCCTAAAAGTGGGCAAGGCACCCGAGCGGTCACAACTTAGAAAATTTGATATGGACGCCCTCAATTGAAACCTCCCGATCGGAACACATTTTTTCGGGCGCCCTCACAAAGTGCGCCCGACCAAACAAATGCACAAGGCAGCAAACGACAAACCAGCCGCCTGAATGTGCACAAGGCACCTAGGTGGTCACAACTTTGATACGGTCGCCCTCAAATGAAATGACCTAACCTGAACGCATTTCACCGGTTACCCTCACATGACGTGCTGCCCTCACACGACGTGCCCAACCAAACAAAGGCACAAGGTAGAAAAAAACAAACAAGCCACCCAAATGTGCACAAGGCAGTCAAGTAGTCACAACTTAGCAAGTTTGATATGCCCAGCCTCAAAGGAAACGACCTGACCTGAACTAGTTTCGTTAGGTGCCCTCACATGGCGCGATACAGTGTTCCCGACCAAATGAAGGCACAAGGGAGAAAATGACAAATGGGCTGCACGAACATTTAGAAGGCACTCGGGCGGTCACAACTTATTAAATTTGATATGACCACCATCAAATGAAATAGCCTGACCCAAACACATTTCACCGGGCACCCTCACATGTCGTGACACGACGAGCCCGACTGAATGAAGGCAGAAGAGAGAAAATGGAAAATAGGCCGCCCGAACGTACACAAGGAACCTGGGAGGTCATAACTTAGAAAATTTGATACAGCCACCCTCAAACAAAATGAACCAACCCAAACGCGTTTCATCAGGCGTCCTCACACGGCGCGACACGGTGCGAGTCACCGAACAAAGGCACAAGGGAGAAAATTACAAATGGGCTGCCCGAACATGCACAAGGCACCCGGGCGGTCACATCTTACAAAATTTGATACAACTGCCCTCAAACATAATGACCCGACCCGAATGCATTTCATCGGGCAACATCACATGAAGCAACAATGTGCGCCCCACCGAACGAAGGCACAAGGGAGAGAACGACAAATGGGATGCTTGAACATGCACAAGGCACTCGGGAAATCACAACTTAGCAAATTTGATACGGTCACCCTGAAACACAATGACCTGACCCAAATGCGTTTACTCAGGTGCCCTCACATGGCGTGACATGGCGCGCCAGACTGAATGAATGCACAAGGGAGAAAATAGAAAATGGGCCATACGAATGTGCACAAGGCACCCAGGCAGTCACACGTTAGAAAATTTGATACGGTCGCCCTGAAATGAAATGACCCGACGCGAACACGTTTCCTTGGGCACCGTCACACGGTGCAACACGACGTGCCTGATCGAATGAAGGCACAATGGAGAAAATTGAAAACGGGCCACACGAATGTGCATAGGGAATCCAGGTGATCACAACTTAGAAAATTTGATACGACCACCTTTACATAAAACGATCAGACCAGAACACGTTTTGTCGGGCGCCCACACGGTATGACACGACGCACCCGACCGAACAAAGGGACAAGGGAGAAAAAGGAAAACGAGATGTACCAACGTGCATAAGGCACTTAGGCGGTCACAAATTAGCAAATGTTATGTGGTCTCCCTCAAATGAAATGACCCGACCTTAACGCATTTCTTCGGGATCCCTCACACGGTGCGACATGACGCGCCCAACCGAATGAAGGCACAAGGGAGCACATGGAAAACGGGCCACACGAACGTGCACAAGGCACCTATGTGGTAACAACTTAGCAAATTTGATACAGCGGCCCTCAAACGAAACTACCTGACTTGAACGTGCTTCATCGGGCACCCTCACACAGCGCGACGTGGCGCGCCGGAGCGAATGAAGGCACAAGGGAGAAAACGGAAAATGGGCCACCCGAACGTGCATAAGGCAACCGAGTGGTCACAACTTAGAAAATTTGATATGGCCTCCCTCAAACGAAATGAACCAACCCCAACGTGTTTCATCGGGTGGCCTCACATGGCGTGAAACTGCATGCATCATCGAACGAAGGCACAAGGGAGAAAATGACAAACAGGCTGCCCGAACGTGCACAAGGCACTCGGGCGGTCACAACTTAGAAAATTTCATATGGCTACCCTAAAAATAAATGACCCAAACCAAACGTGTTTTTTTGGGCACCCTCGCACAACGAAACATGGCGTCCCCGACCGAACAAACGCTCAAGGGAGAAAATAACAAACGGGTCGCACGAACGTACACAAGACACTCAGCCAATCACAACTTAGCAAATTTGATACAACCACCCTCAAATGAAACAACCCAACCTAAAGGTGTTTCGTCGGGCATTCTCACATGGCGCGACAAGACGCGCTATACTGAACAAAGGCATAACGGAGAAAATGGAAAACAGGCCGCACGAACGTGCACAAGGCTCCTGAGCAATCACAACTTCGAAAATTTGATACAACCGCCCTCAAATGAAACAACCTGACCAGAACACGTTTCATCTGGAGCCCTCACATGGCGTGACACGGCATGCCCCACTGAACAAAGACACAAGGGAGAAAATAGAAAATAGACCACACAAACGTGGACAAGGCAAATGGGTCGCATGAACATGCACTAGGCAGACATATGGTCACTAATTAGCAATTTTGATAATGCCTCCCTCAAACAAATGACCTGACCTAAACGTGTTTCATCGGGCGCCCTCACATGGCACGGCATGGCCCGCCCAACCAAACGAAGGCACAAAAAAGCGTATGGCAAATGGGCTGCACGAACGTGCATAAGGCACTCAGGCGGTCACAACTTAGCATTTTTGATACAGCCACCCTCAAACGAAACAACCCGAGCCAAACACTTTTCACAGGGCACCCTCAGACAGCACAACATGAACGGAATGCATTTCCTTGGGTGCCCTCACATGACTTGACCCCACACGACCCGACCCGAATACTTTTCCTTGGGCGCCCTCACACGACCTGACCCAACCCGATCCAACCCGAATGTGTTTCCTTGGGCACCCTTACACGACCCGACCCGAACGTGTTTCCTTGGGTGCCCTCACATGACCCGACCCGACCTGACCCAATTCGAATGAAGGCATAAGAGACAAAACAACAAACGAGTCACACGAATGTGCACAAGGCACAGAGGTGGTCACAACTTAGCATTTTTTATACGCCTTCCCTCACATTACTCGACCCAACCCGGCCTGAACATGTTTCCTTGGGCACCCTCACACAGCACGACTCGACCCGCCCGAATGAAGGAGCAAGGGAGAAAATGGAAAATGGGTCGCATGAATGTGCACAAGGCACATGGGTAGTCAGAACTTAGCATTTTTTATATGGCCTCCTTCACACGACCTGACCCGACCCAGTCCGAAATCGCTTCCTTGGGTGCCCTCACATGGCATGACCTGACCCAACCCACCCAAACATGTTTCCTTGGGTGCCCTCATATGACACAACCTGACCCGACCCGCCCAAACGTGTTTCCTTGGGTGCCCTTACATGACCCGACCCGAACGTGTTGCCTTGGGTGCCCTCACATGACCCGACCCAACCCGACCTACCTAAACATGTTTCCTTGGTCGCACTCACACAGCATGACCTGACTCGAGTGACTTTCCTTGGGCACCCACACACGACCTGACGATACCCGCCCAAATGAAGGCACGAGGGAGCTAACAGCAAATGGGTCATGTAATTATGCACAAGGCATAGGGGCAGTCACAATTTATCATTTTTGATACAACCTCCCTCACACGACCTGACCCGACCGGAAATCATTTCCTTGGCTTCCCTCCCACAGCAGGACCTCACCCACCAGAATGAAGGCACGAGGGAGAAAATAAAAAACAGGTTGCACGAACGCGCACATGGCACATGGGCAGTCAAAACTTAGCATTTTTAACATGGTAGGCCTCACATGACCTAACCTGACCTACCCAAACGCACGACCTGACTCGTCCGAACGCACGGCTCAACCCACAACACTGTTACCGATGAAATAGGTAATCGCACTATTACCTACGTTTTTTTGGTAGCATAAAAATCATCGTATTTTGAAAAGTGGTTATGCAGAATCACCTTTTTTTTTTTTAGCACATTTTTGACACTCTAATATTTTTATTTATGAAGTATGAATATTTGTTTTAAAATGTTACTAATTTTCATGCTAATTTTGAAACGTATTAATGCAGCATCAATTTTTTTTTTAGAGCGGTGATTTTCATGCTAATTTTGAAACGTATTGATGCTGCATCAACCTTTTTTTTTAAGAGTGGTGATTTTCATGTTGGTAATAAAACACAAAACTTAGATAAATATATATATATATATATATATATATATATATATATATATATATATATATATATATATATATATATATATATATATATATAAAAACAATGAAAAAAACCAATAAAAATGTAAAAAAATCAAAATTAACTCGTAAAAATAAAGGAAAAAAACAAAAAAACAAAAAAAATATTCGAAATTATATCAAAAGAAATGACAAAATTTGAAAAAAAAACACATAATTTAAAGAAAAAATCCATATAATTAAAAAAAATAAATAGAAAATTTAAAAATAATTTACATTACAAAATTAAAATTTAGATAAAAAAAATAAAATACAAGAAAGAAAAAATTAAATTTAAAATTTAAATTAAAATAATAATAATAATAAGAAAACAAAAATACAAATTTTAAAATTAACCAAAAAAACAAATTAAAAAAAAAACAAATTTGAAAATTGAAAAAGAAAATTAAAATAAAAGAATTATAATTAAAAAAAAAAACTATCATTAAAAAACAAAAAAATGAAAAAAACCACGTGCAAATAACTAAAAAAAAATATCCATAAATTTACTATTTTTTTTAAATGAAACAATTTTTAAATTTTTAAAATGAATAACCAAATAAACTAAAAGATTATAAAAAAAAAAGATTAAATTAAATTAAAATTTAATAAATTTAATGAATAAATTTTAAATTTTAAAAAATAATTAATCTAAAATATTAAATTTAAAAACAAATTAAAATTAAAACAAATTAAAACAAATTAAATTTAAAATAAAATTTTTGAATTAAAAAAAAATAATTTTAAATTTTTTGAATTAAAAAAAAAATCAAATTAAAAAAACATATATTAAAAATTAAAAAAATTAAAATAAAAAAAATATTTTTTTGATCGTGGTGGCACCGCCAGTGCTGATTTGGGGAATCGCCCTGCCGTGGCGGGAGGCTGATTCCGAGAATCGGCCTCCCGTCGTGGGAGGGCGATTCCTAGAACCGACCTTCGCTGTCACCTGGGCGGGAGGCCGATTGGCAGCCACCACGATCAAAAACTTCTTTTTATTTTTTTCATTTTTTTCATTTTATATATATATATATTTTTTAATTTGATTTCTTTTCATTTTTTTTTCTAATTCAATTTTTTTTTTTTTTTAATTTAATTTTATTTAATTTTTTTTTGTTTTTTCTAATTTTTATTTTATTTTATTCATTTTTTAATTTTTATTTTTATTTTTCTAAATTTTGTTAATAATTTTTATTAAATTTTTTTTTTTTTATTAAATTGATTTTTTTTTTATATTTTTTTTTATTATTAAATTTGATGTTTACTTTTTTCATTTATTTTTTTAAAATTTAGTAAATTTTGTATTTTTTTTAATTTATTTGAATTTAATATTTTTTTTAAATTTAATATTTTTTTATTATTATTTTTTTAATTACATAAAATTTTTATATTTTTTTATTCCAATTAAAATTGTGTATTTAAAATTATATTTTTTTTTTAAATTTAAACTTAATATTTTCAAATTAATTTATTTTTTATTTTATTTTTTATTTAAAATAATTTTTTTGATTTATTTTTTTCAATTTTTCAATTTAAATTGATTTTTAAAATTTTTTAACTTTTTATTTTAACAATGTTTCTTTATATTTAAAATTTATTTTTTATTTCAAAATTTATTTGTTTATTCATTTATTTATTAAAATTTAATATTTTTTTTTTAATTTAATAAAATCTAATATATATATTTTTAATTTAAGTTTTTATATATATATAATTAATTTAAATTTAATACAGTTTTTAAAACTATTTGTTTTTTTAATATATATTTTTTTAAATTTAATAGTTTTATTGTATTTTATTTTTCATTTTTTTACTTTTAATTTCAATAATGTGTTGTTGTTTTTTTTTTTAAGTTTTAAATTTATTAAAATTTAATATATTTCTTTAAATTTAATTTAATTTTATTTTATTTTTATTTTTTTAATTTAATAAACATTTTCTTTTTCTTTTTTAAATTTAATTTCTATATTTTATTTTTTATAATTTCTTTTTTTTTTAACTTGTTTTTCTTTTTAATTTAATATTTTTATTTTGTTTTTATTTTTATTTTTTTATTTCTATATATTTTGAAATTTTAATCTTTAAATTTTTTTTCTATTTTTTATTTTTTATTTTTTTCTTAAATTTTAGGTTTTTTTAATGTTTCAATTAAAATTTTTCTTTTGTTTTTATTTTTATTTTTTTATTCCTATATATTTTAAAATTTTAAGCTTTAAAATGTTTTTATTTTTTAAATTTATTTTTTTTCTTAAATTTTAGGTTTTTTTTAATGTTTGAATTTTAAAAATTAAAAAATGTTATTTCTATTTTTAAAAATGTCAAAAATATGACAATTTTTTATTTTATTTTTGTTATTCTAGCGTCCACTGGTTTTGTTTTGAGGGTGTCTTTTCAATCCTTTTTTCAAGAAACAATTTTGTTTTTAGCATAATTTTATAAAATGTTGAAATTTGATCTTAAAAAAAACCAAGTGCATTCTAGAATACACTTTTTTTGTTTTTGGGGTGTTTTTTCATGTTTTTTGAGTCTTTTTGGGCTAGAGTTCCCGTTTTGAGGTTAGGTTACCTATTTCATCGGTAACAGTGTTCCACCTAAATGCACGATGAAAATGAAACAACCCGACTTGCCCGAATGCATGACATGACCTTTCTAAGTGCATGACCCAAAAAACATGACCTGACTCACCCAAACACACGACCCGACCCGCCCTAATGACACTACCTGAACTGCACGACCCAACCCACCCAAATGTGCACAAGGAACACCCACAATCACCACTTAGCATTTTTTACATGGCCTCCCTCACATGACACGACCCAACCCGACCCACCCGAACACATTTCCTTGGGCGCCCTCACATGAGTGAAACACTGGCACCACTACCACTTCGTGACATATGGTATTAGAGCTCAATTCAGGGTGAGTTGAGATTTGTTGAAGATTGAATATTGAAGCAGGAATACAATGATAGGGCTGCAGTTGGTATCGAAGCTTGGAAATTATATTGGTTGGTCTCAGTGAAACTTTTGGAGTGGAAAGAGGTCAGGGTTGAAGCTTCATAACAAGACATGGCAAGTTGGGAAGAATGTCAAGGGATGATTTTTCAAACCTTTTACAGGTTGAGTTTTTTGTCATTTCTTTGACCTTCGTTCATTTCATTTCCACTGAACGCTTCCAGTGCCCTCAGTCATCATCCTCGAATCATGGGTCTTACATACTTTCCCACTTAGAATAAGACTGTCGTCCTTAATAGTGCTACCATCATTGTCGCATCATATCATCGTAATATATCGCTGCAGATTCATTGCAATATATCATCACAAAATATCATAACATAAACCATAAAGGTTCATTTCTAACATTTCCAAGGGAAATATTTCCTCAATCCATGATCATCAACTCATCTGTCACAATCACCATGTGCTATACCACCATGGGAAGTCAATATCTCCATCATGGCCACATGCTATTTCAACATATATCATTTCAACCCATCATATATCATCAATATCATGTGAATCTCTACATCAAGTACTCCAACCAACTCAATGTAACAAAACTTGCTATGTATCCAGCATAACTCTACACACTATTATATCCCTCATAAATCGAACTATTCGAGTGATTAGTCTAACCATACGTTCTCATCGTGAGAATGTAGATCCTCATACCCTACATTATTTTTTCCTCTTGCATCCTGTCACATCCATCAACTCAATCAAGAATCTGTCCCATATGAGTGTAAAGTAAGCCATATTCAGGTCCATGAAGCTCCGTTCATATCATCCGCAACATGTTGTCCATTCATCAAGCCATATACATCTGAAATGTGTTGCCCATGATGCCAATATCCATGTGATGTTCAAAAGAGAGTCACAACTATCGAGCGTCATCCACATGTGAAAGGTACTCCTCAAATCAAGTCAATAACATCCTCTCAACAATGTGCCATATTCAGGTCCATGAAGCTATGTTCACCCCATCTGCAATATGCATCCAACATGCGTACCAAAATTAAGTCAAGAAGGCTCAACCCATTCCCAAGTGTATACCACCAAGGATTCTCATCGCTGCATCTCCATCAAGATCCAAAGTGTCCCGTTGATTATCTCCATCAAGTGATTCCTTATAAACACACCCCATAAATTTTCTCAAAAGTATGCATCCCATAGTGCATAAAAATCAAGACCAATCTTGATCTCAACTTCTCAGTGAACTAGATACTGCAAGAACATTGTAGTATGAAGCCTCTAATGAATGCAACTCCATCAACCCATCTCTAAAATATCTCCATGTAGCACAAAAAATTGATCATTCTCAACACTCCTCCATGATGCTCATAAGTGGCACCTAGTAAGTGCATTTGCATAATGTATGCACATAATGTCTTGCCATGCCCTCATGTCAATGTACATGACTTTGGCTGCCCATGTTTCTATATACAATATATTCATCTCAAATCTAGCCATCATCATGTGTATAGTGTATAGGTTAAGTGCCCCCGGTCACTTCTACCATCATCAGCATGAGTACTTACTTCAAGGCTTCTCCCACACTAAAGGTGCACCAAGAGTTCCTTCTTGGTTCTAAGCCATGAAGAAGTCTACCCAAAAAATGTCCCCTACCACCAAGGCAGTCCATGAGTCATGGGGGCACCTAGCCAATTTCCATGTGGCTAAGCATGACCCATGTCTAACACAAAGATTTTCAATTTCCACCCTTGTCATAGGAATTTGAACCTACTAGAGTGAGGTCATCTCCCTACATACGTTCCATCTCCAAAATCATCAATTGAAACACAAGTCATATCTTCATGAAGAATCTCTAAGCAACTATCCCCCATCCTCATAAATTTCTGCAATGCCTCCAATCTTGGTACCTCCTACTCATCAATTTCCTCCTCGATCATTGTCACTTATGCAATATTTTCATGTGGTTTATCCCCCAATGCATACAATGTGCTTTGTCCAAGTTCAACTTGTTCCACAAGTTCTTACTTGATCGTATTTGCATCCTCAACATCCTCTTGAGAATCATCCATCCGAATGCTTGGCCCTAGTCCAACCTGTTCATCAAGTTTATCCTTGACATCTACCACATCTGCAGCATTCGTGTGAGAATCACCCACCATCAATGCTTGTAATGTGCCTTTTCCTCGTCCAACTTGTTCATCAAGTTATTTTTTGACTTTAATCACATCTACAACATCCTTTGGTTCAACCATAGTGGGCTTCATACCACCATGCTACATATTTCCAAGGTCTTTAAGTTTGAGAAGCTTGTCAAGTAACTTCCTTTTCTCTTATTCCACCTTATCCATTTCTGCTCAAAGAATTTTCACTTTTTCATAGGTTGAAAGATTTCATATTTGTTCATGTCAGATTTCCTCCTATTTCAAAATGTACCAATGGTTTGATACGTCTCATCAAACTCCTTTTCCAGTTCCTTCAACTTTTCCTTAATTTCTTTGAAATTCATTTCCATTGAAACAAACTCATCCATCAAGCTTCAATACCAATTGAAACACTACAAATATATCCCTTCTCAATAATAAAAAAGCCATGAAAAAGTAGCTCTAATACCAATTGTCACACTCCTACACCTGTGGTAGTCTCCCAACCACTCTATACATGGGTTTGGCACTGCCTTATTTTTCTCTTTTCAAATACTCAATAAGTAGACTATGCTTAACTCAACACTTGTTTAATTAATCTTCCAAAGTGTTATTTTGTGGAAATAAAATAGTAATAAACATAAATACCAAACAACATGAACGCCCATACATTCAAGGGAGGGGCAACTCTCGTTAATAAGTCTACCCGATATTATGTTTCAATAAATATGTACAATCTGCAATAAGTATACAAACAAGCATGTATAAACCATTTATGATTATTTTTAAATGTGATTGTACCTTGGTCTAGCCTTAACAGCTTCCCAACAGTGAAAAAAATCCTAAGGAACCCCAAAATTTCCTTTCATAACATGTCTCTAAAGTCTGCATGAATTCTAGTTCAAGTGGGTCACTTGAGTCATAGATGGCCTTGGCACCTTGAACAGATTTCTGCACGCGGGTCACTAGGGTCACGGTCTACATGCATTTCTTGAACACGTTCAGGTCATGTTCGACCCAACTCGGCCTTGTTGAATGACCTCTGCACCTTCAAACATTGTTTCACGCGTCTCGAATGCAAGTGTGTTACATGAACCTGACTCGACCTGAACATGCTCACCCTGAACACTGTGTTGCACACATCCTACGGAAGGAACATGACTCGAACCTGCCTTGAACACTGCACCACCTGTGACCCATGGAAGGAATCTGTCTCAACCTGCGGGTGAACACCGAATTCATTTTTACCCGACTCGACCTGTGGGTGAATGCCGAATGCATTTTTACCCGACTTAACCCAAACTCTGTTTCCTTACTGCATCTTTCCCCTCCACCCTTAAACTTCACTCTAGCTCATGCCTTAATTTTCCAATGGTGGAATCAACAATATGTTGATGTCCTTATTGCTTTCCTTTATCATCCATCAGACGTCCTCTTTTCATATGTGTGTTTTCCCACACATTACTTCCATGGGTGGGGCTTGAACCATATAAGGCCGACCCACTAAACGACCGTAAAGCCTTGGTTATGATGTGAAATTTCCTCGTTAATGTTGGCTTACCACCACGGCCAGCCTATAAACCTCCAAGCAAAAACATAGCCATTTTTTGATGTTTTTATGCATGTCGCTCCTAAATTTCGCACGGTCGCCATGATAATGTCGCATAATAGTCGAATGTTGTTTTTTTCCATCTTTGTGCCCATCTAACCTTTCGTCGTGGTTTTCATCACTTCTTCAACCATCATCCGTCATGTTGTGGACAATTTCGTCACCCCCCTAGAGACAGTCTAGAGTTGCCATAGACCAGTGCCTAGGACATCTTAATATAGCAAGGAGCTCATCATATAGCTTGGGTTGTCAATCCAAAAGCTCTGTTACTACCTCTTGTAAAACAAGGAAATAAGTTTAGAATGGGACCAATCTCTCTCAGAAGCTGATACAAAGATAAGGATAGTGTAGGGACATTATGCAAAACTCCAATACAAAGGCATCAGACAGTTAAGAGACAGCTTACTATAAAGAGGGCCAGTTCAAATAATATATCACATAAATCAAATATCAGGAAATGAGTGCAGTGAGGAAACATAAAGAAGATATTAGTTAACATGAGACTGATACCCAGATACACAACAGAACCACATAAGGGCATACTAACTTATGAATCCTTATATGACAATAGCGTTTTAAAAGCACCCTCCTCATGCAACTGATATAGCAGAAAATATTGAAGAAATGAACATGGAACAGTATATCATGACTAGGCCTATTTAAAGCGCTTGACTAATCCCAGAAAGGGCACCAACTAAGATGAATCCTTACTGCAAACTAGTGAGCCACTTGCATTCTAGAGCATGATACAAGAAGATAAATAGCATGAAATGAGAGATTGTATTAACACATGACAGAAAATTACATACTGTGAGATACCAAAGACCAGAATCCTCAATACAGTTATAACTCCTCCTCACTGAGACCCTAGGGGCTTTGAACCTTCATACAGAAACATTACAAAATGTATACAAAATCCTTTTCACTGCACAGTTTGCTGATAGAAATCTGGAACCCTTACAATGTCTTCTTTTCGGGCCTTTATAGAAAAGATAGAGAATTCTAGAGAAAGAGGTAGATGGAGCAAATTTAATGACTCAATTTGAATAAAATGGCGGAAAACATTCGCACCCACTCTATGAATGGCTAACTATAAATGAATGTACTTCACAATCTGTCTATAGAAATAAATGCTGGGAAATGAAAATCTCCTTATAAACAAGACACAAATAATAAAATATATACAATGTTCTGCCTCTTACTGAAAGAGGGAAAATCTGCTGCTGTAAAACCCTGAGATAGCCTACTATTTTGTAATGTACTCTAGGCCCTTTAACTTTGAATTTAAACCCTGGATCTTTAATGCAGGGCGAAGCGTCCCTTGATTTTCTCTGGAGGGTTCTGTAGATTCATATCTTTGTTTTCTTTAATGATGGTCATTTCACACACCTACCCTCGGCTTCTTCTTTAAATTTCACCAGCAGAATGTCGTCCTTTGACATGCTCTTAACCTCTGTAAGAGAGGCAATAAATTAAAGCACCTTCTTGTTATTTTGAAACCTGAAAAACCCACAGATATATCAGAAAAACCGGACTTGGAGGTAAGGAGAGTGGAGGCGGAGGTCATGGTGACATCGTGGACTCGAATAGATGACAAGAACACGCAGGCTGGCAGAGGAAAGACAATGGAGACTTTGATTAATCAGACGGAGTGCGACTTCTCCACGTGAAGCAGTTTGAACATGAGGAATGAATAAGAACGAAGGGTATGAATGAAAACACATGCCTATATATATATGACGGGGGAAATATCTTAGACGTGCGGGAGTAAAACACGTGGATGTACGGGGGACGGGTGGAAAGGCGACGTGGCGGAGGACTTAGTCGTGGGGTGGTCGGACGGATGGTATAAGCCACTCAACCAAAAACAAGATTGATGATCAAAACGAGTCAGGGGGCTATCAAAAGGTGAGCCAGGGGTCCGAGGAACCATGGGTTAAAGCTCGTGCAGACCCGGAGATTTATAGCCATTGGATCAGGCCTACAAGATCAGAAGGCAGATGATGATTCCGCTGCGTATCCATTGACTGAAGGTTAACGCACGGGAGAAAAGCGGTTTCATGCCCGTACTGAGGACACGCGGCATATGATCTATGGAATCGCCGGTCCAAGGGGTAATACCGCTAGCTTGAGGTAAGCGGTGCGGAACCATACCGCCGGTTTCTGCAGTGAGATACAGACGCGGGGGCCACCATATAAAACGATCTCCACTCCATTGATTGAACTTGATCGGACGGCTACGATTGCGCTCAAAAAAATTTAATGTTAAGCTCCCTTCCCTTCGGCATATTAATTTGCGCTCGGGTTATATGGTAGCCAAAGCACAGGGGGGCTAAGATCTTAGAACTGGGCCCGATAAACTTAAATTATGGGTTTTTGACCTTTGTAGAGCGGATTTTCGGGCGGGGACGGTAATATCAAATAGGAGCATGAGGTTTTAAGCCACGGTGGAGCTTTGCAATGGATTCGAATGAGGTATCGAACCAAAATTCATAGGCAGGGGTAGATATATACAACATCGGCTCCATCTGGGGACGGCATGGTCATCCTCGGACATGTCGAGAACATGCAGACCACTGAATATTTAATTATGTTTTTCAATTCCCCTGCGCTTCTTCTTCAGGTAATTTCCGGCATCCTTTTCTTTATGAAAATAAAAACTAAAAGAACTTATATACAATATAATACAATCAGGCATTCCCGGCCTGGGTCAGAATTGAAAGTATGGCTTGAGAAATTGGCCATTCACAGGGGCGTCCAGCAGTTCACCCTGTAGGTTTTCTAACATAAAAGTATTATTCCTTCCCCGATTCACAATTTTGAATGGACCAAACCATAATGGATCAAATTTAGCATGCTTGCCTTTCTCTGCTCTTCGAACATCCCATCTGAGAACCAGGTCTCCAACTTGAAATTTCCTGTCCCTTGCATGTTGATCAAATACATTTTTCATTTTCTCTTGATATTCTATCAATCTCTGATTTACCTGGTTCCGTGTTTCCTCCAGTTCTACCAGCTGATTAATCCTTCTGGTCTTGTCATCTGGTTCTTCCTGATTTTCCTGCATAAAACGTGCTACCGGTAACGCCAGTTGCACAGGAAACACAACAGCTCGGCCATAAACCAACTCATAGGGAGATTTCCCTGTTGCTCTCTTACTGGTTATCCTATTTGCCCACAGAGCAAATTTTAATTGGGAGTCCCAATTCTTCTGATTTTCACTTATTGTTTTCTTCAGGGCCCTCAGCAGGGTTTTATTAGAAGATTCTGCTAGACCATTTCCCTACGGATAGTAAGCTGTGGAGTGAGTCAGGATGATGTTATATCTTTGGCAGAAATTCACAAACCTAGCAGACCTGAAAGCCTGTGCGTTATCAGTTACAATTCTAGCAGGACAGCCAAATCTAGATATGATATTTTCCTCCATAAACTTCATTATCACGGCATCTGTAGCATTTCTGGTAGGTATGGCTTCCACCCATTTCGTAAAATAATCTATGGTTGTTATTATCCATTTATATTGGCCACTAGATGGGGGATGTATTTATCCTATAAAATCTAATCCCCATTTCTGAAATGGTTCATTTACATGAATAGGAATCAAGGGCAAAGCTGCTAATTTCTGTCTTTCTGCAAATCTTTGGCACTTGTCACATGCTCTGACCCAAGCAAGAGTATCTGTATACAATTTTGGCCAGTAAAAACCAGCCTTCAAGATTTTATGAGTTGTTTCCCTCCAGCTGTAATGTCCTCCACATATTCCCTCATGAAATTCCGTCAATATATTCTCCACTTCATTTTCCGTGAGGCATAACAGTAATATACCTGAAGGGTCTCTCCAATACAGCTGTCCATTGGCAATCATGTATTTCTGAGATTTCATTCTTACGGCTCTGTATTTTACCTTATCACAACTCGGAGGACAGCTAAGTGTTAAAAGATATTGGACGATTTGTTTGTACCAAGGACTAGTTAGGTATTTCACATGTATCTTTTGAGTGGCCATCTCGAGTCCTTGCTACTCTTCTTTTTTTTCGGATTATTCATTTGCTATCATGGATAAATTAATGCCCAAAGCTTGATGATTTGATTCAGATAACATATTAGCAAGTCCCTGTCCTTTAATCAACTTAGTAGGCCTTATGTCCAAATCATACTCATGTATTTTTGCAATCCATCTTCCTCTTCTACCTTCGCTATCTCCCTGAACAAGAATGTCTTTGACAACTGCTGTGGGAACATATGCAGTAATGTGAGATTGAAAAAAATATACTCTAAAAGCTTTAAGGGACTTTACCAGGGCATATGCCTGCTTCTCCAATATATTATATTTCAATTCGGCATCATAAAGCACTTGACTGAAGAAAGCTATAGGCTGTTCATATCCCTCTTCATTTTTCTGTAATAATACTCCAACAATTGTATGAGGTGAAGCAAATGAAAATATCATAAATGGCTTGTTGTAATCTGGCCCAGCTAACACAGGAGTTTCAGCAAATGCCTGTTTTATCCTTGTGAATGCATCTCTAGAATCCTGGGACCATCTTACTTCATTTTCCTTTTTCAACATATCGGTTATATGCCTAACTATCTCAGCATAGTTAGGAATAAACCTTCTCAAAAAATTGATTCGGCCTAAAAACACCTGTACTTCCTTCTTATTCCTCAGTAAAGGAATACTGTTTATTACTTCAACTCTCTTCGGGTCTATTCTCACACCATATTTAGTTACAATGTGCCCTAAGAGTTTTCCCTCATCTAATGCAAACAAAGATTTTTGAGGATTGAGAGAAAGGCCATACCTTCTGCATTTTTCAAAAGTTCTTCTTAAATGTTCAATATGCTCCTCATCATTCTTTGAAAACACCGTGATATCATCAAGATATACCACCAAAAACTTGTCCTGTTCTCCAACAAAGGCTATGTCCATTGCCCTCTGAAAAGTAGCTCCTGCATTAATTAATCCAAATGGCATCCTAGCATACATAAATGTTCCCCATGGTGTAGTAAATGCAGTTTTATTTTGGTCTTCTGGAAATACAACTACCTGATTATAACCAGAAAATCCATCCATCATTGACATTCTGGATGCTCCCACCACTTTCTGTAGGATGTGGTCCATCTTAGGCAGTGGATAATTATCTTTCAATGATGCTCTATTTAAATTCCTGAAATCCACACAGAGCCTTATTTCTTCGTTTTTCTTTCGAACAAGAACAAGGTTTGCTACCCATTCTGAGTACCTCAATGGCACAATTATTTTGGCTTTCAGTAGCTTCTTGACTTCTTTTTCAATAGAGGGAAGCAGCAGAGGATTTATTTGTTTGAGTTTCTGCTTATATGGCTTTGCATATTCCCTCAATGGAATCTTATGTTGCATTATACTAACATCAAAATTTTTTAGGTCCTGATAGGACCAAGAAAATACATCTTTATAGGATTGAAACAACTTCAAATATTTTTCTTTATATTCTTCTGGGACTCTTTTAGATAATTTGACAATTTTGGGATCAACATAAGTACCCAGATTCAAATCTCTCACTTGATCTTCTTCTGTCACCTTGTTTGGTAGCAACGGAATGTCATCCTTGTTAAATAATCTTTCTAGGGGTACCAGACCTCTGGGTATAACATTTCCTTTTAGTTGCAGCACTCTGTTACCTGCTATTCTTTCTTCCCATTTGTTTTCTACAATATTTTTGACTTCATCTGCTTCATTATCATCAATATCCATGTTGGAGAATTCTCCTACTGTCTCCATGAATCTCTTCATCTCTTCATCGTCTTCGAAAACCTGCCAATGCTTTATATTATCCAGAATGGATGGTCTGTAACATACCTCCACTTCGTATCTTAAAAGCGGATTCTGAGGAGGATGAAATGTGCTGGCAGCTACAGCAAGAGAGTCTGCTATTCTATTTTGCTCCCTCGGCATGAACTGTATGTTAAATGCTGAGAAGAAATTTTCTATCATGTCCCATACTTCGTTTCTATATGCTCTGAGTCAAGGGTGCTTAGTTTGACATTCATTTTTGATCTGTCTTACCACCAGCTCAGAGTCTCCCAAGACTTTTAAACATTGGATGCCCATGTTTCTGGTTGTCTGTAACCCCAATAGTAGTGCTTCATATTCAGCTACATTGTTTGTAGCCTCATACTCTAATTTAAAAGACAGTGGCACCCATTTTCCTATAGGAGAGATTAATAACACCCCAGCTCCATTGCCTTCTCTTGAATTTGCTCCATCAAAATGCAGAGTCCAAATTTCTGATTCCTGGTCTCCTTTAGACTGCTCAGCTTGAAAATGATCAAAGAGGGGCTCACGAACATAATTTTGATTTTCTTCTAACATCAAACATGAGAAGTCTCCCTCTTTGTTATAAAATGGGGAATTCTCTGAGCAGTCAGCCTTAGTTACCATTTTAACAAATCTAGTCTCCCTGTACAACCTCCTTTCTTGGCCTCCAAAGACTGGTACAGTGGCATATGTTAAATCCAATTTGATTGACCCCCCAATCTTGGCACCCCAGGACCTTGACAGCAACATGCCAAAGCGGGCTGGGATATCAGCAACCACAATGTCCATGACCACACTCTTTGCTGGGATTTGAGCCAAATTGACCACTAAATCTTTAATCATTCCCAGGCATTTAACTCTTTTAGAATCAAATGAATATAAGTCTTTGTATGGTCTTGTAATTTTCAGTCCTAGTTGTTCCATGACAGACAAAGGCATAAGATTATGGGAAGCCCCAGAATCTAACATACAATTGTGCAACAACAGGTCATGTATAACTAGAGACACGTAAAAAGGAGGAGTAGAAGGGTCTATCTCCTCGACATGTGGGCCAAATACTACCATGGGTCTTTCTTCTTGAAGGTTTAGACTATCAGGTGCAATTGGTAATTCGGGAGGAAGCATAAAGGAAGTGACTTGAGACTGGTATACAGGCTGTTTTAGTAGCTCAGTCAGGGGGACAAGAATCTTAATCTTCTCAAGTTCTTTTTGCAAATTGAAAGCAGATGGGGGTTTTTCTATCACAACTTCTTTTGACTCCTTATTTTCGGCTGAAGACTTGATTTCTTTTGACACTGGCTTAGCATTAGGAGGACTGACGATTTTTGAAGAAGAAGGAAGCTGATCATTGGACTGCAAGGGAGTATTTAGAGGATTCTTACCTTTTTCTATGTTTCTCTTTGTTGCTGATTCCTTCTGAGCAGATGCTTCTTTCTGAGGTGGCTTCTCTTCTTGATCTTGAGTTCTGGTCCTCTTCCTTGAAGATCTAAGATCATATTTCACATTGAATTGTGCTTGCATGAAATCAGAAAATTGCTTACAATAATGATCAATCTCTACTTCTTCGTCTTAATCTTGCAATGGGCAATCCATATCACCAGTATTTGAAAAATCCAGATTTGAATCTTCCAATCCATGTCGATTCCAGTTGGACACCGTCGTCCTCTCAAAAAGGTGAGTGTACCTGTCTTGTTGTTCCTTTCCCCAAAAATATCTGCAACGGTGGTTTCTACCAGTGGATTTATCCTATGCCTGGTTACCAAAGTTCTGGGAGCTTCTCCAGATTTTTAGCTTCCAAGCCCAAGCTTCACCATCTTCTTGAATATTTTAGGAAGTTATTTCATCCATTTCTCCAGACTCAATATTTTTCTTGACTAGAGGTAGAAACCTCTTCTGTCTTCCTCCTAGTATTTTGTTCATCTCTTTCCTTCGCTCTTGGGAGGCAAAGTTTGCTTCAATTCCCAGAGCCTTCCTCCTGACTCCGTGCATCATCTAAATTGGCAGGTTTTCTTTCTCTCAACGAGAATCCAAAGTCAAAATCAAAGGCTGCTATAAAAATTATCTTGGCAGCAGCTTCATGGGGCTTCATTTCAGGAGGCAGGCTCAGATATAACTTGTTTAATCTTTTGATAAATTATGATACCCCTTAATTTTGTTTCTTCTTCATAGTATTAAACTCAGTAAGACACTGACCGTGATCTTTCTTTTCTCCCCATTTCCTGAGAAAATTATTTTCCATCTGGTCCCAGGTGGTCACGGAATGATTCCCCAATGTCTTGAACCATTTTCTGGCTTCCCCTTCCAAAGACTGCACAAACAATCTCAAGACCACATCCAAATGTTCAACATTTAAGTTTTCTGCAAAAGAGCAGAAGGTCTTAAGATGTTTTTGAGCATCAACTTCATTTTCACCATTAAATCTTGGCAGAATCTTTAGATAATCCTGTGGCATATCATTTAGCACTTGGGGCAAGGCCAGTGGAGCGTATTTTTTCAATAGAAAAGTAGGAACATTAGCCATTGGAGGAGGTGGGGGTTGTACAACAGTCTGAGATACAAATGAAGGGAGAGGAGTAGGAGGAAGTGGAGTATGAATAACAATGGGAATATATGATATGGAGGACTGAGGCGTAGCTGGGAATAATTCACGGTTAACAACAGCTACTTCTGTGACTTCTTTAATTTCCTCAGCCTCAGGAGTAGGATGAGAATATTATTCAATCCGGACACTTCCTCTACGTGGAGTTTCTGAGTAAAACTCAGGATTTTCTATTATGATCTCTTGAGAAGAAGAGGGCGGATAATCTTCAATGGAATATTCAGGGTTTTCAGCACGAACTGACTTCCTCTCCTTCCAAACTCTTTTATGAATGATCTTCTCTAGGTCAGAAACGTAAGGTGTTCTCGACTGAGATGTATCTGACCTCAAATGTGGCTTTCGGGAAGCCAGGACTACCAATAAAATTTATCAGATAAAGAACAGTGGAGTCGCCAAGGTGAGAGATATGCAACTCATCAACTCTCCGTGCTCACCTGATTAGAGAGTGAAAACAATTTGTCGAGGCCCAGGGAAACTGATATTCTTGAATTCGTCCCCGGCAACAGCGCCAGAAAGATGTTGTGGACAATTTCGTCACCCCCCTAGAGACAATCTAGAGTTGCCATAGACCAGTGCCTAGGACATCTCAATATCGCAAGGAGTTCATCATATATCTTGGGTTGTCAATCCAAAAGCTCTCTTACTACCTCTTGTAAAACAAGGAAATAAGTTTAGAATGGGACCAATCTCTCTCAGAAGCTGATACAAAGATAAGGATAGTGTAGAGAAATTATGAAAAACTCCAATACAAAGGCATCAGACAGTTAAGAGACAGCTCACTGTAAAGAGGGCAGTTCAAATAATATATCACAGAAATCAAATATCAGGAAATGAGTGCAGTGAGGAAACATAAAGAAGATATTAGTTAACATGAGACTGATACCCAGATACACAACAGAACCACATAAGGGCATACTAACTTATGAATCCTTATATGACAATGGTGTTTTAAAAGCACCCTCCTCATGCAACTGATATTTCAGAAAATATGGAAGAAATGAACATGGAAAAGTATATCATGAGTAGGCCTATTTAAAGCACTTGACTAATCCCAGAAAGGGCACCAACTAAGATGAATCCTTACTGCAAACTAGTGAGCCACTCGCATTCTAGAGCATGATACAAGAAGATAAATAGCATGAAATGAGAGATTGTATTAACACATGACAGAAAATTACATACTGTGAGATACCAAAGACCAGAATCCTCAATACAGTTATAACTCCTCCTCACTGAGACCCTACGGGCTCTAAACCTTCATACAGAAACATTACAAAATGTATACAAAAGCCTTTTCACTGCACAGTTTTCTGATAGAAATCTGGAACCCTTACAATGTCTTCTTTTCGGGCCTTTATAGAAAAGATAGAGAATTCTAGAGAAAGAGGTAGATGGAGCACATTTAATGACTCAATTTGAATAAAATGGCGGAAAACATTCGCACCCACTCTATGAATGGCTAACTATAAATGACTGTACTTCACAATCTGTCTATAGAAATAAATGCTGGGAGATGAAAATCTCCTTATAAACAAGACACAAATAATAAAATATATACAATGTTCTGCCTCTTACTGAAAGAGGGAAAATCTGCTGCCGTAAAACCCTGAGATAGCCTGCTATTTTGTACTGTACTCTAGGCCCTTTAACTTTGAATTTAAACCCTGGATCTTTAATGCAGGGCGAAGCATCCCTTGATTTTCTCTAGAGGGTTCTGTAGATTCATATCTTTGTTTTCTTTAATGATGGTCATTTCACACACCTACCCTCGGCTTCTTCTTTAAATTTCACCAGTAGAATGTCGTCCTTTGACATGATCTTAACCTCTCTAACAGAGGCAATAAATTAAAGCACCTTCTTGTTATTTTGAAACCTGAAAAACCCACAGATATATCAGAAAAACCGGACTCGGAGGTAAGGAGAGTGGAGGCAGAGGTCATGGTGACATCGCAGACTCGAATAGATGACAAGAACACGCAGGGTGGCGGAGGAAAGACAATGGAGACTTTGATTAATCAGACGGAGTGCGACTTCTCCACGTGAAGCAGTTTGAACATGAGGAATGAATAAGAACAAAGGGTATGAATGAAAACACATGCCTATATATATATATGATGGGGGAAATATCTTAGACGTGCGGGAGTAAAACATGTGGATGTACGGGGGACGGGTGGAAAGGCGACGTGGCGAAGGACTTAGTCATGGGGTGGTCGGACGGATGGTATAAGCCACTCAACCAAAAATGAGATCGACGATCAGAACGAGTTGGGGGGCTGTCAAAAGGTGGGCCAGGGGTCCGAGGAACCATGGGTTAAAGCTCATGCAGACTCGGAGATTTATAGCCATTGGATCGGGCCTACAAGATCGAACGGCGGATGATGATTCCGCTGCGTATCCATTGACTGAAGGTTAACGCGTGGGAGAAAAGTGGTTTCATGCCTGTACTGAGGACACGCAACATATGATCTATGGAATCGCCGGTCCAAGGGGTAATACCGCCAGCTTGAGGTAAGCGGTGCGGAACCATACCGCCGGTTTCTGCAATGAGATACAGACGCGGGGGCCACCATATAAAACGATCTCCGCTCCATTGATTGAACTTGATCAGACGGCTACGATTGTGCCCGAAAACCTTTAATGTTAAGCTCTCTTCCCTTCGGCATATTAATTTGCGCTTGGGTTATATGGTAGCCAAAGCACAGGGGGGCTAAGATCTTAGAACTGGGCCCGATAAACTTAAATTATGGGTTTTTGACCTTTGTAGAGCGGATTTTTGGGCGGGAACGGTAATATCAAACAGGAGCATGAGGTTTTAAGCCACGGTGGAGCTTTGCAATGGATTCGAATGAGGCAGCGAACCAAAATTCATAGGCAGGGGTAGAAATATACAACACGTCACATGTCCACCAAACACTTCCAACACCCTCGGTCATCATCCTCAGCTCATTTGTCTTACAGGGGTGGTTTTTGGCATCGCAACCGTATAATTAGGTGGTGTCCATTGAGCAGGGACATGAAACATTAGATTACACACAATTGGACAGTTGTCATCATGGCGGGGTGAGTAAACCCAACCTTCCCTGCACTTGGATGGCTTCCGTTGCGATGAGGCATGAAAGCCACAAGTTCCAGAGATAGAACAGGGAAGAGGTTTCCATCGCATTGCGAAATGGAAGAGCCAAGTTCACTAGAATTTGGGTAGTTTTTTGTCGTGTCACACAATGGAAACTACGAGTTCCATAAACTTGGGCAATTTCG
Source organism: Pinus albicaulis (assembly GCA_034641835.2). Classification (NCBI taxonomy): domain Eukaryota; kingdom Viridiplantae; phylum Streptophyta; class Pinopsida; order Pinales; family Pinaceae; genus Pinus; species Pinus albicaulis. The sequence continues at coordinate 990,986,015 of CM076578.1, read as the reverse complement.
GTCATGTCGCGACATGGAACCCAAGTTTCCCGCACCAGGGATGTAGTTTTCATCGGTGCGGGAGATGGAAACTGCAAGGTTCCTGGAATTAGATTGTTTCCCTCATGCCATGAAACAAAAGCCCTAAAGTTCTGTAGACTTCGACGGTTCTCTGTCGTGCCGCAAAATGGAAACCCGAGTTCCCCACACCGAGGCCACCATTTCTGTCTTGGTAGGACGTCGAAATACTCGAGTTTCCCAGAATTGGGTAGTTTCTATCGTGCCACAAAAAATGGGTACCCCTGAGCTCCGTAGATCCGAGTGGCAATTTTTGTCGTGCCATAACATGGAAAATCGAATTTCCCCATACTTGGGTGGAAATTTTAGTTGTGGTGCAAAATGGAAACCCCAAATTCTACATACTTGGGCAGTGGTTTCTGTCACACTGCAGCATGGAACCCCCAAGTACCCTATGCTGGGGTTGCAGTTTCCATCACGGTGGGACATAGGAACCCTATGTTTCCCAGAGTTGGGAAATTTTCCGCCGTGCCATGAAATGGAAACCCCAAGTTTCTTTAAATTGGGCCGGTTTTCCATCGTGTGGTGAAATAGAAACCACCAAGTTTCATTTAATTTTGCGGCAGGTTTGTATGCGCCACCACGAGTTCCCTAGAGGCTTGGGCCACAGTTTTGAAACACCATTAGTTCCCTAGACTCGAGTGGCATTTTCCATCTTCATGGAAACCCCAAGTTCCCTGTGCTGGGGATTTGGTGAAAACCTTGAGTTTCCAGTGTGCTGTAAAACATGGAAACCTGTGGTTTCCATCGAGGGCGAGATATGGAAACCAAAAAAATTTCAGTCTTGGGCGCAGCCCTCCGCTGTGTGCTATGTAATGGAATCCCAAATCCCCATGTTCCCCGAACTTAGGTGATGGTATTACCAGTGACGCGGCATGGAAACCCCAACTTCCCCACTGTGTTTCCCCCAGGAGCGCGGGAGGATAGGGAAACCCCAGGTTCCACAGGCTTGGGTTGGTTTTATGTTGTGGCACAAAATGGAGGCACACCCGCCATGTTCCCTGGTCTTTAGAGATAGAGCTTTTGGCCATGCCACAAAATGTAACCACCAACTGAAATTTGCACAGACTAGCGATCTCTCTCATAGTAGTGGCATGGAAACCCCAAATTTCCCACCCCAAATCAAGAAATGAATTTTTTAGATGTGAACAAAAGAAATGATGTTTGAATGAAGGACGGGGGGCAAAAGGTGCAACGGTGATAATTGTCTAAATTTTGAATAAAGTGACAAGAGCGAAACTCCAAATTGAGGCAACCAAGGATTGAATCTCAGTGGATCATGGAAAAAATGCCACTCTAACACTTACAATACCCCGTCATATATTTAAGTTTTCTATAAAGGATTCTTCTCAATGACTATATGAAATTGAACTTCAAAGCTGCCCCGACTGAGATGCTTCATGATTGCAGTTTTCAAATGGCACGGGCCACCTCGGGGCGACAAAGAGATGCCCCTAATACAGTTCAAGGTATAGTTGAAGAGTGATATGCACCACTTCTAGCTTGTATTTTGACTTAGAGGCGTTGAGTCATAATCTGACACATGATAGCTTCGTGCCACTAGCTTTTTAACCAAGCGCGATGACCAATTGAGTGAATCAACAGTTTCTGTCATACTAAGTTGAATTACTATTGTGGTGTGGTTCATTAGTAGGGTAAAACTAACCTCTCTCATGATAGCCCTAACCCAGCTCACATTCCCTATTGCTGGGTGAACATTCCAACACTTGGTGAATACTGCTTCACAATGATAGGAAGAGCTGACATCAAAGGATCAAAAAGCAATGTCGCTACAAAGGCTTGGCTGCCACAAGCCAGTTAACCCTATGGTAACTTTTCTGACACCTCTAGCTTCAAATTCCAAAAGTCTAAAGGATCGATATGCCATGCTTTCATGGTTTTTATTCGTACTGAAAATCAAAATCAAATGAGATTTTATGCTTTTGTTTCACACGAGATTTCTGTTCTCATTGAGCTCATCTTAGGACACCTTCATTATCTTTTAACAGATGTGGCACCCCAGCCAAACTACCCACCTGAAAATGTCTTCTCCCCATGGAGTAAGTAAAATAACGTTAAAATTATGGTATTTCACTTACACCGAAAATGACTCCCACTTATTCTACACCTCTCAAGTCATTTCACAAAGTCGGAATAGAATCAAGGTCAAGAGTGTCTTCTTTCCCCATTGTTTCTGTCAAGCCTGTTACCTTGGCTACACTAGATAGTAGATAGGGACAATGGGAATATCATTAATACATTCATGTGTGTCACTAATTAGATGATGAGCAATTTGGCTACCTTAAGAGAGTCATAGTTACTCCTTCTATTATCCCATGATTAGTTTAATTTCTTCACTTTAACATTTAGATTACTTGGAAGAAATCACATTGTGTTATCACTTTTAGGTACCATCATAATGATTTGTTTTAATTAAACAATCAGATTCCCCTTGTCCATACCAGTTCCGAGTTGATTTTTTGCCGCCTAGGGAAAAGCCCCTATGAGGGGTAATTCTACGCTCGTAGCCCAATCATTACCCTTGATACAAGGAACCCTTGATAGAAGGCTTCCCCATCTCTTAGGATTGACTAACCCATGTCCAAGTGATGTTCACATCGAACCTTTCCCCACTTCAGTCTTCAAAATTCTCATTTTAATAATTTATACTACCACCAAGATCTGCACCATGGGTTGATCCACCCAAGCTCACACTCGAGGTTTCTCAACGACCCCCATGTCCTCCTACTAATTGAAGCTGGGAAATTTCTCCGACGGTCGAGTATAGGTTGTGTGCTTCAATGCCATCCATTTTTGGGGCTAGTTGATTCGGCAGGTGAGTTGTTACACACTCTTTAGCAGATTTCGACTTCCATGACCATCGTCTTGTTGTCTTAATCAACCAACACCATTTTTGGGAACTAGATTAACACATAATTCAGCACCATAACTCAACTTTCATCTCATCCTGCATCGCGAGTTCTTCTTACCAAAAATGGCCCACTTGGAGTTCTCGATTACTGGGGTGGCTAACCTAGGATCTCTTGTTTTTTTCATCCTTCTCGAACACCCAACCAGAATAGTTCCCCCTTTCTCCATAATTCTAATAGGGTCCAAAAAGAAGAAGGGAAGAGAAAAAAAACATATATGCATAAAACAAAAAAGAAATAGAAGGTGGCTCCCACCCCCTCATAATGAAAATCTCAAGCAGACAAATAGGAAGATCTTTCCAAACCCCGCACATTTTCAAAAAGGGTGGAATTGTAAATAATGATGACCGAGAAGGACTAGGGTGGTGTTGTGACCATCAAAAACCCCCCAATTTTTTTGGTGTTAGTAATAACACTAATAAATGGGGACCCTTCCCACATAAATCAAATATTAGCATTTAAGGTTACTTTTGTTTTCACAATAAAATAAAATATCAAAGTAGAACTTGCTAAAACATGTAATTTTACCTTCCCATACTCTAAGCACATAAAACATCACAAATAATGAGTTTCCTTATAGAAAAAGCACTACATGACCATTAAACCTAGGAAAAAATTTATATTAGAAAGTCTCGAACATTAAGGGAAGCTTTAATAAACCTGTTTTTATCACATTGCAAAAAGGTCATAGCAGGCATCCTTTATAGAAGTCGCTACTTAAAAGTGTGATCCGTGAAAATGCGATATAAAAAAGCTTACAACCTCATAGCCTCTCAAAAATCGCCTATCACATTAGCTCAAAGTAATGATGGTTTTTAACGATAGTAAGTTTTACGATATTGCAATCTGCGATATTATGAAGCAAATCGCAAAATTTATTTTATCACAGATCAAAGGGCCCAGAGTTTTAGGATAGTAACTTTCCGATGTTCGATGCAAAGTTATGAGCATTAATGTTTAGCTTAACAATCAATTAGCATTCAATTATTAAAAATGATGCAGATCAGGGTAAAAGGACCATCTGACACAAGTTGATATCATTTGATATGATTTAGAATTAAAATCTTTCCCGTCTCCTTATTTTTCTCTTTCTGTTCATTTTTCCTGTATTTACTATCATCTTTACTCTCTGCTTGCAACTTTCAGGAATAATACCCAGAGCGCAAACTACGAAGAAATGGTGAAGAAAGGTAAGGCTCCCGTGTCTGAGAAGTCAGAAATGACCCCATTATTCACAAACACCACATGTAGTAGAGACACAGGTATATCTACCTGGGAAGCTATGTATTAGTTGTAAGAGGAGGAAAACCTAAGAATTATGGAAGTTACAGTTATATAAAATGAATGCAGCTCTTCTGAAGAATCCCTAACTAATATTTCATGCTCGTTTTTACACCGCATTGCTGCGAGGCCAAAGATACTCCCCTACACTGATATGGTTAAATGGATTATAGATCAAGAAGAATTATCTGATAGAGAGTTCAAGATGTCTAGTCGGCAAGTCATGGGGTCATTTACTTGAAACAATTTGAGACGTATGTACCATTTTCTAGAACCCAAACTAGCTACAACAAGAAATTTGTAGAAAAGCTCGCCAAAGAGAACGAAGACTTGGAATAATTCACAAGGCACTAGTAAAACAATGAAGAAAGGTTGAAGAAGGATAAAAACGGTATGTATTCCACTAGTTCTCTTTCTTCTCCTTACTGTTTTTCTGTTGTAATGTTATGTAGACTGTTTGGGAAACCAAACATCGACAAGTTTTCATCAGAATGGTTACCTTTATTGGATGCAGATGTCAATTCCACCATAATGGATTGGGCCCGAATTTTATCAGATAATTTAGCCTCTGCAATTGTGGCATACAAAAATAAAATAAGCTCTACTTTAAGGATTTACCCGCCTTTCTTTTTGAGCACTTATATCAGGGACGTTATTTGTTTTGTTTCCGATTTCCCTATTATGGGATGGAAATGGATAGTAAAAAATCCACTTCCCATTCAGGTGTATTGCAAAGTATTATGGGAATCCAATTTCATCCCACATTTATTTAATATTTGTCATGGAGTTATGCTCCCTATTTATAAAATGGTCTATAATCAAGCTATCCCAACGTTTTCCCAAGAAGCTAAAGTAAACATTCTCCCTGTGGGAAGGTGTTTTGGGGAAGAATCATTCACGTATATCAGGGTGTTTGGCAGCATTTCTTCACCCCATGTGCTACCATTTTACGTCCCCGACAAACTAATGGCCAGGGAAATAGCCTATCAGACCTGTGGTGTGGGGGGAATGAGCAAGACACTGAAAGAGTCTAAGAAGGCAATTTGCCCCAATTTCCTGTAGTATGCTGAGTTTTTGCATTGTCTGACTTAGGTCATGCCTTTAAAGAAGTTGATAATATGTTATGCTTGCAACTACAAAAGTTCTCGGGGAGGCAATATCATGCCTTTAGTGTTGTAAGTAATTTTACTACAAGTGTTAAAATAAAAGTGTTTTCCAATGAAGAAGATCCCTTTGATGATGTATTTTTGCAGAAGAACACTTTCAAAGAGGTTCTACATATGGCATGAATTCGGTTTGACCAAGAAGAACTCCAAAAGTTTGACGTTTACAGAAAACAAAGGTTATCAAAGGTCTCGTTGGACCAATTGTTCATCGAACCTCCAAAGGAACCTACTCCCAGTGTTAGAATAAGTGGAAATTCAAAACAAAAATCGAAATACAGTTCTGAAAGAGAATCAGCAGGAGAATCCAGTGATCATTCCAAGAGTGAACATAGCAGAAGTGAAGGGTCAATTAATGATACAACTCAATCTAAAGAAAATCTTGGCCAACAGGTTTTTTCCCCGAAACAAGCTGAAACTCCCACTCCTCTTACAAAGCCAACAAAGCCAATTGTAGTGGATCTAGAGGGAGAATTGGAGAGTTTTAGTAAGGTAATGAACACTGAAGAACAGAGCGTAGATCTGCTGACAAACCCAAAAGAGTTAGCCACAGGAATGGAGGTAGAAGGGACTATCAATACTCAGGAAACATAGCATATTCCTATTTCTCCGTCATCAGAAATTGTACTAAGGATAGAGAAAATTCCTCTTCTAGATGTATTTTATAGCCCTCAACATAAGGCTGTCATTAGAAGGAAAATAAAGAAAGGAAAGCTAGAGGCTATGCTCGCTCTAGAAGTTGAACCTCTAGATGTTCTTTGGAAATATCCCACTACAGACCCATCAAAAAATATAACTAGGCTCTCTCAAATCACAGGAGCATACACTTCTGCAAAAATTGATAAAGAAACAAAGGTTCAGACACTATTTAAAGATAAAGAGGAAAATATTTTGTTTTTGAAACAACAACTGCAACAAGTCAGCATCAATCAAGAAGCAGAGACACAGCTAGCAAAACTCTAGCAAGACTTCCATCAAATGCAATTAGATCATCAAATTAGTTTAGCCAATAAAGAACAACAGTTAAAAACTATGATATAACTATATAAGGATGACCCCAAAATTGGGGAGTTTATTACAGAAGCACTCGCTCTCAATTCTCAGCTCCTGCAACAGGAAGAATTATTTTGCCAGAAGATCTTGCAATGGAATTCCCATTGTGAAATAATCGATAAGGTTACAAATCAATTTGTATATTTAAGACTTGATTATTATTAAATTTTTAAGAAGGTTTCATAATTCTTGGACTGGCAGAAATCAGAAGAAGGGAAAAGAGCAGAATTGCCCAAAATTGACGAATCGCAAAAAGAGATGTTATTTGCAAAATGGGATTTCCAGCTTAAAGAAGAAGAACAGGCGATGGGAGAGGTAGTAGAAGCAGTGAAAAATATCATTGAGTGCATAAATGAAAATATTTACATGGCCAATTTGATTACAGAGACTACTCCAGGCTTCCTTCCAAAGGCACAACAGCTTCAAACAGAGTGGAAACAAACAGCAGAGGAAAAAATAGAGATAATTAAACAGATAAACAGGTTAAACTAGGACACATATTGGCGGTATATGGTAAAACCACACAGCTAATGCATGACCCTAAGATGCCTCATAACCTCTGCCAAGAAGATGGTGCCAGGTCTTGCCAATGACTTATTTGCAGGATAGTTAAAATATGAAGTCAGCCAACCAACGCTCTTGAAACCGATGATGGATATTTGCAATCTAAAGGATCAGATACAAAATTTATGATAGATACAGTTTAGTTTTATTTTAGTTCATTTTTTCTTAAAATGAGGCAGGTGGTTTAACCTCCTCATCTATTTTTGTAATATTTATTTTTAGATTTCATAGGATAGTATTTAAACCCCTCTCATGCATTTAGAGAGGGGTCCAGAATTTTATCAAAAATAATTCTTCAAAACATGCACTTTTGTGCCTCTTAGAGGAAGTTTTGATAAAATATATGGAACGAGATTTTTCTTTATATGAGTTTGATATCTGCTACTGAAATGAACTTTTGTACTCTTAGTGGATGTTGAGTTATTTTAAGATAAATCTATATCGTTGCAGCTCATGAGTAGAACTTATTATCAATGGTATTTTTATCTCTTAATAATTTTTACTTATGTGTCAAGTGATAAATTATTTTCAGTTATTGATATATGAAACTCTGAATGTTTATTTGTCATTATTGCACTTCTGTATGGTGATAACTTATTTTTTATGATGAATATATGAATAACTCTTATGCGATATATTTCTCATAATTGTTTCGGCTAACTTTTTATACGAAACAATCATCTTTAATGGATTCTTTTCTCATAGTAATTGAATGATATTTATTATCAATTGCTGTTATAAATTATTTATATCGCATAAGTAAAAGCTATTCCCGGGGTAGTTTCGATTTAGATGTTTTCTTTGATTACAATAGATTGCATTTGATAGTTAAAACATAGATTAGATTTTAGAATAAGTGTTCACCCCATTAAACCCTAAAAAAAGAAAAAATTCATCTCGTTAGTACATCCATCTTAAATATTGGGAAATGGTCCCATCATCCCCAGTCAGAGCCACTATTCCAAACAGAAAAGGAGCTGCTTTAAGTTCTGGACTGGGTGGTTATCCACCTTGTTGTAGACCTGATTTTTTGAGCCTTCAACATATTTGGTGCTAGAAGGAGGGCCTGACTGTGAATGGAAAGTAAATCTACATATTCACACCATTACAAGAGTAAAAATTCCTCACCATCTCCTTCAACTTTTTGTTCGCATTCTGAATCTTCCATCACTCAACTAGAAGTTGAAAAGAAAAATACACAGCACATTACCAAAATCCCAAACGAGCCAGATTATTCTTCTTTAGATCCCCCTGAGTTACAAGCTTTAATTCATACATTACAGGGAATTTATTTATCTTAATAGGAATCTGAATTTTCCCAGGGTAGTGTCACTTCTCATCTAACCCCGAATCGACGACTGACTAGAGAAAAAAATGAAAAGTTAGGAATCCCACCAGTTGAGTTTCCTTTACCGAGTCGTAAGAAATCTAGGAAATCATCAACAGAACCTTAGAGTGATATTTTATCATCATCTTTATCTAAAATCTCATCCATATCATCATAAGTTCATTCATCCATCCCTCAACTCCAGATCATGGTTCACATCGATACAGGAGCAACATCCTCCTCTACCCGACCACCTTCAACTACTATTACACCTCCTCCTACTCATACCCCAACGATGGCAGGAAACCCTCCACCAAGGCCATGGACCAATCCAGGAGCTGTGAGAATGCATGCACCTTTAACACAATTACTAGCTAATCCTGAAAAATGGCTTCCCAAGTTTAATCCTGATAATGGCTTATCAGCTGAAGAGCACATAAATAATTTCATGCTATCTGTTAATTTAAATGGAGTAACAGAAAAGAACATAGTTGTACGATTATTCCCTTATACCTTAAAAGGAACAACAGGATCATGGTTTTTTTTCATTACCATCAGGCTCCATTAATAACTGGGATACATTTCAACATCAATTTTTGACAAAAATTGGAGATGACCGATCTACGAAAAACTTTGATAAATGACCTCTCCAATTTGAAAGGTGAAACAAGAGAACCAATCAAGGATTTCAATTCTCGCTTCAAAAAATTATTAAAAAAAATACCAGAAACGTCGAATCCCGGCAATGAAGTCCAAAATGAATGGTATATTTCTACTTTGCCTTCAAATTCAGCCATTTTTTTAGATAGGGTTTCCAAGCCAACGTTAGCTGAAAATATGAAAGAAGCAATAGCTTTAGAAAAATGTATCCTAGTTGTAGAAAAGAAAAATTTTGTAGATGAACGAAAGTCTAAAAAGGTCTCTTTTAGAGATGATCCTAAGAAAAAACAATCAAAGGATCCATTTGACTTGGAAGGGTTACAAAAAGTTTTGAAAACCATGTCCAATGAAATGGTTGATATTAAGAAACAAGTAGCAGAAACCTCTTCTAAGAAATATTTTAAACCCTTTAGGATAAATACTTCAACGAATTCGAAACCTCCAAATGCTATAACAAATGCAGAATCGGAAGGAGAAGAAGAATAAGAAGTTTCCAATGAGGAACAAACCGATAATGATGAAGTCATGGGACTACAAGGTATGTGGGAATTCATTCTTCCAGAAGAAGAAGATAAAGATGTATTTCCTGTTGCTACAAGAAGCAGAAATAAACTTGATCCTCCACAACCCAATTCTAAACAGAAAAACCCAAGCCCGACTCCCAAGGAAAAACTCGCAGGTAAGAAATCCTCATCAAGGGCTACTCAGACAAACCTAGTTCAATCTGATTCAACAACGCCATCTAAAACTCTTATCATCTCTGATGAAATGGAATATAACATTGTTGAAGACATGAATAAAAATAGGAACAATATTACTTTTCGTTAGCTCAGCAAATTAAAGCATCAACATAAATTTCTCTTGAAAGAGCTGCATGCAGTACCTATTAAACCTCTACCTCCATCTGTAATTTCACAAGCTAATAACAAAATGGGAAGACCTCGGACTGGCATGAAATATAAATTCGATCCAAATGACATCACTTTGATTGGAGGAAGGTCAGAATCCCATACTCTGCCACTTCTCCTTACCTTTGAAGTTTTCAATAAAAATTTGCATAACTGTTTAGTAGATTCAGGTGCTTCATCTAATATTTTGCCTAAAACAGTTTGCACAAAGTTAAATATCCAACCTCAGAAATCTACAGTACGCATAGTGCAGTTGGATCGATCTCAAGTCGAGGTTATCAATGAACTTAATCAAGTAACCATAAGGCTTTCATCAAACCCGAAGGTAATATGTCAAGTTATCGATATAATTGTCGCAGACATTCCCAAATTTTATGGACTAATCCTTAGTAGGGATTCATCAAAGAAGCTTCACAGTTCCTTTGCGACTGACTGGTCCCATATATGGCTCCCTTACAATGGTAAACCAAATAAGATAAAGTTTGGACAAGAAAAACACAAAAAGTATATAATGACAAAGTTAGAAGGAGAAAATGAGCCTGTAGCATATAGCAGCAATATAATTGGAAATTATTCTACTGATTCATTCTTAGGAAATTTCAATGCTCATACTTCACCTTTTTTAGAAAATTCCGTTTTATCCCAGATAGAAAATTTCTCTCAAACAGATAGTTCTAGGTGCATTAATTTTGAAGATAAACCTGTAAATAAAAATTTGTTTTGGAAATTATTTTTTGATGGTTCTAAGTCTACTGATGGAGAAGGAGCAGGTTTTATATTATTCAGTCCAAAAGGAGAGAAAACCATGCTAACATGTAGATTCGATTTCGATTGCATGAATAATACTACTGAATATGAAGCGTTAGTTCAAGGGTTATACAAATCAATCGAGCTTGATATCAAATATCTACAAGTCTTTGGAGACTCTGAGATTGTTATCAAACAGGTAAGAAATACTATACATTTCCTGTCAGGACACTTGAAGCACTATCAATCGTTAGTACAAGACCTAACTTCACACTTTATAGCATTTAATATTTCACCCATTCCCAGAATCCAAAATTCTAGTGTTGATCTCCTCGCTAATGTAGCTTCCAAGCTCATTCCACCAGAAGACTATAGCCCAGACAGATTCTCAGTTGAATTGATCTTTAGACCCTCTATCCCGGATAACATTACCAATTGGAGAGTTTTCAACAATAACCCTGATATCATAATTTTTCTGACTTCAGAAGGGTCTTACAATAATCAGATAATTAATGAATACTAGCACGACAAGTAGCTGAAACAAGGAAACAACAATAACTCTATACCTAAATCCGTAGTTAAGCTGGAAGACCTATATGATTTAAAGGACATATTTAAACGGTCAACCAATTCAAAACTCCAGAGTTCAACTATGAGATATGAATTAATAAATTTGGGGACTAACATAAAACCACATAATATTGTTGAGCCTCAAAGATGTTCTTCTCTTTCACCACATTCTACTTCATTTTCTTTGTCCCTCATCAATTATAGGCTTAAATGATCAATAAGATTAATTAAATTTGCTTTAAGAATTTATATAATGGCTAACTTGTTATATTTTAATGATTTTTTTGGTGTAGTAATTTTTGACTAAGACTCGGCTACAGAATACATGCATTCCGTAGCCAGTCGTCTGTTCTGTAGCCATCCTCATGTTTACGTAGGTTACAGGTGTCAATGCAAGAAAAAAGGCATATGGGTGAAATCCAAAACACTTCCCCATCATCTCTTGCTCCCCAAGAAGTCTGAGTTAAAGTCTCCAAGCGGTTATGCACGTAGAGGAGAAGCAGTTTCCTATCAAAACACAGACTCTACAGATGTCTGCAGTAAAGCACAAGACTGTTAATAAGAGTTTTAAATTGATTAGATGTGGGAAAGATGCTTATCCCTATTTTTATCCAGATTATTTATGTAATTTCATTATAAGTATGACTCAGGAGACCGAGAAACTGTTGGTTAGATTTATTTTTGTTGCCTAGATCTTTGAAGACTGTAAATACTCTGCTTTGAAGAATTTCTCCTTTAATGAAAGAGACATCATTTTATTACACGAGCTAAGTCAATATTGAGTAGATTTGCATGCTGCTCTGGTGGTAGAGGGCCCCTGCTACCTGAGGAGCTTTGTTCATATGATTTAGATAAGTAACTTAGTTTCGTTTCATTCCTAGTTCAATTGACTTTATGAACTTTGCATTTTATATTCACTTGCATTGGATGCTACAGTTTATTATCGTTCTTATGTACTCTTCCAAAATATCACTAATGTCGAATGAGGTGTAACTATAGTGTTGTAGGAGTTAGTTTTACATTCTTATGCTCAATTACATCAGTTGTTACAACTAGTGATGATCTTATAAACTCTTCCAAAATATCACTAATTTCGGATGAGACATAGCTGTGGTGTTTCAGAGCTTTGTTGTGTTTTGTTGAATTTTATACTTTCATGCTCATTTACATAACATGTTGAAGCCAGTCTTGTTCTACAAACTATTCCAAAAAACCACTAATTCCGAATGAGACAGAGCTAAAACATTCCAGTGATTAGTTGCATCCTTAGTCTAGTCATAACACTCCGGAGGTAGATGTCATTATAGTTTAATTCTGTCACTATATTTCAAGTTTGATAATGGCACTATAGTTCAGTTTTAATTCACTGCATTTCAAGTCAGATTAGTGGTATTCTAGCTCAATTCTAGTTCACTGTATTTCAAGTTAGGTTAATGACATTTTAGTTTAGTTGTGATCATTGTGTTTCAAATTTGATCAATTGCATTCTAGTTTAGTGTCATTCATTGTTCTTTAAGTTGTGTTGACTTCCAAAATTAGACTTCATGGCCTTCATTGTTTACAAACTAATCTTGTTCTGACTTTCTACTAATGCATCATCATATGAACAGGAATAAGTTAGTGATATCAGTTTGAGGCCTTGATTGATCTGCAATCCCTTGCAATTTCACAATTAAACCTTTCTTTCCAAAAAATATTTTAGAAAATCTCTAACTTTTGAATAAGGTTTAGTGGTGACAAGTTGAGCTGTAGAATGAATTGATCTTAGCATGACAAGCTAATTCAGAGTAGAAATCTTATTGTGTTACAAATGATTTTTTTTCCAATTGTGTTCCAATAAACTTCTAGCCATGGATGAGATTCTTTGTAATATTGTAAGATGATTGTTTATTTAGTAGAACCTCATTTACACTAAACTTGTCCTTTTCTCAAACTATTCCAATATATTTCTAAATGAAGGAATTGGATGGGTACATGTTATGAGTTATTGAGTACATGTTGTGATTTAGTTCCTTGCTATGAGTCATTATCAAACTTTTCATTTTCTGTTCTTTAGTGTCATACACAGTCTAGAATAGGTTTTGCTCTGTTTTAGTGCAACCATTCACTTCTCTTTACCAACACTTAGTTTTTTTTCCCTTCTTGACATAAAACCATAAAACCAAAAACATTATAAAAACAATAAACACAACATAGTGAGAAACAGATACCTAGGCACATATAGTGCACCACACTTCAGTAGTTTACTGACCCTGGTTGATAATTTATGACCTCAATTTAGGAACACTAAGTTGAGCACAAAAAATATCAACCTAGGTCTTGGTCTAACACCCGAGGAAAAATTAGCTTTCATTCGACTGTTAAAAAAATACAAAAATTTCTTTACCTAGAGTTACGATGATCTCAAGACTTATGACACTTCAATTATACAACATATAATTCCGATGATCTCTGATGAAAATCCAGTCCAGCAGAAATTGAGGAAAATCCATCCCAATTTGGAAAACCAGATTAAGTCTAAGTTGAACAAATTACTTAAAGCCAAGATTATTTTTCCTGTTAGGAATTTTATATGGGTTTCCAACATGGTACCAGTTAGAAAGAAAAACTGAGAAATCCGGATTTGTATTGACTTTTGAAATCTCAATAAGGCCTGCCAAAAATATAATTTTCTGCTACCCCCTATGGAAAAAATACTACAATTGGTCGTGGGGTCTGAACTGATGTCCTTTTTATATGGCTTCTCGGGGTGTAATCAAATCTTAGTCCATCTAGAAGATCAATTGAAGACTACATTTGGAACGAAATGGGGCACTTACACATATCAAAAGATGCCATTTGGGTTGATTAATGTCGGTGCCACATTTAAAAGGGCCATGGATATTCCATTTAAAGGATTAGTGAATAGGTCAATGGTGATTTACTTAGATGACATAATAGTGTATTCTAAAAAAAAAAATAGTCACCACAGAGACTTAAAACAGATTCTCCAATGATGTCAAAAACATGAGATCTCACTCAATCCAAAAAAATATTTTTTTGAATTAAGTGAAGGGAAGCTTCTCAGATTTATAGTGTCTAAATCTAGATTCCATATCAACCCAAATAGGATTAAAGAAATTTCTGAGATATCCCTACCCCATAATAAAAAATCAATGCAATCATTCCTTGGTCAAATCAATTTTGTTATAAGGTTTTTCCCCTACTTCTCAAGAATTGTCTCACCTCTCCAAGCCATGATAAAGTAAAACTCTCTCTTCAAATGGGGTCAGGAAGAACATGAAGAATTTGACTTGATAAAGCAAGTGATTATAAATGCCCCATCTCTAGAAAATCGAAAATTTTCTGATCCTTTCACTTTGTATACATTTGCCTCTGAGAAATCGTATGTTGCAATACTCACACAGGCCAATCAAGATAAAGTTGAAGCACCAATTGCCTTCTTCAATTAAAACTTGCAAGGAGCTTAATTAAATTACTTCTATGTGGAGAAACAAGCTTATGATGTATTCAAAGCAATCAAACACTTTAGACCCTTCCTTCTCAAGAATCATATGAAAATAATAGTACCATTTCCAGCGGTGATAAATATTTTGGTACAGAAAGATGTAGGCGAAAAGAGAGCAAATTGGGTCACAGCCCTGCAAGAATATGATGCTGAAATTAAACCAAAAAAAATTGTAAAAGTTCAAGGTTTTTGCAGGATTTTGGTTGGAGCATCGCACTTGTCAGTGTCAAACCAGGAGGTAACTCCTCAAATCAAAATTTTTATTGAATGAAGAATGAACATGTATTTATACATGGAGGTGAGGCTATTGGGATTCATCTCCCAATGACTCTTGGCCTTCCTTATTTCCTAATATTATTTATTATACAATATTACATATCAACACCCAACCCATAGGATTAGGTGTCAACATTCCCCCCTTTAATCCGAAGGGATGTTGGTGAGCCCAAGCATTGATTTGAACTTTTCAAACTTTTCTCTTCCAAGTGCTTTGGTGAAGATATCAGCAGTTTGCTCATTTGTGGAACAATGATGTAGATGAATGGTTTTGGCCTGAACATGATGTTGAATTAGATGGTATTTTTGATTGATGTGCTTTGTTCGATCATGGAACTTTGGGTTCTTTCCCAACTTTATTGCAGAATTGTTGTCGATCATGAGTGGTGTGGAATACATTTGTTTCATCTGCAAATATTCTAGGATTTTCCGCAACCACAAAATTTCCTTTGTTGCTTCAGCTGCTGCCACATATTCTGCCTCGGTCGTGGAATCTGCTGGAACTGACTGTTTGCGTGATCTCCATGAGACATCTCCTGATCCAAGACTCATGGTGTAACCTGTAGTAGACGCCCCTGTTTCTTTGTCACCATCAAAGTCTGAATCAGAGTATCCGATCAATTTGAAGTCGTCTACCTGTGTATATTTGAGTCCAAAGTCTTGAGTCCCCTTCAAGTACCTTAACACTCTTTTTGCAGCAAACCAATGTCCTTCACAAGGTTTTTGCATGAACCTTGAGAGGATTCCAACAACAAATGAAATGTCAGGTCTGGTGGTGGTTAGATAGATACTACTCCTATAAGTCAGTTCATACTTAGTTGCATCCTCAAAATTCCTTCCTTCCATAGATGAGCTTCAAGTTTTGTTCCATTTGGATATTGTTAAGGTACATTCATCCATGCCAAACTTGTTCAAGAGATCTCCAATGTAATTATTTTGAGAAAGAAATATAAATTTAGGATGTTGAATTACTTCAATACCCAAATAGTAATGAGCATGACCCAAATCATTCATTTCAAAACCTTTCTTCAATGCTTTCTTCATGGATGCAATATAGCTCTCATTGTTTCCTGTTATCAAAATATCATCTACATACACCACAAGATATACAATTTTTTTTCCAACTTTCTTAACAAACAAAGTTGCATCATCAAAATCAAAATGTTTGAAGTCAAGTTTCAAAATATGCTCGGTTAATTTCTCATACCAGGCTCGTGGTGCTTGCTTGAGGACATACAAGGATTTTATAAGCTTGCAAACTTTGTGTTCTTGACACTTTAGAACAAATCCTTCTGGATGGGACATACAAAATTTCTCCTTTAGATCTCCATTCAAAAAAAAAAATTTTACATCCATCTGATGGAATTTCCATCCATTCTCAGCTGCTAGGGAAAAGAGAGTCCGAATGGTGGTCCATTTTGCTGTGGGAGCAAAATTTTCTTCATAATCAATTCCTTATTTTTGTGCAAAACCTTTTGCCACAAGTCTAGCCTTGTGCTTGTCAAGTGAGCCATCTGCTTTATACTTGTTCTTGTAGACCCACTTACAGCCAATTGGTTTTGTTCCCAAAGGCAGATCAACCAGCTTCCAAGTGCCATTCTTTATCAAGGCATCACACTCCTTATGCATCTCTTCTTTCCATTCATCATGAGAAGCGGCTTCTTTGAAGGAAGTTGGTTCATGATACACAACCCTAATCTGTGTTATGGTTAATATCCATATCAACAAAGGAGAGGGAGAATCATAATTATCTGCAATCACCTTCTGATTTGTTGATGGAACTTCTCTTGCTCCTATTTTTCCAACCTCATCGTGATGTGAAAAATTCTCCACAGCATTTGTTTACCCATTTGGAGGACCTTCAATATGGGCTGTGTTGGTCATTTCAGATCAGCTTGGGATTGATTCAAGATTCAATCTCCCAATTCTATGAATCACATCATCCAATGTGTCATCCATGGTTGTTTCTTCATGTGGGGGAGAGAGTGCTTCAGGACATGATTCCACAGTTTTGATCTAATATCTAATTCTTTCCCTTCAAGATGTGGGATCTCATTATCAAATTCTTGGAAAGACTTTGCATGTGTGAAACTATCCAGGCGATCAAGTTGCCACTCAACAACCTTGTCACTCTTTGAAGATTCAAGAAATATGACATCTCTTGCTATTACAAACTTCTTATTTGCTTCATCATAGAGACGATATCCTTTGGAGTTATTGGAGTACCCTCAGAAGATACCATTTTCGACTTCACAGTGACCAAGTTTGTTCCTAGCAACAAAAAAGGCACAACAAGTGGACCCAAAGATGAAGACTAAATGCTTTACCGAAAGAATGTGGCCATGCCACATTTCATAAGGAGTTTTGTTTCTGATTGAATTTGAAGAACACCTATTCTTTATGTATACAACACATAGAACTGCATCAACCCAAAACATCAATTTTACATCCTTTAAAAACATCATGGAGCGAACCATATTAAAAATTGTCCTGTTCATTCTTTCAGCTACACCGTTCTGTTGGGGATTATAGGGCACAGTTGTTTGATGTTGGATCCCATGTTGACGAAGATAATTTTAAAATTCGCTTGAAGTGTATTCCTTTTCCACATTATCAGTACATAGAGAGCCAATATGAGTTTGTGCATCATTTTCAATCCATGCATGAAAATTCTTGAATGTTTGAAAAGCATCAGACTTGTTCTTCAATAAGTAAATCCAACACATTCTGGTGTAGTCATCAATAAATTTTATCATGTATTTATTTCCATTTGCAGAAGAAATAGGCATAGGGCCACATAAATCTGAATGAACAAGCTCAATTTTTCTATGTGCTCTGGAGTGTGAATCATGAAATGGCTGTTTGCTATGCTTTCGTAGAATACAAGCATCACATTCCTTAGGTTTTCTAGGAATTGTAGGCAGTCCATTAACACCATTTTTCTTCAACAAACGAAGGCTTTCATAGTTTAAGTGTCCAAATCTAGCATGCCATAAAGACTTGATGGGAATGTACCTTCATCATGATGTGAACTGAATGCAAAGTTTTGAGCATGAGCAGATGAACCTTTCAGCTTCAAGAGTCTCCCTTCTTCTATTCCCTCCATGACAAGTGAGTGATCTGATGCTTTTTTGACCTCTGCCTTGCCATCAAACAATTGAATTGAGTGTCCTTGCTGGTGGATTTGGACCAGGGACATCAATTTTCTTCTCAACTCAGGGAGGTATAGAACCTCATGTAGAATATGATCTAGAAGACCAGGAAACTTAAGCCTGGCTATGCCAAGCCCTGATGACTTGAGTTCGGATTTATCTGTGAAATATACTGCTCCATCAACTTTGTCAGCGAATTCTTCAAAAAAATATTTTCTAAATGTCATGTGACATGTTGCTCCTGAATCTAGCAACCAATAATCTCTCCATGAAGTAAATGAAACATCAAACAAGTCTTCAGTTACTCAATTGTTACAATGTGCTAGAACATAATGAGTGGATTCAGGTGCTTTACCTTTGTCTTTGTCATTATTTTTACCTTTTTCTTTATTTATTTTCTGCTCAATTTTCTCCCAAGGTATTTTGCATTTCGATGCATCATGTCCATCTTTATTGCAACGTGTGCAATGAAGATTGGATTTGTCGGATTGTCTGGCCCCCCTTTCTGTGAAGTTTCTTCTTCCTCTTCCTCTTCTGCCACCTCTTCCTCTGGATGAATCTGGAGCATGACCCTTTTCTCTATGTGCCAAGTATCCAGCCTCTTCGGAAGACGAAGGGACTATCATCTTCCCAAAAGCTTTCTCTCTTTTTGCAAACTTTTTCTCAAGTGTATCAAAGGTGATATGCTCAAGGTTCCCACTTTCTTGCAAAGACTCAAGATAATGTGAGTAATTTGGATATAATGCCTTAACATATTCTATGAGAGGTATGTCCATTTTTACACCAGTGCTATCAATATCATGCATGATAGATCTAACTTCTGAAGCTAAAGCAAGGGGATCATCATTCTTCATTTCAAGACTGAACAGCTTAATCATCAATTGAACATTTTCTAATTCTGAATGTGAGTCATAGAGTTCTTTTAGCTTGCTCAAGGCATCATAGGCATTTGAGAATGATGAAATGTGGCGACTCACCTCTTCATTTACGAAAGCTATAATCAAGGCATAGGCCTTGCAGTTCTTGTTTTCCCAAATGGTGAGCTCTTTGTCTGAAGTGGGCTTTGATGGTGGATTTCCTTCTTGTCCTTCACATATTCCTTTCCACAACTCATTAAAAATGAGTGTGTGTTTAATCTTCCGAGACCATTAAAGATATTTCTCTTTTCCGGAGAGAACCACCCCAAGAATAGAGATGAGAGAATGCATTAGTTTGCTGGAAAAAATTCTTTTGAAGAGGAAAAAATTCTGCTAGAAGACTTTCAATTTTGGAAATTTTCTCAATTAAAGGGGACAAAAACTCTTGCTAAAAATAAACTGAATTCTACACCAAAAAATATATATATATTTTTTTGTTTGGAGAAAAAAAAATTTGTATGGGAGGCGGTATTATGAATGAAAGCAGAATTAAAAAAGGGAGATGTGGTATTAAATAAGAATGGTTTTATTTTTTGGAGGCGATGGTATTAAATAGTTGGGGGGGCGGAAATAGTGGTATTATATAGTGGGAGGGGGCAGAAATAGTGGACAGAGGGCGGTATCAATGGAAGGGTGGTATTGAATAATGAATGGAGGGGATGTATTATGAATGAAGGGCGGTATTGAATAATGAATGGAATATGATTGAAAGGGGAGCGGTATTATTTATATGTGTTAAAAGCAGGTGGAATATGATTTAAAGGGGAGTGGTATTATTTATATGTGTTAAACGCAGGTGGAGAGGTGGTATGCTGTGGCGGGGTAGCAGTTAGAATAACGTAGGGAATATACAGTGGGAGCGGTGTTATCTGTATGGAGCAGGAGCGGTGTTGGTTGTATGGAGCATGTTACAGTTGAGGCGGGGAGGGAAGGATGTCAGGTGGGCGGGGAGTTCTGCATTGGGTAGAGAGTGAAGTGAGGAGGGAAGGGTGTCGGGTGGGGTAGAGAGTTCTGTGTTGGGTAGAGAGTGAAGCGTGGGGCGGGGAGTTCTGCAGTGGGAGCGGTGTAGGAAGCAGGTAAGGGAAATGGATGAGGGCGAGCACAGGTCGTGAGGGAGTGAAAAAAAACTGGAGTATTGCAGGAGCTTAATCACTGTAGAAATTTTAGAGCTGCAACTTGCAGAATGGCAAGAACTGCAACTTGCAGAATTGCAAAATCTTCAGAGGCTGCAAGAAAATGATTCAAAACAGTGCAAAAATTGCAGAAATAGATTAAAAAAATGCAGAATTTCAGTATAGAAATTTAATGGAGCAGCAAAAACTAGCATAAAAACTGACTGAGCAAAGGAATGAGGGAGTTACACCACAGGAAAAAATTCCAATAGTGGGACTGGCTCTGATACCGTGTCAAACCAGGAGGTAACTCCTCAAATCAGAATGTTTATTGAATGAAGAATGAACATGTATTTATACATGGAGGTGAGGCTATTGGGATTCATATCCCAATGACTTTTGGCCTTCCTTATTTCCTAATATTATTTATTATACAATATTACATATCCACACCCAACCCATAGGATTAGGTGTCAACAGTCAGAAACGCAGTCTCCAGACAGTGAAGTACAAACGTATGAGGTAAACCTAAATGACTATGAATAAAGGTATGAAAATATCATTTTTTACTTAAAAAATGGATATGCTCTTCCACATTTGAATCATACAAAGAAAAGAGCCTTGAGGCTAAAAGCTAAATAGTATCAAATTGTAAATTATGTACTTTTTAGAATGAATTATGATTTTGTTCTCCTTAGATGCCTTGAGAAATCTGAAGCAGAAAAACTATTGCAAGAATTTCATAACGGACCAGTAGGCAAACACTACGTAGGAGATGCAACAGCTCAAAAAATCCTACGCACAGGTTACTACTAGCCAATGTTATTTAAGGATGCACATAACTATGTAAGGAAATGCCAAATCTGCTAGACTGCTGCCGGAAGACAAAATAAACCATCATTTCCATTGTAGCCATTCAACAATGATTAGCCATTTGAACAATGGGGATTAGATATAATAGGTGAGATTGTTCCTCATTCTTCTAAACAGCATAAGTACATCCTTACAGCTACCGACTAATTTACCAAATGGGTAGAAGCAATTCCGGAAATATAGCCAACTCTGAAAGTATCATGAATTTATAGATCAAATTATAATTACCAGGTTTGGCTTGCCTTATGCTTTAATGTTTGATAATGCATCATATTTATTAGGTAATAATATGACTGAATTTGAACTCAAAATAGGTTTTAAGCTCAAATATTCTGCTAATTATTATCCGCAAGGAAAGGGATTGGTTGAATCAACGAACAAAAACCTTATTAGGATCATTAAACGGAATATTGATCAAAATCATAGAAACTGGAATAATTCTTTAACGTGTGCTCTTTGGGCAAACCAAATAACTAAGAAAACTTATATTGGCACTTCTCCTTTTAACTTAGTTTATGGGAAAGAAGTGGTCCTCCCAACAAATCTAGCTATTCCTTCTTTAGCCTTAGTTCAATTCATAGAAGAAACCCCTTCTTCATCCTTGCAATTAAGACAATCGCAAATAATTAAACTTGAATAAGAATGGGAAAAGGCCAGAATTATCCATGTGCATCATCAACAATTAGTAAAAGCTTCTTTTGATTCAAACTTGGCATCTAGAAAATATTTTTAGCTTGGAGTCTTAGTATTGAAATGTGATAAAGCCCATGAAGATAAAGGCAAGCACACTAAATTCCAATGGATGTGGCTTGGACCATTCCAAATTGTCGAAATCATCGGTCCATCAACTTTCATGTTACAAGATTTAGTAGGGAAAAGAGAGTCTTCACTTGTTAATGGACAGATCCTTCAAAAATATTTCCCATAGAAGATGATCTCTTCTATTTTCTATAGATTATTATTTTTGTTTTAGTTTTTCTTTAAATAAAACAAGTTGAGAATATTTACTTTTCGTTTCCATGAAAAGAATAGTGTCTCATATCAATTTTGTTTTTTCACTTGTATAAGTGAGTATGGTTATGAAAATTAATCTTTATTTTTGAAACATAGGGTCAAGTGCTATCATTATGAAAATTCTTATTTGTTATTTTATTTAAACTATACAAGTTTTGGTTAGAATAAACTTTCAAGAAGAAGTTTTCCTCATATCAGTCATAAAAGGTACCAATAACAAAACAAAGATTCTCCATAGAAAAGTTGTTTTTAAAAACTCTATAATTGTCATCCTGAAGAATTCTTAAGGAACCAATGAATTCCTCCCCACTTTACGAAACTACGAGATTCAAAGATTAATCCAACTATGCACTTCAAACATAAAGAATAATAGGTCTCATCAATAGTCGGCTTATCATGATCATAAAGATTATAACTATCTGACATTACCATTCTTCATACCAAAATAGGGTAATGGCTTGAGATTGTTTCAATCAAAATATAAGGGGTCTCATCACGAGCCAGCTTATTCAATTAAGTTATAAATCAAGTGAATGGAACTGTCAATTTTGGCTACCAAACCAAGACATTTTTCTTTAAGAATTAAAATAAAGAAATAATAATAAAAAAAGAAGAAGCAATAAGTGTATACGAGGATTTATCTTTGAAAATTGAATGCTTATCAAAGTGGGACACAGGATCATTACTGGGTAACAGGTAACCTTGTCGAGGCTATGGATGCCTGCTGGCAGCAGAGGCTCTACCTACGATGAATGAGTACACCTAAACTGATCTATGGAGATGTTTTTTTTTTCATATTTACAAACCAAATAATGACTGATATGAGTAAAATGACTAATTTTAGGGAGAAGATAATTAGAATAAAAATAGTTAGAAAAAAACTTTGTTGTTAATAAATAACACTTTTTACCTTATATTTCTACAATGAAGTTTCATTTTCAAAAGCATTTCTATTTCAGAAGTTTTTAGAAAATTCAAAAAACCATCAGAGATAACTGGTTCTTCCAAGTGAATTGCGAATTGTTGTGACCATCAACAACCCCCCCCCCCTTTTTAGTGTTAGTAATAACACTAATAAATGGGGACCCTTCCCACATAAATCAAATATTAGCATTTAAGGTTACTTTTTTTTTCACAATAAAATAAAATATCAAAGTAGAACTTGCTAAAACATGTAATTTTACCTTCCCATACTCCAAGCGCATAAAACATCACGAATTATGAGTTTCCTTATAGAAAAAACACTACATGACCATTAGACCTAAAAATAACTTTATATCGAAAAGTCTTGAACATTAAGGGAAGCTATAATAAACATGTTTTTATTGCATCGCAAAAAGGTCACAACAGGCATCCTTTATAGAAGTTTCTCCTTAAAAGTGCGATCCACGAAAATGTGAGATCACAAAGCTTACAACATCACAGCCTCTCGCAAATTGCCTATCGCAGTAGCCCAATGTAACGATGGTTTTTAACGATAGTAAGTTTTGTGATATTTCGATCTACGATATTAGGAAGAAAATCACATAATTGATTTTATCACATATTAAAGGGCTCACAATTCTAGGATAGTAACTTTTTGATGTTCGATGCAAAGTGATGAGCATTAAAGTTTATCTTAATGGTCCATTAATGTTCATTTATTAAAAACGATGCAGATCAGGGTAAAAGGACCATATGATGCAAGTTGATATCATTTGATATGATTTAGAATTACAAGCTTTCTTGCCACCTTATTTTTGTATTTCTATTCATTTTTCATGTATTTACTATCATCTTTTCTCTCTTCTTGCAACTTTCAAGAAGAATACCCAGAGCGTAAACTACGAAGAAATGGTGAAGAAAGGCAAGGCTCCCACATTTGAGAAGTTAGAAATGACCCCATTATTCACAGACACCACCTGTAGTAGAGACGCAGTGATATCTACCTAGGAAGCTATGTATTAGTTGTTAGAGGAGGAAAACCCGATAATTATGGAAGTTAAAGTTACAACATATGAATGCAGCTCTTCTGGAGCATCCCTAACTGAGCTTGCATGCTTGTTTTTACACTGCGTTACTGGGAGGCCAAAGATACTCCCCTACACTGATATGGTGAAATGGATTATAGATCAAGCAGACATATCTGATAGAGAGTTCAAGACAGCCAGTCGAAAAGTCATGGGGTCATTTACCCCAAACAATTTGAGACTTATGTACCATTTTCCAAAACCTGAGGCTAGCTACAACAAGCAATTTGCAGAAAATTTTTCCAGAGAGAATGAAGACTTGGTAGAATTCACAAGGCACTGATAAAAAAATGAAGAAAGGATGAAGAAGGATAAAAACAATATGTATTCCACTAGTTCTCTTTCTTCTCCTTACTGTTTTACTGCTGCAATGTTATGTAGACTATTTGGGAAACCAAACATCGACAAATTTTCATCAGAATGGTTACCTTTATTCCTGTTTCTCTGTCATCAGAAATTGTGCTAATGAAAGAGGAAATTCCTCCTCTAGATGTATTTTATAGCCCTCAACATAAGGCTGTCATCAGAAGGCAAATAAAGAAAAGAAATCTAGAGGCTATGCTCGCTCCACAAGTTGAACCTCTAGATGTTCTTTGGAAATATCCCACTACAGACCCATCAAAAAATCTAACTAGGCTCTCTCAAATCACAGGAGCATACGATTATACAAAAATTGATAAAGCAATAGAGGTTCAGTTACTACTTAAAGATAAGTGGGACAATATTTTTTTTTTGGAACGACAAGTGCAACAAGTCAGCATCAATCAAGAAGCAAAGACATAGCTAGAAAAACTCTATCAAGGCTTCCATCAGATGAAATTAGATCATCAAAGCAGTTTAGCCAATAAATAAGAATAATTACAAACCATGATAGAACGACATAAGGATGACCCAAAAATTGGGGATTTTATTACAGAAGCGCTCACTCTCAATTCTCAGCTATTGCAATAGGAAGAATTATTCTACTAGAAGCTCTCGCAATGGAATTCCCATTGTGAAATAATCGATAAGATTACAAATCAAGTCGTAGATTTACAACTTGATTATGATTCAGTTTTTAAGAAGGTTTCAAACTTCTTGGACTGGCAGAAATCAGAAGAAGGGAAAAGAGCATAATTTCCCAGAATTAACGAATCGTGATAAGAGATGTTATTTGCAAAATGGGATTTCCATATTAAAGAAACAAAATAGGGAATGGAAGAGGCAACAGAATATGCGAATAGTATCATTGAGTGCATAAATGAAAATATGTACATGTCCAATTTGATTACAGAGACTACTACATGCTTCCTTCCAAAGGCACAATAGCTTCAAACAGAGTGGAAATAAACAGCAGAGGAAAAAACAAAGATAATTAAATAGATAAACAGGTTAAACTAGGACACATACTGGTGGTATCTGGTAAAAACACACAGCCAATGCATGACCCTGAGATGCCTCATAAAATATGCCGAGAAGATGGTGCCAGCTCTTGCCAATGACTTATTTACAGGATAGTTAAAAGCTGAATTCAGCCAACTGATGCTCTTGAAACCGATGATGGATATTTGGAATCTAAAGGATTAGATACATAATTTATCATAGATACAGTTTAGTTTTATTTTAATTCATTTCTGCTTAAAATGAGGTAGGTGGTTTAACCTTCTCATCTATTTTTGTAATATTTATTTTTAGATTTCATAGGAAAGTATTTAAACCCCTCTCATGCATTTAGAGAGGGGTCTAGAATTTTATCAAATACAATTCTTCAGAACATGCAATTTTACCCCTCTTGGAGGAAGTTTTGATAAAATAGATGGAACGAGATTTTTCTTTATATGTTTTTGATATCTGCTACTGAAACACACTTTTATACTCTTAGTGGATGTTGAGTGATTCAAAGATAAATCTATATCGTTGCATCTCATGAGTAGAACTTATTATCAATGGTATTTTTATCTCTTAATACTTTTTACTTATGTGTCAAGTGATAAATTATATTTAGTTATTGATATATGAAAGTCTAAATGTTTAGTTGTCATTATTGCACTTATTTATGGTGATAACTTATTTTTTATACTGAATATATGAATAACTCTTATGCGATATATTTCTCATAATTGTATTGGCTAAATTTTTATACGAAAAAATAATCTTTAATGGATTATTTTATTGTAGTAATTGAATGATATTTATTATCAATTGCTGTTAGAAATTATTTTAGATCGCATAAGTAAAATCTATTCCTGGGGCAGTTTCTATTTATATGTTTTCTTTGATTACAATAGATTGCATTTGATAGTTAAAAGATAGATTAGATTTTAGAATAAGAATTCACCCCATTAAACCCTTAAAAAAAAAATACATCATTCTATTAGTGTTAGTCATCAATAATTTTCACCGGTTGTTGATGACTAAAATTCCCAGCTGAGTTTTCTAGAAGCTAATCTCCATATGTCAATTTGTCATCTAGAAAACCCCCATGAAAACTTTTTTCCTTCTTACCTTTCACTTTGCTCATGACGAAATGAAACCTCATTATCAAATCCTACCTTGCCTCAGCCATACTAGTCTGCCCATCAGCTCTAAAGAGACAATCCAAATCTATTAAGAAAACCTCCCCTAATTTAGGAAGTGGCGCTTTAAGGCATTTCACCCTTGGCAACCATCAAAGAGCCAAAAGACCTCCATCTGCTAAAGACCAGTCACAACCAACCTTCCACTCTACTAATGAAGTTAGTCACAACCCTAAGTTGCACCACATACACGCCCCTAAGTCTCAGCAATGCATAGACCACAATCTCAAGATGATTATTAGGTGTTTTACATTGTTTATGGATTTTACAAGTGCAGGAAACATGCCAGCTCCTTAGAACAAAATTCTTGGCTCCACATGAGAAGACAGCTGCTTCTAAATGTGAACATGAGCCTAAGATGCAATTGCAGGACAAGGAGTTATTCATCAAACTCTTGCAGCTTCATTCAGCATGAGAACACAGTAGAAGAAAGACAACACTATCAAACAGACTTGTAAATTTGTCATGGCCAAGAACCTCCTTCATCTATAAGCAGAGGGTTAAGGTGCCTCCTTCATCTACAAGTAGAGGGCGATGGCCGATGTTGACTTAAAGGATTGAAAACTGACTATAAGACAGGTTTGCTTTTAATAAAAAGTGAAATAGCAACTAAAGGTTTCCAAGGGAAAGTGAAGATAAAAAACATGGCTAAGATCAGAAATGTTCAAATCAAGAGAAAGCAGAGTTTTTAGGTCTTATGTCTTAAGAAAGAATATCAATTGAAGTTTCAGGCATCATCATCATGGTGCAACAAGAAGAAACTCCATTGATCAAAGCTATTGTAACAAAACAACTCTGCAGGGGTGCTAGTATGAATGGCTCAAATCAATGTTGAGCAAGAAGACACTTCAGTAAAAAGGACCTCTATGTACTCTTATGTTTCTATTGGGTTGTGGAATATAGTCTATGGTTTCTAGATAAACATAGAGAAAAATCAGGCATGTCATCATTTCCACATGAAAGAAACTCCATTTATAAACAGGTGCCTTTTCAAATCTGCTTATCATAGCCAACACAGAAAATCTGGTTTGATCTCCTCAAGAGGCATTACAATTGAAACTATTGTTCATAATATGCAAAGGGGGTGCTTTGACATACTGTCAGTTTTTGGAAAGCTTGAGACAAATATAGGTCTTCATTTAGTTAAAGGTCAAGAGACACCATAATGGTATGTTTTGAGCAGAGAAAGTGTGTTAGAAGTAGCGCCCTCCTTGATCAACAGAAAAAGGCAAAGTCCGAATAAATGCAACAAATTTTTTGGCACCTATAGTTGGAGAAAAATTGATGAAGCAGCTTGAGGAAAAAATTGTCAAACCAAGTTACAAAGATAAGCCCTCTCCTTTCAAAAGACAAAGCAGTTTTTTAATAATTTTTAACAGATTCGGAGTAGATTTTACATAAATATCACCAAAAGTGTTAACAAGTGGTAGAGGATGGTCTATAGGTTATTGACGTATTATCAAAAGTTAGAGCTTCTGTGCTAAATTATCACCAAAGGGACAATATTAGCAGAAATCACCTTTTCAAATCTATATGCATGAGTGAAAACAGTTTTGACCTTTTCAAAATAGGTTTGCTTGTTATAAAAAGGTTGGTACATGTTAACATGGTTTAAGAGCATCAAGGAAATTCTGCCAACATCATCTCAAAAGGATAAAACCCTCTCAAATGCAGGCTATATCGTTTAGGTTTCAAAGTGCACCAAAGGCATTACTGAAAAAGGAAAAAACTTTGAAAACCCTTACAAAAACTAACCAAGGAGTTTGATTTCATTGTGCAAAGTGACCGTTGGGTTTTTTACTGTTTCATAGGAGTAAATCGAAGTGGAAAATTTCATTTTCAAAGTCCCCAAGCAAGAAATCGAACCTCCCTTTACAGTCTTCAAACGGTGAAAGAAGTTTTCAAAGTCAAATTTCGAAGTTTCCAGGGTTGTTACCCCGCGCGGCACTCCTGTAGAAGCGCACGACACTCCTGGGCATGTTTTTTACATTGCGCGACAAAGGCGCGTGACACTCCTGTAGCAGCGCGTGGCGCTACTGTAGCCGCGGGTCACGGGCGCCCCCGACAACGACCCGAAAAGCTACCCAGCCATGTTTTTTGTGCGGCGCTCTTTTCCTCTAAAGCGCCGCGCACCTGTTGACGGTTCAGACGCCCCTTAAATGAGTGGAACAACTGTCCAAGGTCTTCAAATCAACAACTTCATCGATTTCTTAAGGTATCCCTTGATCTTCCTTAAAAAAATTGTCAATTTCTGAAAGGTGGGAGATGTTGTGTTTTCCAAAGCTAAGTGAGGGTAAAAGATGAATGTTCTGGTGTAAGTTAAGAAGATATGTTTTATGTTTAAATTCACCATATGCCCCTTAGCTGAAATATTTTCCAAATTCTTGAAAGGCTACCACTGCTTTGATGAAACGAGGTCAAACCTGTCAGCCATATACCTTACTGTAAACAGTGGAAAGGAGAGATAAGGAATTTTCCCCATTTTAGTAAAAGGTGAAATAGTAGAAATTGTCAAAATGGACATGAGGAGGTATGGAGTATAAAGGGTAGTATTTTTGTTGAAAAGGTTGATTTTTCATTAAAAACTACAAGGCTTGATCACCGGACCCTATAACACCATAACCTTGGACTGTGTTTTGCTTCTTGTTGACTGAGTTTATATGTCATTACATATTGATGAGCTGCATATGAGGGGTTAAGGTTTTGATCAAAGGGGAGCTTCTCGACATTTTACCTGCTACAAATTTTTGATACCACAGTACAAAAACATATTAAAACTCTGACACCATCAATATAAGTAGTGTTTTTTGCTGTGTAAATATCCGTTGTTCAAAACTGTGCTGGAGTGCTGAATACACTGGTGAAGCGCCTACAGGGAAAAGGGTCTTGAACTAAAAACTATGTTTTCACCTTCTTCTTCAAGACAAGGGTGTTTTATTCCTCAAAATATCAAAGGGCAAGGTACCTTTTGCCACACACACAGAAAAAGTTCATTGTTGGCTATGGGTACTGATTGACTGTCTTTTGGTTCTTCAAAGTTCATTTGTCAAAATTGATATTCAGATGGTTGAAAGGGAAATTTCCTAGAAGGACAGGGGTTCTATATTGAAAAGGGAGCCTTGATTGTTTGAAAGATAAAACTCCTACAACCTTTTTTTGAAACTTTTGAAGCATTTTAAAGATCTGTCACCTTTTTTCTATAAACAATGAAATTGATTGTGTCTCTGCACAAAATTTGACTGGGTATATAGTGTGAGTTTTGCTGGTTGATTTGCATACTAGAAAAGGGCAGGATTGTGAAGTTGGGAATTTTACTTTGGTCAAAGATACAAAAATAGGTTGTTGACCTCCAAACATCACAGAGCAGGGTGACTTGGTCACTATAGACAGCAGATTCAATTGACAGCCTATCTCCTTTTCACAGTGTTTTTTCTTCTTAAAGGTCTTCTTGTTGAATTAAATATCAAAGGATGAGAAGGCCACTTTTTAAAGGAGCAGAGGTTTTATATTGAAAGGGAGCATTTTGCACAAACATCCACAGAAACACTGTTTCCTTATCAAAACACTGGATTGACAGAATTTGACTTAAAGAAGGTATTTTAAAGACAGTGAGGCAGTTTGGTGCTTCAAGAGCACATTTTAGCCCAAGATGCCACCCAGGCAAGACAACAGAAGTGGATTACACAATAGATATGAGCCAATTTCTACTGAGGAATTCAATGCACATCCATCCATCCTCTTCAATTTTCATGAGGTGGGTTTTATGGATTTCTTCCAGAGAGTACAGGAGGTCAAACGTTTCTTGCCCTTGACACATTTATGCGCCTTGAGGTTCCAAAAGAAACATTTCCAAGTAGCAAGCCTTGATTTCAAGTTTTCCCCAAGGTCGGTATCTAAAGCCACCAAAATCCCATATCTTAGCGAGAAATGGTTCAAGCAGGCCTATCTAGACTTGGATGACTACAATCCTTTCATCAAGCCCGAGCATAGAGAAACATGCACTGCTATTTTTCCTTTCTCTCATCTTATTGCCAGCTATGCTCCTCTTATGAAGATCATAATGAAGTATTTTACTTGTGAAGCGAGATTTACCCGAGTTTATGCCTACCATGTCCGACTATTGATGCATTTCACTAGAACTAGGCAGCTCAATATCCCTTACCTTTTGTGCAAAAGCATCGAGAAAATGGCATCCTTAGTCCAGAAGAAGCCTCCATCTCCGCAAGTAGCTTCTCTTTTCCATCATTCTCTGATTAAAATAATCATTCTTCATCAGCTGGAGAAGAAAGGGGTCCCCTGGGATGTCTTTATTAGTCACCCGGATTTCTCCACTGTCCCTCCGGTCCATACATCTCCCATCTCGCCTACTCATCGCCCCTCACCTTTCTCTAGCAGGCCTACTCCTAGAAGGCTCAGGTTCAACACAAGACAGTCAAGAGAGCATAAAGAAGAAGAGGGAAATGGATAGCAAGAAGAAAAGGGACATGAACAGGCAGAAAAAGAGGAGGAACAACTGGAAGAAAGTGAAGGAGGGCAGCATGATGATAGTGATAAAGGTGAGCAGCAGCAAGAACAAGAAGAAGAGAGTGTTGATCAGCAGCAACCTAGTGGTAAGGAGCAGCAGGGAAAAGTGGAAGGGCAGCATTTTGAACAGCATGATGTTGAGGGGCAGCAGTAGTCTCTGCATGACACACAGAAATTTCATCATGATGCACAGTCTCCTCAAGTTTCACAACAATTTCAAGAAGAGAGGCAATTTCAAGAAAGTGATAAACAAGGTGACAAAGGCAAATCCATTATGCCTTCCTCTCTTGAAAAGGCTAATCCAAAGACATCAAGAATGCAAGTGCCCAAGGTGGTCACTTCAAAAGTAACAAGAACTATCTGGAGCAAAAGAAAATCGCCAAAGAAGCCTCTCACTAACTTGCCTAGAAGGAAGAGCACAAGATTAGCCTTCAAGGGCAAAGGGAAAGGCAAGATAGGAGAAAGTCAAGAACATGAAGGTGCATTGGCTATCATCCCAATCCAAAGTGATGACAGCGATAATGAAGCCCGCATTCTGGAAAACCTTCTAATCCATCGAGAGGGGCAAATTGAAGCATTGGAGAATGACCTTCATCAGGCAAAGAACTTCAATCATTTCTTGGAGATCCAAAATAGACAAATGAGTGTCCATATAGCTGTTTATGAGACACGAGAAATTAAATACAAGAATTAGGCTACCAAAGCACAAGCAAGAATAGAGGAGCTCATAGGTGATTTTGACAAGGATGAAGAAGAAGACCAGCCTAGGCGGAAAAGGCCTAGAACCATAGGGCTTAGAAGAGCCCTTGAAAAGCAAAGGGAAGAAGAAAAAGCCCTTTTTCAATCCACTCCCCTCACTGCACTACGTGAGCAAGAGATTGAAAGCAATAAGGAGGCATGGATAGAAAGATCCAATAAACATTTGGAGATGAAGCTTGAGATGCAAAGGAAGATGACAAAACATTATCAAAAGCTAAATCAGTTTTCTCGGCGCAAGTTGAAGGCCACTCAAGAGAAACTAAAGGAAGCAAAGGGGAAGCGCCCGGCATGGAAAGAGAAGGACACATCAGCACTTGACATTTTGGCCTCAATTTCAGAGCATGTTTCCGAGGACCCTCGAGGGTCATGCACACCAATTTTGGGTACATTTTGACAATTTTTGGTTTTTTGGCATTTTTGAGTTTTTGGGTTAAAAAACTCATAAATTCGCCATTTCATTTTGAGGATTCTTCAAGAGAGGAGAATGGTATCATTGGATGCCATAATTTCATGATCACACCCTCAGTGATTTTTAGGTCATTTGGAGATCTTTTTCCCCCTCAAAATGGCGAAAAATGCTCACTTTTTGCACACTCTGCCCGGTCTATCAACAGACTGTAATTTTCTGGTTTTTTACACACAGGTGCAGATTTAGAGGACTTCCAGGTATCAAATCTGCATAATTTCAGTTTTTTTCTGGAAATTAGACACTCAGATCTTTCCAACGAGCTATCATGAGCCTCGTTTTGACACCAGGAAGGCTGCCAAATGTTTCCAGCAAGTCAGAGGACCGTTTGCTGATATAAATTTTGGATATTTTTGTAATTTTTGAACCTCTAAAATCTGTTTTTTCCAAATGTGCATTTAGCTATTTTTGCACATGGAAATTGATGTAAAGTCAATTTATTTCCCATTTTTATCATTTTTTAGCTATTTTATGAGATATTTTGTGCCTTGGGCTTTGCAAAGCCTCAAGGACAAGTTTAGATATTTTGATTAGGCCAATGATGATGCAAGTTGAACCATGAGGTTTTCCTCACTTGAGCCTATTTATTCCACAAGCTCTTATTTGTAAAGAAGGATGAACTTGAGAAAAGAAGCAATATATGGTCATATGAGCTTTGGAAGGAAATACTTGTGTTATGCTTTTGGATTGCCTCTTGGATGTTCTTGGATAAATGATGAAGGATTGTTGATGGATTCCATGACTTGGTAGAATGGTATAGTGTCCCTTGCTTTGTTGTTGTCTTCTATTTTTCATTCATGAATACATGTTTCTTGCTTGCTATAGATCAGTAGAGAAAAAATTTGAGACATGCCCATGGAGGCACCTCAAATTTCCTGTTTCTTCATATCTTCTTTGTTTTCTTCTTCCTAAGTAACATTAAAGAATTATTGACTGCTCTTTAATACTTAGGATATTGTTGCTTGTTTCATTCATGGTTTTATACATGCTAAGAAGGACTTACGGTACGACCTGCTTACCTATGGCTAGCTATAGTTCCATCCATGAAATTTCTCTTTGACTGATTAGATTATCATCTTGTTTGAACCAAGGAGGCCTAGTTTCGATCTAGCCCTTTGCCTAAAACTATGCAAATCTTGTTGTTCAAAGTTCCCAATAACTTGAAGTATTGTGTTTAGGCATTCCGACATAGTGTTTTGAGTTGGTTGTCTTCCTTAAGTGTTTTCCCCAAATTATGAAAGCCATTTCCCAAAGTTAGAGGGTCTTATACTTCTATGCATGGCTTGAATGTTTATTTCTATGCATTGATTAGCTTATAGTTACATTTTGCATGATTAATGGTTTTCCCTACCATGTTTATGTCTGCTATTAAACTATTTATGCTTGAAATCCTTTGTTGTTCACAAACTTGATGTCCATTTACTCCATTTTGCCCAAAGATCCTTTCTACCTTGAATCAAATCGGCCCTTCAACAGCCTTGTATCGTCATCTAATAAATTTCTTGAATTTTGACCCCATAGCCCAGTTAATCTAACATCTTGTTACCTATTTTATATCTTAGATCAGTTTCATCCCTCACAATTAAAAAAACTAAAACCAAAAAACATACTTCATAACTAGCCTAAAATCATAACATAATAATCAAACACATAGATATCCCTTACACATATAGAGAGAGCCCTCTCTGAGTCTAGGAAGGCTAGGTCCTTGGGCTCCAAAGCTTGGTTTGATGTTACACTGTCATTTGGCTTGCCAATCAGCCAAATCACAGGACCCTAACATAATGGTGATCACGGTGGGACTTATTGAGTACATGAAAGTCTAGCAAACTCTTATAGACTCTTTAGACCTTCAACACTAAACTCAGACCATCAGCCTTTAGAATCATTTAGAGTAAACTCTTTGTTTCACCATCTTAGCAAAGTGATGAATCAGGTTTATAACACTCTTACATACTAGGTTGCACATAAAACACAGAAAAAACCACAAAAACTCCCTTAGATTGGTTTTTGTAAGTATTGGTGGTGGACCATACACATATATCTCAAAACAATCAAATCCACCTTGCGACTCCACTAGCCTCCAGTAGGCCTTACTATTTTACCGAACTCTAGGTTACTATCCGATCGACCTATCCCATCGCTCACTAACATAGCGGGAGATGGTGGGACACTGAGTACATGACAGTATAGCAAAATTCTTATAGAATCTTTGGTCCTTTAAATACTTATACAAGCAATCAGTCCCTAAAGATCATTTGGAGTAATCTCTTTTTGTTATCGCCACCCTAGCAAAGTGTCGAAAAAAGTTTAGAATACTTTAGACAAACCATAGGATGCACTTAAAAAGCTCAGAAAAATTCTAAAAAGATTTCCAAATTAGTTACTGGTGGTGGAACATAGCTATATCCTCACAAAAACAACCAAGTTCCACCTGGCGACTCCACCAATCCATCCCTTTGGGTTTTGACCATCCTTCACTTTAGTATAAACTTAGAGAGACCATCCATCCGAAACATTCGTCAATACCATCCTCTCTAAACTCTAGACCTGAAATCTGGCTTCACAAAGAATCTACACCAGATCTCATCC
Organism: Pinus albicaulis; assembly: GCA_034641835.2. Lineage (NCBI taxonomy): Eukaryota > Viridiplantae > Streptophyta > Pinopsida > Pinales > Pinaceae > Pinus > Pinus albicaulis. The sequence continues at coordinate 990,950,998 of CM076578.1, read as the reverse complement.
TAACCCAAATCCCCATATCATAGTAGACGACCCAGAGAAGATTCTGTGGCGAGTTTCCGAAACTGACAGTCTAGTTATCGATAGGTCCATCCATAAAACATAATCAGTACCTGAACATCTTACTACCTTGCAGGATTCCCCTTTGAGCTTAGAAACAGAAAAATCTCTTCTTAGAAGCAAGTCACAAAGTAAGATAGAATTTGACTACCTTGAGCCTCTAGATCTGCCACAGAACCTTAGTAGAGAAGCTTCACCTACCACACCTCCTGATCTTCAGCTTCTTTATCAATTTGGCTCCTATCATCCCAGATCTACTCAAAACCAGGTCACTAGTCCAAGTAAATCTACCACACCTATCCAAACCACTACTATCCAAATCACCTCAAACCATCCCACAAACCCTTATCTTGTACATCATCCATTAGCTCCCATCATGGCAGCCTGGTGCGCACCTTTGGTGTTGCCACTACCTTTGGCTCCTCTCCCAAATAAATATCAAGAGAAAATCCCACACTTTACTGGAGAAGACACCACCACACCTCAACAGCACATAAGTAAGATTAGTGACGCTTTTGAATACCTGGAGGTACAAGACGAGACCGTTAGAATGAGAATATTCACCCAAAGCCTGGGTGGAGAACCCAAAACATGGTTCAAAAGCTTGCCTCCAAAAACCATCCACAACATCCCAGAACTGTGTCAAGCCTTCAAAAACAGGTGGGAAGTCCGAAATAACCCTATTCAAATCCTGTCAGAATATAACAACCTAAAATGGGAAAATGGGGAAAGTGTCCAGGCTTACTGCACTAGGTTCAACAGTGTGTATAACTCCCTCCCACCTCATTTCAAACCCCCACTTGGTTTAGCCTTAGTGAAATTCCCTGAGGGTTTTGATCTGGACATGACATATCATCTGAGAGACAAAGATCCCCCTTCCTTAGAGGAAATGCAACAAATAGCCATAAAAGCAGATGCCAACTTAGCAGAAAAAAGAGCTAGGACTAGATTAGAAAGAAATGTCACATATAAAGATGAGGTCTCCACTTCATCTCCTTCCCTACATCCTAGAATAGGTGACTTAGTCAATACCATGGCCAAAATGTGGGAAAGGATAAATGAAAAGGCCCCTGTTAGGGAAAACCAGCCAAACCCTCTAAACAGAAACCGAAACCAAAATTTTAGGAGGGAGCAGCCTCAAAACAGACCAAGGGAAAATGACCAACAAATTAGGCCACCATTTAATGAAAATTATGTGGAAGAATATGATAGGGATACAGAACCCATCGATGAAATTCATTTAAACCTCCTAGGTTCTGATAATGAGAGCGATTTGTACCTCACAGAAGAAGAACAAGCGTTCTTTTCTCCTAATCAAGATGAGGCCAACTATGAAGATCCCGACGACCCTACCATAGATTTTCAGAATTCCATAATAGAAGCTCACCGGCAGTATGACCTTAGAAGCAAAAGAAATCAAGATAGTTCCAAGAAAGGTAACTCAGATACTGCTGAAACCCCTGATACCATCCTTAGGAAAGTAGTAAACAGTAAAAAAATCGTGGTCGAGAAGAATGACCAAAACAAAACTAAAGTTACCCAAACTAGTCATGACTTAGATGCTCCTAGTACTTCCACAAAAGTTCCCGAAGTGACTGTGGCAAAAAAAATCCCGAAACAAAGCCAACAAACTCTGAACATAGAGAAGGTCGTGGCTGAAAAAGCTGAAACAAACATGTCCAAACTTCAGTTGCCTTTTAGCTTTGAGGGAGAGATCACCAAGATAAGGATTACCATGCCCCTTACCGAGCTCATCACCCAAGGCCCTTATAAATCCCAAGTGTTGAAAGTCTTGAACACAGGAAGTGACGCCAATACCCTTAACAGAGCTGATGACACTCCTGAAGTGTTGTTTGGTCCGAAAGTGGAAGGGAAATTCCAAGAGGGAGCTACTCTTCACTTTTACATCAGTTTAAATATCCACGACCAAATCCTTCACAATGCCATGCTAGATTTCGGTGCCTCGCATAATCTTATGCCAAAGTTTGTAATGGAAAGACTAGGCCTGGAAATCACAAGACTATACAAAGACTTGTATTCATTTGATTCGAGTAGAGTCAAATGCCTAGGTTTGATCGAAGACCTTTTCTTCAGTTTGGCCCAAATACCTGCAAAACATCTAATCATGGAAATAGTAGTGGCAAACATCCCACCCAAATACGGGATACTTCTATCCAGATCTTGGGGAGCTAAACTCCAAGGGAATATTCAACTGGATATGTCCTTTGCCACCATTCCTGTGTTTGACCAAACAATAATACTCTACCGAGAGTCGCACATGAAGTACATGATTAGTAGCCAAGAGAGACCAGATAACATTCCAATGTATTCCGTGCATTCTGACCTAAACTCTTTTATTCTATGTACTGACGAGGGCATTGAAGAACAGTAAGAAGAAACCGAAACAGACTTAGGCCCACCACATCAGCTGCCCCTAGTTCTCTACGATGAACTAGACAATCAAAACTACCATGATCATGAACAGCTGTGTCTTGAAGAAAGTAAATATGTCCCTTCTGAGGTAGGATTAGAGCAAGAAGTGAAAACCCTTATGTACTATCAAGCGAGTTGCTCTAGCCCTAGTCAAACACCAGCAGTGACCTGCGGAATTTTTTTCCGGGTGAAGGCTTTAGAAGACTTACATATCATAAACTGGTTTGGAACCCGAGAGCAAGGGAATTTAATGTTTCTACCATACCTCAAGGATTTACCATCATATGGCTCTTCTACTGCAAATGAAACTTTGATTGTAGCCGCAGCAGCTCAAAATCTAGAAAAAATTCCTGATAAACTTCTTATGAGCAAGGATGATAGCTTCCATCCAAACACACCTGAGTTACTAAAATTGGCTCATTTTCTGTCTTTTCATGAAAAAATCAGAAATGCTAAAATCAGAAATCTCATGCAGAATACCAATTTATACAGGAAAAACAAGGGAAAATGCTCGGACACTACTTTTCCCTCAAAGAATAACTTTGACAAGAGAAAACATAACAATCTGAACCAAACTATAATAATCAGGGATAAAACAGCTGGTCATAGGGTCTGTTTCGATTTTAGAAATACTACTGCATGTCCCTATAACAGAAATTCTGTTTTTTCTACCCAAGACCATGATATACCAATTAAAAGTGCTTTTAATCATGTGTTTTCGCAAGATGATATTTCAGGTTATGATCAAAAGATTCCTTTGCAAAGTAGATAGCTTAAAGATTTTTTTCAGTTTGCGGGAGGTAGATCTAGTTTCAGAATCAAAATTGCAAAACCACCGGATATCATAAATTTGTTCATGAAAGCCATGTTCCCAGTTCTCAATTTCTGCATTTTTACATACCTTGATGATGTCATTATCTATTTCAAGAATGACCAAGAGTACATGCATTACTTGAGGAAGATATACAGTAAGGAAAGGAGTGGAAATCAGATATTCAAAGAGGTACAACGGGAAAGTACTGTTTTATTCAGAGATTCTTGCATGAATCCCTATGTCATGTTAGAAAGAGAAAACTTTCCAAATTTCTCTTTTCAAGAGTTCAGTGGGCCAAGAGTGAGAGGAGATCCTTACGAGGATAAGATGCTTAAATTTTTTCATTTCCAAGATTTCTTAGTTTGAAACACTTTCATTCATAAAATAGAAAAGAGGGTGAGTGAAGATAGAACAAAAGTCCCATGTTCCAAAAAATAGTCCTTCAGAAAGCGCGCAAGTCCAAATGCCGCTACTAGCACTTCAATGTCTTGTTCAGCTATCTAGCCTAATCATAGCTGAGCATTTTTAAATTTATTTGTTGATAAGTTAGTGAGTGAAAAATATGGTCAACATTGCGTAAGATTGACTTATCACAGAGAATAGATTAGGGAGAGATTCTGGTTCCACATGCCTAAAACAGAACCAAAGAGAGAAGCAAGGGATGAAAAATACATTGTACATCTTAGCCCCGCTTTTGTAGTTTTCCTTTTTTGCAAAATAATATTTGTCTGCAGTTTGTCCTGTCATGCCGCAAATACATGACAAATCAGACAGTTTAACCCTGATTTGATCATTTTAAATTTCATGTTTTAGATTAGAAAAAAAAATCCTGTCAACAGTTTAATCTTGACAGTTTATCTAGTTTAGGTAGATTAATTAAGGAGTTCATCAGTTTAATATGAACTCTTGGCAGATATAAGTGTAGAAGTATATAGGTTCATTTTACAAAAAGAAAAATATACATTGTCAAAAGGCTACTAGTTCAAATGCGCCAAAGAGAAGAAAAAATGTTAGGAAAGATAGTGGGGTAGGTAGAAATATTATTGATGCTAATCATGTTATCACTTTTCAGAAGCAGCATAAAAGAAGGGTGAAATTTTGTGCCAATGGGTAAGGCATTGGTCTTCATAAGCCAAAGATCTAAGATTCTGGACACCTCCTAAAAAGGAGCTGCCCTCCCCAAGTGGAGCCACTGTTAGTCATCAATAATTTTCACCGGTTGTTGATGACTAAAATTCCCAGCTGAGTTTTCTAGAAGCTGATCTCCATATGTCAATTTGTCATCTAGAAAACCCCCATGAAAACTTTTTGCCTTCTTACCTTTCACTTTGCTCATGACGAGATGAAACCTCATTATCAAATCCTACCTTGCCTCAGCCATACTAGTCTGTCCATCATCTCTAAAGAGACAATCCAAATCTGTTAAGAAAACCTCCCCTAAGTTAGGAAGTGGCACTTTTAAGGCATTTCACCCTTGGCAACCATAAAAGAGCCAAAAGACCTCCATTTTCTAAAGACCAGTCACAACCAACCTTCCACTCTGCTAATGAATTTAGTCAGAGCCCTAAGTTGCGCCACTGACATGCCCTTAAGTCTCAGCAATGCATAGACCACAATCTCAAGCTGATTATTAGGTGTTTTATACTGTTTATGGATTTTACAAGGGCAGGAAACATGCCAGCTCCTTAGAAGAAAATTCTTTGCTCCACATGAGAAGAAAACTGCTTCTAAATGTGAACATGAGCCTAAGATGCAATTGTAGGACAAAGAGTTATTCATCAAACTCTTGCAGCTTCATTTAGCATGAGAACACAGTAGAAGAAAGACAACACTGTCAAACAGACTTGTAAATTTTTCATGGCCAAGAACCTCCTTCATATATAAGCAGAGGGTTAAGGTGCCTCCTTCATCTACAAGTAGAGGGCGATGGCCGATGTTGACTTAAAGGATTGCAAACTGACTATAAGACAGATTTGTTTTTAATAAACAATGAAACAGTAACTAAAGTTTTCCAAGGGAAAGTGATGATAAAAAACAGGACTAAGATCAGAAATGTTCAAATCAAGAGAAAGCAGAGTTTTTAGGTCTTATGTCTTAAGAAAGAAGATCAATTGAAGCTTTAGGCATCATCATCATGGCACAACAAGAAGAGACTCCATTGATCAAAGCTATTGTAACAAAACATCTCTGCAGGGGTGCTAGTATGAATGGCTCAAATCAGTGCTGAGCAAGAAGACACTTCAGTAAAAAGGACCTCTGTGTACTGTTATGTTTCTGTTGGGTTGTGGAATATAGTCTATGGATTCTAGATAAACATAGAGAAAAATCAGGCATGTCATCATTTCCACATGAAAGAAATTCCATTTATAAACAGGTGCCTTTTCAAATCTGCTTATCATAGCCAACACAAAATCTGGTTTGATCTCTTCAAGAGGCATTACAATTGAAACTATTGTTTATACTATGCAAAGGGGGTGCTTTGACATACTGTCAGTTTTTGGAAAGCTTGAGACAAATATAGGTCTTCATTTAGTTAAAGGTCAAGAGACACCATATTGGTATGTTTTGAGCAGAGAAAGTGTGTTAGAAGCAGCGCCCTCCTTGATCAACAGAAAATGGAAAAGTCCGAATAAATGCAGCAAATTTTGTGGCACCTATAGTTGGAGAAAAATTGATGAAGCACCTGGAGGCAGAAATTGTCAAACCAAGTTACAAAGACAAGCCCTCTCCTTTCAAAAGACAAAGCAGTTTTTTAATACTTTTTAACAGATTCAGAGTAGATTTTACATAAATATCGCCAAAAGTGTTAACAAGTGGCAGAGGATGGTCTATAGGTTATTGAGGTATTATCCAAAGTTGGAGCTTCTGTGCTAAATTATCACCAAAGGGACAATATTAGCAGAAATCACCTTTTCAAATCTATATGCATGAGTGAAAATAGTTTTGACCTTTTCAAAATAGGTTTTCTTGTTATAAAAAGGTTGGTACATATTAACATGGTTTAAGAGCATGAAGGACATGCTGCCAGCATCATCTCAAAAGGATAAACCCCTCTCAAATGCAGGCTATATCGTTCAGGTTTCAAAAGTGCACCAAATGCATTATTGAAAAAGGAAAAAACTTTGAAAACCCTTACGAAAACTAACCAATGTGTTTGATTTCATTGTGCAAAGTGACCATTGGGGTTTTTGCTGCTTCAGAGGAGTAAATCGAAGTGGAAAATTTCATTTTCAAAGTCCCCAAGAAAGAAATCGAACCTCCCTTTATAGTCTTCAAATGGTGAAAGAAGTTTTCAAAGTCAAATTTCGAAGTTTCCAAGGTTGTTACCCCACACGGCACTCCTGTAGAAGTGCGCGGTGCTCCTGGGCATGTTTTTTACATTGCGTGAAAAATGCGCGCGACACTCCTGTAGCCGCGCGTGGCGCTCTTGTAGCCGCGGGTCACGGGCGCCCGACAACGACTCGACAAGCCACCCGGCCATGTTTTTCACGCGGCACTCTTTTCCTCTGAAGTGTTGCACACCTGTTGATGGTTCAATTGCCCCTTAAATGAGTGGAAAAACTATCCAAGGTCTTCAAATCAACAACTTCATCGATTTCTTAAGGTATCCCTTGATCTTCCTTAAAAAAATTGTCAATTTCTGAAAGGTGGGAGATGCTGTGTTTTCCAAAGCTAAGTGAGGGTAAAAGATGAATGTTCTGGTGTAAGTTAAGAAGATATGTTTTATGTTTAAACTCACCATATGCCCCTTAGCTGAAATCTTTTCCAAATTCTTGGAAGGCTACCACTGCTTTGATGAAACGAGGTTAAACCTGTCAGCCATATACCTTACTGTAAACAGTGGAAAGGAGAGATAAGGAATTTTCCCCATTTTTTTAAAAGGTGAAACAGTAGGAATTGTCAAAATGGACATGAGGAGGTATGGAGTATAAAGGGCAGTATTTTTGTTGAGAAGGTTGATTTTCCATTAAAAACTACAAGGCTTGATCACCGGACCCTATAACACCATAACCTTGGACTGTGTTTTGCTTCTTGTTGACTGAGTTTATATGTCATTACATATTGATGAGCTACATATGAGGGGTGAAGGTTTTGATCAAAGGGGAGCTTCTCGACATTTGACCTGCTACAAATTTTTGATACCACAGTACAAAAACATATTAAAACTCTGTCACCATCAATATAAACAATGTTTTTTGCTGTGTAAATATCCGTTGTTCAAAACTGTGTTGGAGTGCCGAATACACTGGTGAAGCGCCTACAGGGAAAAGGGTCTTGAGCTAAAAATTGTTTTTTCACCTTCCTCTTCAAGACAAGGGTGTTTTATTCCTCAAAATATCAAAGGGAAAGGTACCTCTCGCTACACACACAGAAAAAGTTCATTGTTGGCTGTGGGTACTAATTGACTGTCTTTTGGTTCTTCAAAGTTCATTTGTCAAAATTGATATTCAGATGGTTGAAAGGGTGATTTCCTAGAAGGATAGGGGTTCTATATTGAAAAGGGAGCCTTGATTGTTTGAAAGATAAAACTCCTACAGCCTTTTGTTGAAACTTTTGAAGCATTTTAAAGATCTATCACCTTTGTTCTATAAACAGTGAAATTGACTGTCTCTGCACAAAAGTTGACTGTGTATATAGTGTGAGTTTTGTTGGTTGATTTACATACTAGAAAATGGCAGGATTGTGAAGTTGGGAAGCTTACTTTGGTCAAAGATACAAAAATAGGTTTTTGACCTCCAAACATCACAGAGCAGGGTGACTTGGTCACTATACACAGTAGATTCAATTGACAGCCTATCTCTTTTTCACTGTGTTTTTTCTTCTTAAAGGTCTGCTTGTTGAATTACATATCAAAGGATGAGAAGGCCACTTTTTAAAGGAGCAGAGGTTTTATATTGAAAGGGAGCATTTTGCACAAACATCCATAGAAACACTGTTTCCTTATCAAAACACTGGATTGACATAATTTCACTTAAAGAAGGTATTTTAAAGACAGTGAGGTAGTTTGGTGCTTCAAGAGCACATTTTAGCCCAAGATGCCACCCAGGAAAGACAACATAAGTGGATTACACAAGAGATATGAGCCAATTTCTACTGAGGAAGTCAATGCACATCCATCCATCCTCTTCAATTTTCATGAGGTGGGTTGTCTGGATTTCTGCCAGAGAGTACAGGAGGTCAAAAGTTTCTCGCCCTTGACACACTTATGCACCTTGAGGTTCCAAAACAAACATTTCCAAGTAGCAGGCCTTGATTTCAATTTTTCCCCGAGGTCGGTATCTAAAGCCACCAAAATCCCATATCTTGGCGAGAAATAGTTCAAGAAGGCCTATCTAGACTTGGATGACTACCAGCCTTTCATCAAGCCCGAGCACAGAGAAACATGCAATGCTATTTTTCCTTTCTCTCATATTCTTGCTAGCTATGCTCCTCTTATGAAGATCATAATGAAGTATTTTACTTGTGAAGGGAGATTTACCCGAGTTTATGCCTACCATGTTCGACTATTGATGCATTTCACTAGAACTAGGTAGCTCAATCTCCCTTACTTTTTGTGCAAAAGCATCAAGAGAATGGCATCCTTAGTCTAGAAGAAGCCTCCATCTCAGCAAGTATCTTCTCTTTTCCATAATTCTCTGATTAAAATCATCATTCTTCATTAGCTGGAGAAGAAAGGGGTCCCCTGGGATGTCTTTATCAGTCACCCAGATTTCTCCACTGTCCCTCCCGTCCATACATCTCCCATCTCGCCTACTCATTGCCCCTCACCTTCCTCTAGCAGGCCTACTCCTAGAAGGCTCAGGTTCAACACAAGATAGTCAAGAGAGCATAAAGAAGAAGAGGGAAATGGACAGTAAGAAGAAAAGGGACATGAATAGGCAGAAAAAGAGGAGGAACAACTGGAAGAAAGTGCAGGAGGGCAGCATGATGATAGTGATAAAGGTGAGTAGCAGCAAGAAAAAGAAGAAGAGAGTGTTGATCAGCAGCAACTCAGTGGTAATGAGCAGCAGGGACAAGTGGAAGGGCAGCATTTTGAACAACATGATGTTGAGGGGCAGCAGCAGTCTCCGCATGACACAAAACACTTTCAGCATGATGCACAGTGTCCTCAAGTTTCACAGCAGTTTCAAGAAGAGAGGCAATTTCAAGAAAGTGATAAACAAGGTGACAAAGGCAAAGCTATTATGCCTTCCTCTCTTAAAAATGCTAAACCAAAGACATCAAGAAGGCAAGTGCCCAAGGTGGTCACTTCAAAAGTAACAAGAACTATCTGGAGCAAAAGAAAATCGCCAAGGAAGCCTCTCACTAACTTGCCTAGAAGGAAGAGCACAAGATTAGCCTTCAAGGGTAAAGGGAAAGGCAAGATAGGAGAAAGTCAAGAACATGAAGGTGCATTGGATATCATCCCAATCCAAAGTGATGACAGCGATAATGAAGCCCGCATTTTGGAAAACCTTCTAATCCATCGAGAGGGGAAAATTGAAGCATTGGAGAATGACCTTCATCGGGCAAAGAACTTCAATCACTTCTTGGAGATCCAAAATAGACAAATGAGTGTCCATATGGTTGTTTATGAGACACGAGCAATTAAATACAAGAATGAGGCTACCAAAGCACAAGCAAGAATAGAGGAGCTCATAGGTGATTTTGACGAGGATGAAGAAGAAGAACGACCTAGGCGGAAAAGGCCTAGAACCATAGGGCTTAGAAGAGCCCTTGAAAAGAAAAGGGAAGAAGAACAAGACATTTTTCAATCCACTCCCCTCACTGCACTACTTGAGCAAGAGATTGAAAGCAATAAGGAGGCATGGCTAGAAAGATCCAATAAACATTTGGAGATGAATCTTGAGAAATCAAACAGGGACTTGGAGCTGCAAAGGAAGATGACAAAACATTATCAAAAGCTAAATAGGTTTGCCCAGCGCAAGTTGAAGGCCACTCAAGAGAAACTAAAGGAAGCAAAGGGGAAGTGCCCAGCACGGAAAGAGAAGAAGGACACATCAGCACTTGAAATTTTGGCCTCAGTTTTGGATCATGTTGCGGAGGACCCTTGAGGGTCATGCACACCAATTTTGGGTACATTTTGACAATTTTTGGTTTTTTGGCATTTTTGAGTTTTTGGTTAAAAAACTCATAAATTCGCCATTTCATTTTGAGGATTCTTCAAGAGAGGATAATGGTATAATTGGATGCCATAATTTCATGAGCACACCCTCAGTGATTTTCAGGTCATTTGGAGATCTTTTTCCCCCTCAAAACGGCAAAAAATGCTCACTTTTTGCACACTCTGCTCGGTCTATCAGCAGACTGTAATTTTCTGGTTTTTTACACACAGGTGCAGATTTAGAGGACTTTTAGGTATTAGATATGGATAATTTCAGTTTTTCCAGAAATTAGACACTTAGATCTTTCCAACGAGCTATCATGAGCCTCGTTTCGACACTGGTAAGGCTGCCAAATGTTTCCAGCAAGTCAGGGGACCATTTGCTGATATAAATTTTGGATATTTTTGTAATTTTTGAACCTCTAAAATTTGCTTTTTCCAAATGTGCGTTTAGCTATTTTTGCACATGGAAATTGATGTAAAGTCAATTTATTTCCCATTTTTAGAATTTTTTAGATATTTTATGAGATATTTTGTGCCTTGGGCTTTGCAAAGCCTCAAGGACAAGTTTAGATATTTTGATTAGGCCAATGAGGATGCAAGTTGAACCATGAGGTTTTCCTCACTTGAGCCTATTTATTCCACAAGCTCTCATTTGTAAAGAAGGCTGAACTTGAGAAAAGAAGCAATATATGGTCATATGAGCTTTGGAAGGAAATACTTGTGTTATGCTTTTGGATTGCCTCTTAGATGTTCTTGGATAAATGATGAAGGACTTTTGATGGATTCCATGACTTGGTAGAATGGTATAGTGTCCCTTGCTTTGTTGTTTTCTTCTAGTTTTCATTCATGAATATATGTTTCTTGCTTGCTATAGATCAGTAGAGAAAAAATTTGAGACATGCCCATGGAGGCACCTCAAATTTCCTGTTTCTTCATAGCTTCTTTGTTTTCTTCTTCGTAAGTAACATTAAAGAATTCTTGACTGCTCTTTAATACTTAGGATATTGTTGCTTGTTTCATTCATGGTTTTATACATGCTAAGAAGGACTTACAGTACACCCTGCTTACCTATGGCTAGCTATAGTTCCATCCATGAAATTTCTCTTTGACTGATTAGATTATCATCTTGTTTGAACCAAGGAGGCCTAGTTTTGATCTAGCCCTTTGCCTAAAACTATGCAAATCTTGTTGTTCAAAGTGCCCAATAACTTGAAGTATTGTGTTTAGGCGTTCCGGAATAGTGTTTTGAGTTTTTTGTCTTCCTTAAGTTTTTTCCCCAAAGTCTGAAAGCCATTTCCCAAAGTTAGAGGGTCTTATACTTCTATGCATGGCTTGAATGTTTATTTCTATTAATTGATTAGCTTATAGTTACATTTTGCATGATTAATGGTTTTCCCTACCATGTTTATGTCTGCTATTAAACTAGTTATGCCTAAAATCCTTTGTTGTTCACAAACTTGATGTCCATTTACTCCATTTTTCCCAAAGATCCTTTCTACCTTGAATCAAATCGGCCCTTCAACAACCTTGTATCGTCATCTAATAGCTTTATTGACTTTTGACCCCATAGCCCAGTTAATCTAATATCTTGTTACCTATTTTATATCTTAGATCAGTTTCATCCCTCACAAATTAAAAAAATAAGAACAAAAAACATACTCCATAACTAGCCTAAAATCATAACATAATAAGCAAACACATAGATATCCCTTACACATATAGAGAGAACCCTCTCTGAGTCTAGGAAGGCTAGGTCCTTGGGCTCCAAAGCTTGGTTTGATGTCACACTGTCATTTGGCTTGCCAATCAGCCAAATCACGGGACCCTAACAGTTAGTACATTCATCATAAAAAAATTGGGAAAATGGTCCCATCATCCCCAGTCAAGCCACTATTCCAAATGGAAATGGAGCTGCTTTAAGGTTCGGACTGGGTGGTTATCCCCCTTGTTGTAGACCTGATTTTTCGAGCCTTCAATAGGTGTCCACCCCGAAACTCGTACTTATTTTTGTCCTTCACGAACATAAAACCTCTAGAACTCCCCATTTTTTCTCCATAAAGCTAGGGGCCGGAACAAGGAAAGTAATGAAAACACATGAAAGAAAGAGAAACAAAAATTTCCACCCACTCAAAGGAGGAGGTTGAAACAGAGAACAAATTTCATGAGCCCCATGCCCTTGCAAAAGGGGGGGAATCACAAGGAAAGATGATCGGGAAGGACTAGGGTGGCCACCCTGGGAGCTCACACTTCCTTTCATCCTTCAGGAATGCCAATCCTCAACGATTCACCCTTGTCTCTATAATTCTAGGGGCCAAAAGGAGGAAGGGAAAAAAGTAGTACGAAAAAAGAAAAGAAAAGAAAAAGAGAACCAAAACATGGCCACTAGCAGAGAAGATGAGGCTAAAAAAAAAATGCTTCCAAGGCCCTGTGCCCTCTCAAAAAAGGGGGAACTACACAGATCGACAATCGAGAAGGAATAGGGTGGCCACCCTAGGAAGTTGCACTACTTTTTCATCCTTCCAAAAATTCCAATCCACATCAATTCCCCCTTTTCTCTATAAAGCTAGGGACCAAAATGAATCACAAGGGGAGGCTCAAACAAGGTACAAGATTTCAAATCCCTGTGCCTTAGCAAAAATGGGGAAACTACAAGGAACGATGACCGAGAAGGACTACGGTGGCCACCCCAGGAGTTTTCACTACTTTTCATCCTTCTCGGACACCGACCCACAACAATTCCCACTTTTATCCATAAAGCGATGGATTGAAAGGGAAGAAAATGACACTAAAGAAAGAAAAACCAAACATCACCCACATAACACTTGTGACAAAAATCAAATTTGAGAGAAAGGGGGGGAGATTTCAAGCAACGCTAGGAAAACAAAGTGCCACCACCATGTGAGGAGATGTTGGCTTAACCAGAAAGAAAGAAAAAAGGTCACCCAATGAAAATCATTCCACCTTTTCACACCCCTCCACATACATTACGACACAACATCCTTTCTATCTACACAACATAACAAGCAACAATCAAACAACCAAGAAGACATGTCACAACCTAAACTTGACCAGTAGAAAAGCCAAGGGCCACGACGAGACGAGTGTATGGAGCACATTACTACTGAAAGGTAAACGACCCCCGAACCCACACAAGGCTTCAAACAACAAATGCACTAATAGCAAACCCACCCCGCTATTGCACCCCTCCATGTATAGGAAACCCAACAACATTTCCAGCCAAAAATTCAAAGGGGGCCAAACAACCAAACTCCAAAGAGGAGTTATTGCAGGATGACGGTGAATTTTGGATAAAGCCAAGGGCCACAAATACACCAGCGGGGAAATGTCACACCCTAAAAATAGGGAAGCCCCAAAATTGCACACCACAACCCTATTGCAACAATCAACACATCCAATAAATGCCCAAGTCGTTCAAAAAACCCACAATCCAAATGGAGAAACAAGGACATAACCTACTCCCACTTTCCTTGGAAGGGGGAGTGGCCCAAGAAAGGAGGAGGAATTCCCTCAACACCAAAGGCACAATAAAATAATTCTACCTCATGCCCATTGATAGGGAAAATTGAAATTTTGATGGAGCTCTTATGAAGGGAGTGTTTTTTCATTACCTAGACCCAACCTTCCATGAGGGCATATCCATGAATGGTCAAGAGGACCAGGGTGGCCAGCCCAATAGGTTGCACCACTCTTGATCCATCCCATTTTAACCCTACCTTAAAATTTTACCCTCGCGAAAGGGTTGAGGTAGCAAGCACATGCACAAGCATTCCCTTGAACCAAACACCAACAAAAATGCTCACCCGAGCAACACATAAACCACCATCCCCGCCTTTTGGAGAGAACCAACTATTGAGGCCAACAACTTCCAACAAATTAAAGACTGAGCACCACAGCTATGAATGAGACTAAATTTTTCCATCGTATTTCCCCAGCACCTCAACTGCAGCAACCACGCCTTGCCAAACATAACGTGGGAGAGGGGGCTCTTGAGCAACGAGCTTCCAAACCCTATACAAAAAAAAATTAATGGAAATAATAAAAAAGGATGGATAAGAACAAGAATCTCTTGCAAGTACAAGAAACAACAAGTGTGAACTCAATATAGTCAACTAATAATTTTGCAAGCCTCTTTCGCAAGAGGCACCACCTCATCAAGCATAAAACCCACTCTCCTAGAGACACACTGCATGAGCCTAGATTACAATCGAAATCCACACAACCCAAACTAAATAACAAAACCCTGGTATCAATTATCCTACCGCAGGTTCACCTACTGTAACCTTGTTACAAATTATCCTTCCTCTAAATGATAATATTCAATGAACATCTCACGACGTCGACAGTGATGAAATACCATCGTCAATGCAATTCGAACACTTCACCAGATCACTCAATCAGTAGGAGCGATGGGCGATGTGTACAAAGGGCAAGGATGTAGTCAACAGGAGTTGATGACACACACTTACTAGGAATTCCTTGTTGAAGACCAACAATTGCAATGGTCTATCCCCATCACAATGAAATTTGAGAATATTTCCTAGTCCTTTTGAACCAGGAAGAAAAAATCATTGGCTGAATCAGTGTAGTGTGTGTGCAGACCAAAACATCTAAGGGCATCACAGACCTGTTATTGCCTCAAACTTCCATGGCCTAAATGGCCATAGTACCTCAAAGAAGCTGGCTATGAAGGTAAAACTCTGCGTAGCTAGTTATCAGGATGAGGTCTTGTTCATTATCGAAATTAACCAGATAAATTTCTCCAGCAACTAAGAACAGCCATGAACCACCATGCATAGAATCAAGAAACAACTCTCAATTTTTCAATCCTTACTATGTCTAGACCTGGTAATTTTCCCTGTATTGAGTCAAATTAAGCTACAGGCTCCACTCCTGGTGGTCCCCTTCCATCAATTCCTTTAAGTTTCAGCCTTGTGACCATACTCCCTCGGGAACCCAAACACACTGATTTCTCGGAAGGTGCTAGCGGAGTCCTTAGAGAAACATCTGTCGATCCCTGTTCGGCATCGTTTATGGTTGAGACTAGGACAATATTTGATCATCTTCAATCCCCCAAATTTCATTCTTGATTAATGAAAACAGCCTTGGAAAATTATTTCGCATTGGTTTGTCTTTCATAAATCCAAGAATTTCACCTCTGACAATGAAATACGAATGCCCATGATAGTACGTATTAATCATTACTTTGGTCCCGAAGGCCAACACAATAGGAGAAGACTCCTATCACGTTATTCCATGCTAATGTATTCACAACATAAGATTTCTTTTAGCACTCTAATTTTTTCAAAGAAATAGCGTCGAAGTCGTGATCCAGCTAGTTATGGATAGGAGCACACCGCCGACAAAAGGGATGGAAGGGCAAGTGCACACCAAGTAGGCAGACAGACCTTGAGGACCCAAGATCCAACTACAATATTTTTAACTACAACAACTTAAATATACACTATTTGAGCTGGAATTACCATGGATGTTGGCACCAAAATTTCCCTCCAATGGATCCTCATTAAGGGATTTAGATTGTACTCATTCCAATTACCAGACTCGATGAGCCCAGTATTGTTATTTATTATCACTACCTCCCCATGTCAGGATTGGGTAATTTGCACGCCTGCTACCTTATTTGGATGTGGTAGTCATTTCTTAGGCCCCCTCTCTGAAATCGAACCCTAATTCTCGATCACTCGTCGCCACCATGGTAGGACTCTATCCTACAATCGAAAGTTGATAGGGCAGAAATTTGAATGAAGAGTCGCCATAAAAAGGGTTGTGAAATCCATCGAGTTGTCATGATTCACTGAAAAAGTGGGCAAGACTATGCTGACCTTCTATCTAAAAAATACATCCCTTTCAAAGATTCGGGACTTGGTGCACGTATTAGCTATATAATTACTATGGTTATTTGAGTAGTATGGTACCATAAAAAAAACTATAACTGATTTAATGAGCCATCCACAGTTTCATAGTTTGAATTATTTCATACTTAGACATGCATGACTTAATATTTGATACAATAATATGAATATTGGCAGGATCAACCAGGTAGCACCCTCCCACTTCAAATGGCATTCAAAGCTCTCTCTTACCAAGAGCCAGCTTGAACACCCATCAAGTCAAAGAGAGGTCAAAATATCATGTAAAGCCACACCTCTTACATCCCAAGAAGGGATTAGAGCCCACACACATTACGTGCCAAGAAGATGCAAAATAAATACCAACATCAAATGCAATGGTCGATGGATGAAAGATACAAAAAGAGAGAAAATGGGTCACCCTACCAAGTCACATTGCACTGAGGTTGCCTAGGAGTTGAAAACCACCCCCCAACTAGCAAGAATGGAAAAAGCCTTATCACCCATGGAAGCTAAAATGAATATACAAGGGGGAGAAAAAAAACAATAATTTCTTAAAAATGCCCCCAAAAGCTCCTCGCCCTGCACCAAGGCCACCCGGAATCCACCCAGATAGCAACAACAGTGAAACTCGAGCACCTGCAGAAGCTTGGATGTGAATGAAAAGGAAGGAAACAAATGGAGAACTACCAAACCCAGAAAATCTCTCTAAAATTTTTCCCAACCATCCCCACCCTGCACTGAGGCCACCTAGGATTCCACCCAGAAAGAAATAATGATGGACCTCGATCACTTGATTTCCTGCGGTGACCTCGATGTGAAGGCAAAGTAAGGAAATAAATGAAGAAAAACCAACCCCACAACGTCTCTTAAAAATTCCCTCCAACCCTTCCTACCCAGCAGCGAGGACACCTAGGAATCCTCCCAGACAACAACAATAGTGGACCTAGATTGGTTGATCACCCTCAGCAACCTCACTACAAAGGGAAAGGAAGGAAGTAAAAGGAGAATCACCAAGTCAACAACCTCTATTAGAAATGCCACCCCATCCCTCCCCACCCTTCACTGAGGCCACCTAGGAGTGCACCCAATCAGTAGCAATAGTGGACCTCGATCATTTGATCACATGCGGTACCCCTAATTCAAAAGGAAAAGGAAGGTGTAATATCCCCAAAAGGGAAGATTCACCAATACCTGCTGGAATAACACATTTTTTGGAAGTATGTGCACTGAAATGAGTTTTCAGCACTTGGATCCCTTAGTTCTGTTGATCTAGTATCTAAATCCAAAAGGGGAGCAAAAACAAATCAAACTAGGTGAGGTAAACAAACCTCCCACACCTAGTATGGTTGGAAAACACCGAAGAATGGGCTGCAACAATATGAAACAATACTGCAGGAAAATAACGTAGTTTTTGAGAGCAACAACAGGAGACCACTAATAAGGCTAAAAATTAATATATACAACAATTAATAATATCCATAATGATACCCATACAAAGTATGACAGAATGTAGAAGACAAGAATAGAAGAAATTCCTCAAAAAGAGGGGCTGCAACACATGTATTGACTGAAAAATAGCTTGGAAACATTATTTTTAAGAGTTTAAGTAGCTGCATATTACACTCCAGATATAGAGAAGATCTATGTACAAAATAATAGATCCATTTTATATCTATACACTATAAGAGTTCCTTTACAAATTCCCCTTGAGGTTTTGATCAAAACATTGAACATAGAGAGTAGATCTGAGATCTAAAGTTGCAGATCTATAGTAATATTCATAAATTTCTGAAGATGAATACAATAGAAGAAGATTAGATCTAAATAGAACATGGATCAGAAGTCTAATCCATGGATCACCATAGTGAAGGGAAGAACCCCCAACACGAGAGATCTCTCCTCCAAATGTGTGTCAAAACACCCTGCAAATTCCTTCTTGCAAATAATGCAGTCCTGGAAGGAAAAATGCACTGTAGGCTTTAGCACTAGATTGGCCTGATGGAAATATCTCAAAATTTAGCTCCAAAGGTCCAGAACTCTCTTGCCAATGGAATATAAGACTTTCCAAGTGAAAAGAGTCCCTAGAATGGCCTAGATCTAAACAGATCTAGCCCCCACTTGATGCAGCTTACAAAGACAACCAAACACTCAACAGGATATGCATTTTAGTTTGAATATGAGCTTGGAAAAATGCCTAATAGTGGATGAGATCAACAAGACTCTTCCAAGAGCTACTCAATGGAATAGGTGAGATTCCCGAATAGGAACACCCTAGTGCTAAATAGCACTATCCTTAGCTAAACAACAAAGAATGATATATGTCTAAGAAGACAATATATTCAGAAATATACTCAATCAACAACCTTCATCTGATATCCTCCTCTTCCTTTTATAGGATGAAAGTCTTGTCAAACCCTAATCCATCTCAATGATTTAGCTCCATTCACATGAGTAGCCTCCAACTAAAACTGCACTATGCATCTAGAATATTCACTGTATCTAGACAACGTTGTTGATTTGGTCCGGGTTGACTTGGTCAAGTGCAATAGTTTCTTTCACACCTAAGTGTGCTTATGTAAATATCCCATATTTAGCTATGTTCACATGTGGCATTGATTTTTTTTTTGATTAGGAGTTTTATTGATCCTCCTTTACAATTTTATTCATGAAACAGAAAATTGAAACAAAATTGTATATTCCCATTAGCTTGGGCTAATTTGGAATATTACAGTCCTCCTCTAAAAAAAATTTCTTGTCCTCAAAAAATTGATAGGGTGAGTGGTGCAACACTTCTCCTCCTCCACTGGTGACACCATCAAAGATCAAGCTCTCCTCACAAGCTAGGTGCTCACCAATCCAAGCCTCCATGAATTGTTCCTCCAAAATCATCATGATGTTGGAATCACAATTTTCGTTAGACCAAAACCCGCAGGAATTAGTCTCCACTACAATCACCAGAGTTAGGATCCACAAGAGGCAGTTATTCCATGTTGCGAAACACACAGGGAGTGTTGAACCAAATGTCCAAAAATCTCCCCCCCAACGCGAGCCAGGTGAGTTTCAAACTCAAGACCTGTCACTTTGATACCACTTGTTGGAATCACGATTTTCATTAGACCAAAGCCCATAGGCGTTAGTCTCCACTACAATCGCCAGATTTAGGATCCATGAGAGGCGGTTAGTCCATGTCGCAAAACACACGAGGAGCGTTGAACCAAATGTCCAACACATGAGATGTACATAATCCATCCCACAAGGAGTCAAGAACTCAACAGAAACAAACATGGTTGGGCCAATACTCTCTGTAAAGCATGTAGCATGAGGTACATAGAGATTTTCCATCCCATGTGGTACATACAAACTTCCCATCCTCCCTCCATACAATCCCATAAAAAGTACAACTATATCATCCAAGTATGCATAATTACATATACACAAACAGAAATTTGATCATGAGGAGGTGGGTCATAGTCCCACATATGGTACCAATGCAGTGCATCTCCTGCCTACATCAGATCAAGGTATGGTAACTGGTTTCCCCACCACTTACTTCCTGCAAAAGTCATATCACCATGGCTGAAAATGTGAGATATGTTTGGTGCTTTTGGGAAGCACCCATCATGAAAGAGAATCTCGCTTTGCACAACAAGGGAGTGGCCAAATTTAGAAATTTTAGTGACCAAATGTTTTCCATGAGATTTACATGATACAACACTCCTCTTTCGATTCATGGCTTGCATATACATGGTGAAAGAATATGTCAAATAAGAAAATGAAACTTGCATTAGATGATCAAATTTTTCACCAACAATGTCTCTCCTATACATGGAATTCTGAATAGATTTTTCTCCCTTTTCAATAGAAGGAAGAAATGGTTGAAATGTCTCTTGCATAGAGTCCTTTGGCTACCAAAACTCCACATAGCTCTTTCATTCTAGAAAATTCTAATGTAGCTCTTATCCAAAGCCTTCCCATTCAAAACATCTCATGATAGTGTTGTAGATCTTCATAGAATAGGTAGGGCTGAAACAGAACTCTTTGTAGGCCCTTTGTAGCATCCTCTCCTTGAGCTTAGAGGCTCTAGGTAAGAAGATCCTATCATGATGATAGACTACTCCATCATGTACTAGATATCCCTCTTCATGTAGTTGGTCATCAAGCATAATACAAGTGTGAAGATCTTTCGAATAATCCACCAACAGCTGGGATTTCCAATATAGATATACACTCCCCAAAAATGACAATGCTAATGATGCATCAATAAGAATGCCTGTCATGTTTCTGATCTCCTATTTGACATCTCTTATGCCAAAGGTATAAGTAGGAAGTATATACCTTCCCTTCTTCACCTCCAACAATGTAGAATCAGAAATGAAGGTGGGTGATGATGATAGGAGAAGAAAATATCCCTCCTTCCTATGCTTGCCCAAACCTTCCAGCACTGTAGTTGTGTCTTCTAATGCTCCTATTCCTTCTGGATCTAACTTTGGAGCATCAGGTAGTGAGATATATCTCACTAAAACTGAATCAGGTGGCCTCATAGGAAATTTTCCACTAGATAAGAGTGTCCCTTCTAGAAATCTCATGAACATAATAGAAGGGACAGTGAGGTCCTTGCTTCCACTGTGAAAATCCATCTCTGTTCTTTGTGTGGAAGTGTTGTGTGAGGGGTAATTATGCATGCCTTTGATCATTTTAGATTCACCACTCTTCTTGTCCACCCATTCCATTTGCAAAGCCTCTGAATCAGTGGTGACTTTCCCCAATGTAATCAACCATTGAAAGCCCAAAATAACATTGGTGTCTGGTATGTCAAGTACGAAGAAGTGATTCACCAAAGTGTAGGATCCCATGCTGACTGAAAGTGATGGGAAATAATGCATACATTTTATTTTTCTATCTCCTGGGACCAAAACAGAGAATCCCTTAAAAGTATCAATGGGTATTTCCCTCCTTTACACAGTTTGGGCATCAATGAAATTGTGGGTAGCCCCACTATCAATCAACACAGAAACCCTCTGATTCATGATTGAGCCTTGAAATATTAAGTTCAAGTACTTAGGTACTCCCCTCAAAGATGCAAGAGTTCCTCCAATAGGAGCAAACACTCCATTCCCATCTCCTGATGGTGTTGGATCTCCTTCAACATTGTCAGCGCTATGATCCCTCCATGGCTCATCATCCTCATGTTCCTAAAAATCTGAGAAGACCTATATATAATTCTCTTTACCAGTAGAAAATTTATGTCCAGGTACCCATGGTTCTTGGAAAATGAAGTAGAGCTTCTTATTTATTATGTCTCTCCAGACTTCATCATCAAGAGGCTTCCTGTATGAGCTATCCTTTGAAGGAGCAGTTTTCTCTTCCTTTCCTTTAGAAGGAAAAGAGGGCTTATTCTGAAAATTTTCCTTTGCTTTTGGCAAGGCATCTTGAAGGTCTCTAGCCCTCTCAATGACATCATTCAAGGTAATGGGCTTGGTATATTTAACCAACCCATGCAGAGGTTCATCCAAGCCATCGATGAACATGTACACCCTTCTTGCTGCAGACAGATCAGGAACCATAACAGATAATCTCATAAATTTAGAGATATAAGAGTTTGTATTACCTAACTGCTTCAACATTGCAAGGCTCATGAAATGTTCTTCTATATCCTTTCTATCAAACCTCTCCACCAGTCTTCTATTGAACTCAGAATAGGTAGTCACATTGGCATGTCCCAATTTAGACAACCCATGGAACCACTAGTTGTGTGCTTCACCTTCAAATTGCAGCACTGCAATATTCATAGCTTCCATCTTAGGGAATTTTTTCAACTGACAGTAAATATCAAGTTTTTCTACCCATTATTTGGCAGAATAAGTGGATGACCCATCAAACTTGGGTAAAAATAATTTGCCCATAAAGTGATGTAAATCATGATTCTGAGTGAATCCACCATCCCTATGTTGATGTGTTGGTCTTATTCTGTCCTTGAGGTGACAAAAATCTTTAAAATTCAAGTGATCCTTGAATCTTTTATTCTGAGACTCATATTCCTCAAAGTATTCTTCAAGGGATGCTTGCTCATGAGGCCCTTCATTTTCCACAACCAAAAAATTAGGCATGGTAGAGCATTGTGGAGCTTGTGGTTGGTTCACTGGTTGATCATTACAGTGGTGAGACATGCCAAGGCTTTCTCTAGGATGAAATATCCTAGGATATTCCTTGATCCTGTCCAATCTCATCTATTTGATCTCTCTAGCAAGATCTTGCATGGCTTTCAGAAGGGTTTTTTCAAACTCCTTCCCATCTTCATCACTTCTAGATTCACGGACCTTTCCCTTGTCTTTATCATCATTGGTGTAATAAAATTTATTCTATAATATTATCAGGTACCTCTTATCTCTATCATTTATAGGCTCATATTATTGTTAAGATATCTTGGCTCTTCAAGAAATAAAATCACAGGTTGTGTCAAGATGGTTGCTCTGTTACCACTATAATATCCCCAAAAGGGAAGATTCAGCAATACCTGCTGGAATAATGAATTTTTTAGATGTATCTACACTAAAATGAGTTTTTATCCCTTGGATCCCTTATATATATAGATATATTATCTAAATACAAAAGGAGAGCAAAAACAAATCAAACTAGGTGAGGTAAACAGACCTCCCACACCTAGTATAGCTGGAAAACACCCAAGAATGGGGCTACAACAATATGCAACAATACTACAGGAAAATAACACAGTTTTTGAGAGAAACATTAGGAGACCACTAATAAGGCTCAAAATTCATATATACAATAATAAATCAGATCCATATTGAGGCCCATAGAATGTATGACATAATGTAGAAGACAAGAATAGAAGAAATTCCTCAAAAAGAGGGGCTACAACACATGTATTGACTAAAAAATAGCTTGAAAAAATTATTTTTAAGAGCTACAGAAGCTGTATATTACACTCTATATCTAGAGAAAATCTGTGTACAAAAGAATGGATCCATTTTAGATATGTACACTAGAAGAGCTCCTTTAAAAATTCCCCTTAGGGTTTTGATCAAAACATGAAACACAAAGAGTAGCTCTCAGATCTAAAGTTGCAGATATGCAGTAGTATTCATAAATTTTTGAAGATGAATACAATAGAAGCATATCAGATCTGAACAGAACATGGATCAGAATTTTAATCCATGGATCACCATAGTGAAGGGAAGAACCCCCAACACCAGAGATCTATCCTCCAAATGTGTGTCAAAACACCCTACAACTTCCTTCTTGCAAATAACGCAATCCTGGAAGGAAAAATGCGATGTAGGCTCTAGCACTAGATTGGCCTAATGCCAAGATCTGAAAATGCAGCTCCAAAGGTCCAGAACTCTCTTGGCAATGGGATAGAATACTTTCCCAGTAAAAAGAGGCCCTAGAATGGCCTAGATATGAATATATCTAGCCTCCACTTGCTGCAGCTTACAAGGAAAACCAAACCCTCAACAGGATCTTCATTGTAGTTGGAATATGAGCTTGGAAAAATTCCTGATAGTGGATGAGATCAGAAATACTCTTCCAAGAGATACTCAATGGAAGAGGTGGGATTCCCGAACAGGAACACCCTAGTGCTAAACAACACTACCCTCAGCTAAACAACAGAGAATGATATATGTCTAAGTAGAAAATATATTCAGAAAAATACTCAATCAAAAACCTTCTTCTATTGTCCTCCTCTTCCTTTTAGAGGATGAAAGTCTTGTCAAAACCTAAACCATCTCAATGATTTAGCTCCATTCACATAAGTAGCCTCCAACTAAAATTGCGCTGTGCATCTAGGAGATTCACTGTATCTAGACAACGTTGTTGATTTTGTCCTAGTTGACTTGGTCAAGTGCTCCAGTCTCTTTCACACCTAAGTGTTCTTATGTAAATAGCCCATATTTATCTATTTTCACATGTCGCATTGATTTATTTTGCTAATTCGGAGTTTTATTGATCCTCCTTTACAATTTTATTCACGAAACAGAAAATTGAAAAAAAATTGTATATTCCCATTAGCTTGGGATAATTGGGAATATCAGAGAAGGAAAGAAAAAAATAACGACCGAGCCTGTAACTTCTCTTAAAAATTCCCCTCCAACCCTCCCCATCCTACACCGAGGCCACCTAGGAGTCCACCTAGACAACAACAACGTCTGACCTCGATCGATTTATCGCCTACGGAAACCTCGATGCGAAGGCAAAGGAAGAGAAAAGATTCAAATCAGGAGGCTCACTATAAAAGGCATGAAGATATCCGAATAGGAGGAGGGATCAGGTAGCCCTGTACCCCACACACCCTACATACAAGAAAGCTAGGAGATTTCCCCACCAACTTACCAACTGGACAATGAATAATTTTTACCTTCAGCTACCTCCACACAGAGGAGGGAGGTCGAAGTGTTCCACCTTGAAGTCCTCCTTCTATATATAGACCCCACCATCAATGTAGTAAGCCTCCTCCCCATTGGACCATAATCGCATACGCAATAAAAACAAAAAATACCCATCACCTTGTGTCTCAACATTCTAAGCCTCAAAATCCTACTGTGCACACAAGATGTAAGGAATAATATGACCACTCGATCAAACATATGAGTCACCACATCTATCAAAACCTTAAATCGAAGGCAAGGATATATGACGTTCACTGTTAAAGGAATTCCAAACCTTAATTTTAGAACAAGGACAATTGATCCTCACATTGCCCAATCCAAAAAGAAAGCAAGACGGGTGGCTTGTAACCAAAAACCTTCCACATTTCTCTTAAATGTATGTATCTCAACCCATAATGCTAACATAGAAAGAGTAGATGCATAAAAAATCGGTCCAGACACAACAACCGATCCACTTCCGAGAATATGGAGCGAAAGGGGAATTTTTCACATATGCCTCCAAGGATGAGCATGGCCAACATTATCGCTCATGTGCTATCAAGTGGGGATGGAGAGAATATGAAAGTCAATGAGCCTACAAATGACCTAAGTCCATTCTGTAGGCACATCTGAACAAGCAACTCAATTACCCACCCACCATTCACACGAAAATCAAACCCCTCCCCCCCACCAAAAGGGGAGGAGGAGAACAATATGGCGAAGAGTCGATTTCATGGAACCAACAAGAGAAAAACCAACCTCTCCCACCCATCAAGAAGGGAGCAGGTGAACAATATAGCAAAGAGCCAATTTCAATGGAGCCAACAAGTGACCAAGGGGCGCGAGAGTGACATAGGCGAGCGGCCAGTCGTCTCAAGAAGCCACAAACAAAAACCTCATTCAACTCTAAGAACACGGAGAGAAAGCATAACTCTGCTCACATATGCCTCCCAGGACAAGCACGACCAACATTACCGCCCACGTGCTACTGAGTGGTGATGGAGAGAAGATGAGAGTCCATGACCCTACAAATGACCCAAGGGAATTCTTCAGGCACACTTGAACAAGAAAATAAATTACCAACCCACCTTTCACACAAAAATCCATCCCCTCCACCTACACCAAAAAGGGAGGAGATGAAAAATATAGCAACGAGATGACTTCAAAAAAGCTAATGAGTGACATAGCGAAGATCCTATTTCAACAGAGAAAACGTGCCACCAAGGGCTACGAGAGAGAGATAGCGAAGAGTAGATTTAAACGGAGCCAATGAGCGACCAAGGGGCACGAAAGAAAGATAGGCGAGCGGCTAGTCATCTCAAGGAGCCACACAGAACAACCCAATCCAACCTCAAGAAAACATAGCGGAAGGGGAAGATTGTTCACATATGCCTCCCAAGACAAGCATGGCCAACATTCCCACTCATATGCTACCGAGTGGAGATGGAGAGAAGAAATTCGATGACCCTACAAATGACCCAAGGCCATTATTCAGGCACACCTGAAAAAAACAACTCAATTACCAACCCACCTTTCACATGAAAAAACAACCCCTACCCCCAACTAGAAAGGGGATAGTTGAACGGCAGATTGAAGGCACAGGGGAGAAAACGGAAAAAAGATCACCCGAACATGCACAAGCCACATGGGCAGTCACAACTTAGTAATTTTAATACAGCCTCCCCCAAACAAAATGCCCTGACCCAAACACGCTTCATTGGGTGCCTCACATGGCGCGACACGACATGCTCAACCGAATGAAGGCACAAGGGAGAAAATGATAAACGGGTCGCACGAACGTCCACAAGGTACCCAGACAGTAAAAACTTATAAAATTTGATACGATCGCCCGCAAATGAAACGAAACAACCCAAACAAGTTTCATCAGATGCCTTCACATGGCGTAATGTGGCACACCCGACCGAATGAAGGCACAAGGCAGTAAATGGAAAACTAGACACCCAAATGTGGACAAGGCACACGGGTGATCACAACTTAGAAAATTTGATACAGTTGCCCTAAAATGAAATGACCTGAGCCTAACACGTTTCGTCGGGTGCCCTCACATGGCATGACACAACGTGCCTGACCAAATGAAGGCACACGGGAGAAAATGAAAAATAGGCCGCAAGAGCGTGCACAAGGCACCGAGGCGGTCAAAACTTAGAAAATTTGGTAAATTCGCCCTCAAAAGAAAACAACCCAACCAAACTCGTTTCTTCGAGTGCCCTCACAAGGCGTGACATGATGCGCCCGAGAAAACAATAAACGGGCCACACAAACATGTGCAACACACCCTAGGTGGTAACAACTTAGAAAAATTGATATGGCTGCCCTCAAACGAAATGATCTAAGCTGACCGTGTTTCGTTGGGCGCCCTGACACAACATGGCATGATGCGCCCGACAAAACGAAGGCATAAGGGAGAAAATGGAAAACGGGGTGCCCGAACATGCACAAGGCACTCTGGTGGTAACAACTTAGGAAATTTTATATGACCGCTCTTAAACAGAATGACCCGACCCAACCCAAATGCGATTTTTCGGGCACCCTCACATAGCGAGACGTGACGTGCCCAACTGAACGAAGGCACAATGGAGAAAATGGAAAACTGGTCGCGTGAACATGCACAAGGAACTCGGGTGGTGAAAACTTAGCAAATTTGATACGACCACCATAAAATGAAACGACTTGACTCAAACGTGTTTCCTCGAGCACCCTCACATGGCGCGACATGGTGTGCCTGAATGAACAGAGGCACAAGGGAGAAAATGACAAATGGGTCACACGAACATGCACAAGGTACCTGGGTGGTTACAACTTAGAAAATTTGATACGACTGCCCTCAAACAAAATGACCCAAACCAAATGAGTTTCGTTAGGCGCCCTCACATAGTGCAACACAGTGCGCCTAACCGAACGAAGGAAAAAGGGATCAAAAGGCAAACTAGGTGCATGAACATTCACAAGGCACCCAGGTGGTCACAACTTAGCAAATTTGATACAGTAGCCCTCAAACGAAAGGACCCAACCTGACCCGAACGTGTTTTTTCAGGCGCCCTCACACGACGCGACACGACGCACCCGAATAAATGAAGGCACAAGAGAGAAAACATAAAATGGGCCGCACGAATGTGCACAAGGCATCAGGTGGTCACAACATATTAAATTTGATACGGCCGCTCTCCAAAAAAATGACCCAACCCGAACGCGTTTCGTCGGATGTCCTCACATGACGCGCCCAACCGAAGAAAGACACAATGGAGAAAATAGAAAATGGGCCACATGAATGAGAAAAATGCACCTGGGCAGTCACAACTTATCAAATTTGATATGAATGCCCTCAAATGAAATGACCTGAACCGAATGCATTTCATCGGGAGCCCTCACACGGCGCGACACAGCACGCCCGACTGAACAAAGGCATAAGGGAGAAAATGGAAAATGGGCCACACGAACATGGACAAGGCACTTGGGTGGTCACAAATTAGAAAATTTGATACGAATGCCCTCAAACAAAATGACCCGACCTGAACCTATTTTGTCGAGCACCCTCACACAGCACGACACGACGTGCCCAATCGAACGAAGGAACAAAGGATAAAATGGAAATCGAGTTGCACAAACATGAAAAAGACACATGAGTAATCACAACTTAGCATTTTTTATACTGCCTCCCTCACATGACCCAACCCGACCAAGAAAAAACGCATTTCCTTGGGCACCCTCAGATGACACAACCCAACCCGACCCGCCTAAACGAAGGCACAATGGAGAAAATCAGAAACGGGTCACACAAACTTGAAAAAGGCACACGGGAGGTCACAACTTAGAATTTTTGATATGGACGCCCTCACATGACCCGACCTAACTAGACCAGAACACGTTTCCTTAGGCACCCTCACACGACCCGACGTTACCCGACCTGCCTGAACGTGTTTCCCTGGATGCCCTCACACGACACTAGCCGACCCAAACCGACCCACCATAACACATTTCCTTGGGCACCCTCACACAACACGACCCAACCTGACCCGCCTGAACGTTTTTCCTTGGGCACCCTCACATGGCACGACCGAACCCGACCAGCCCAAACATGTTTCCTTGGGTGTTTTATCACATGACCCGACCTGACCTGACCTACCCGAACACATTCCCTTGGGCACCCTCACATGGGATGACCTGACCCAAATGCATTTTCTTGGGTACCCACACATGGGACGACCTTCCCGAATGAAGGCACAAGGCATAAAATGACCAACGAGTCACACAAACGTAAAAAAGGCATAGGGGCGGTCACAACTTAGCATTTTTTATACGGCCTCCCTCACACAACCCAACTAGACCCAAATGCATTTTGTTGGGTTCCCTTCCGTGGTAGGACCCAGCCCACTAGAATGAAGGCATGAGGGAGAAAATGGAAAACAGGTCGCATGAACATACGCAAGACACATGGGTGATCAGAAATTAACATTTTTAACATGGCTACCCTCACACGACCTGACCTAACCTGCTCGAACACACGACCTGACCCGCCCAAATGCACGACTCGACCCGTCGAAACGCACAATGAAAATGACATGACTCGACCTGCCAAAACCCACAACCTAGCCTTCTAGAACACTTGACCTGAACAAGACAACCTGACCCACCTGAGCGGACGACCTGATCCACCCTAATGACACAACCCAAAACACACGACCCGACCCACCCGAACATGCACAAGGCACACCCACGATCACCACTGAGCATTTTTGACACGACCGCCCTAACATGACATGACCCAACCTGACCCACTCAAATGTGTCCTTGGCCTCCCTCACATGGATGGAGCACTGGCACCACTACCACTTCGTGAAAGATGGTATCAGAGCTTGATTTAGGGTGAGTTGAGCTTTGTTGAAGATTGAATATTCAAGTAGGAATACAATGATAGGGTTGCAGTTGGTATCGAAGCTTGGAAATTATATTGGTTGGTCTTAGTGAAACATCGACAGGGGTAGGACATTGGTCAGGGTTGAAGTTGCATAACAATGCATGGAAAGTTGTGAAGAATGTCAAGGGAGATTTTTTTATACCTTTTATAGGTTGAGGTTTTCATCGTTTCATCGACCATCATTCGTTGCATTTCCACTGAATGCTTCCAACGCCCTCAGTCATCATCCTTGACTCGTGGGTCTTTGTTATGCAGGTAAATCCTCTCTGCTGATAGAGACGATCCCTCTATCCCTACAGTGGGTATAGAAACAAAGAAACATGCTAGAGTGTTGATTCCTAATTATTGAATGAAAAGAGGACACGGTAAATCGACCTACCTGGAGTCCAACATTGTCGTCGTTGATGTAGTGGTGGTGGACTCTCACTCCTATCTCAATAAGGCATGATCCTTTCGCAGTCATGCTCAGATACCTGCACATAGAACAAAAACAATAAAAGCATACAACATAGTAATTTCACTCATAACTACTAGCCAGTCAAAGAGGGCTAAGTATATTGCATTAAACATCTAACATAATACAAAATGGGAACCAAAAAATAGTCACGGGTATGTATTGATAGAAGGAAGAGTTACAACCAATGATTTGATGTTGTAGTATCCCCTAGTGGGGTTCAGTAGGAGCGCGTCTTAGATGCTCTTCAGGTAATTCGGACGAGATAAAGGCATGGAATCAAGCTCTCTCAACATAACTCATTCTTATCCTATCTCTCTAGTATTTCTCCAAGTTCAGCTAGTTTGTGCAAAGAGAGATAACTTATTTTTAAAGAGTAAAAGGAGGAGGTTAGGATCCCTACAAAGGTGGGAGGGAGGCCTATCCTTTAGGGAGTTCCCATAAGAGGTGTAAACCATAAACTAAAGCAGGGATTTTGTGGTTTTCTTAGTTCAACCACTCCCAATGACTCATCCTTGAGGTGGTTGGAGTGGAATCTCAGCCTCTAATTTTAAAAAACATTCCATGAATAGCTTGGCGTGGGTGGAAAATTGGGATAGAGCACCAGCTAGTGTAGGGCCCAATGTTAATATTCCTCTTCACTGCAAGGGCATAACTGACTACCCGCGCCGAGGAAAAAACAAGGGTTTTTGAGTCTCTTCTTAGAGAATTGTAAACAGAAGGAATATTACTCTCATGTAAAGGGATACAATGATGGTATTTGTAATGCATGACACTGCTTATTAATCATATAAATGACCCTCCAATGGGTGATATGGGGATTTCAGGGACAGTGACAAAATGCTGTGTAAAAGTCTTACATACTCCCCCACTTAAAATAAGACCATCATCCCCGATACTGCTACCATCATCATTGCATCATATTGTCGTAATATATCGCTGAAACTTTCGTCACAATGTATCATTGCACAATATATTTTCATAAACCATCAAGGTTCATGTTTAACATATCCAAGGGAACTAAATCCTCAATCCATGATCACCAACACGTCCATCACAATCACCACATGTTATACCATTGTGTAAAGTCAATATATCCATCATGGCCACATGTTGTTGCAACATATATCATGTCAACCCATCATATATCATCAATATCATGTGAATCTCTGCATCAAGTACTCCAACCAACTCAATGTAACAAAACTTGCTATGTATCTAGCATAACTCTACACACTACTATAGCCCTCATAAATCGAACTAGTCAGGTGATCATTCAAACCATACATTCTCATCATGAGAATGCACATCCTCATACCATGCATTAGTTTTTCCTCTCATATCCTATCACATCCATCAA
Source organism: Pinus albicaulis (assembly GCA_034641835.2). Taxonomy (NCBI): domain Eukaryota; kingdom Viridiplantae; phylum Streptophyta; class Pinopsida; order Pinales; family Pinaceae; genus Pinus; species Pinus albicaulis. Next base: position 990,919,558 of record CM076578.1, on the reverse strand, counting down.
CTCAATCAACAATCCATCCCATATGAGTGTAAATTATGCCATGTTCAGGTCCATGAAGTTCCCTTGATATCATCCATGACATGTTGTCCATCTAGAAAGCCCTCTCTATCTGAAATGTGTTGCCCATCATATATCTGAAATGTGTTGTCCATCATATTCAGTTCCATGAATCTTTGTTCACCCCATCTACAATATGCATCCAGCATGCATACCAAAGTTAAGTTAAGAAGGCTCAACCCATACCCAAGTGTATACCACCAAGGCATCTCATTGTTTCATCTCCATAAATACCCAAAGTATCCCATTGATCATCTCCATCAAGTGACTCCTCACAAACACACCCCATAAATGTGCTCAATGGTATGCATCCCATAGTGCATTAAAATCAATACCAATATTGATCTCAGCTCCTCAATTAACTAGATATTGAAATATCATTGTAGTATGAAGCCTCCAATGAATGAAACTCCATCATGAACTCCCATGCATCATCCTATCCAAATCATTGGAAAGCATACTTGTATTGGCCATGAGTGCCACCACAATTTTTTCTCACCCTGCAAGTCATATGAATGTTCTCATAGGCTACTCATCCAACCAATGTCTTATTGCTCAAAGTGAACAACATCCATCATCCCATCTATAAAATATCTCCATGTAGCACCAACAATCGATCATGCTCAACATCATACTTGACACTCCTGCATGATGCTCATAAGTGGCACCTACTAAGTACACTTGCATAATGTCTCCACATAATGTCTTGGCATTCCCTCATGTCAATGTACTTTGGTTGCCCATGTGTCCATCAAGAGTAGACTCATCTCAACTCTAGTATTCATCTTATTTATAGTGTATAGGTTAAGTTCCCTTAGTCACTTATACCATCATCATCATGAGTACTTCCTCCAAGGCTTCTCCCCTACTAAAGGTGCACCAAGAGTTCCTTTTTGGTTGTAAGCCATGAAGAAGTCTACCCAAACAATGTGCCCTACCACCAAGGTAGTCCATGAGTCATGTCAGACACCTAGCCAATTTCCATGTGGCTAAGCATGACCCATATCTATCACAAATATCATCAAGTTCCACCATTTTCATGGGAATTTGAACCTACTAGAGCGAGGTCAAAAACTTCCCTATCAAGGTCTGCAACAAGAAATGTTCCTTGCTTCTCCAATGTACAAGGTTCCATCATAGTCATCCAAGGAAATGTCATGCATGGTATTGGCAAAGAAGTAATCTTCTTTCTCATCCCTACATATGGTCCATCTCCCAAATTCTTAATTGAAACACAAGTCATATCTTCATGAATACTCTCTAAGCGAGTGTCCTCCATCCTCATCAATGTCTGCAATGCTTCTAATCCTGGTACTGCTTGCTCATGAAGTTTCTCATTGATCATTGTCACTTCTGCAACATTTTCATGTGGTTAATCCCCCAATTCCTAAAATGTGCTTGGTATAGGTTCAAATTGTTCCACAAGTTCTTCCTTTATCATATTCACATTTTCAACATCCTCTCGAGAATCATCCATCATCGATGCTTGCAATGCGCTTGGCCCTGGCCCAACCTGCTGTAATATCCCAAATTGGAAATATCTGCAATATAGCTCATAAAAATGTAAAACACAAAAAATTTGAGTATGAAATAGGAGATATAAATATTAATCCATCATTTTATTAAGATATCAGCAGAAATATACAAAAATATCATGAATGACAAGCCACTCAAGCAATGGGAACAAGTCACCAATGATCAAAACAATCAGCACATGAGTTGTTGCAACTGTATTGAATGTCGAAGAGTAGTGAAAACGTTTTATATATCAGTGTAGCTGATAATTAATACATATATAAATGAAATTTTGCTGATATAAAAAAAAAAAAATCCCAAGAGAGAAGATGTGGGCTCTAAAACATGATTTCTAGCCAACCCGGAAAAGATTGCTAGAAATATCGAGAAATATACAATGCGACAAATAACCCTGGGGTTAAGATGTCACTAAAAAATGGATCTGAATATAATGAGGCTATGACATATCTGAAATGATTATTTCCTCCCCCAATGGTATTTCTAATAGAAGGTTGATCCATCTACTTAGAAATAGACCCTCTTGATGAGATCAACGAACCCTCCCAGCAATTGCCTCTAAAAATAACGTAGTTCAGAAATGTGACTGCACTATGAGGGATGGTAGATGGTTGGCCCAATGAAAAAAATGTGGAAATTTTCCCAAGAGCCCTCCTTTCTGATCCTCCAATGGATAGGCTACCTCTCCACTGAAAAACAAGCTCAGAAACAGCTCTATGTGATCCTCCTTTATGTCACCCTGCAACACAACCCAACTCTAAACAGAAACTGAGTTGTAGTTGAAGGAGGTAGCTTGGAAAAAATTCTGGAATGAGTAAATTTAGCTCAAAGAACCTCTCCTTCCATTTTCACACCATGAGGGATTTTATTCATATTTTTGTTATTCATGGGCCTCCTTACCCATTTATTAAACTTCTAGGTGCAAAAGACAAAAAATAATATTCCAACTAGCTGCATGGTAAATTTAGAATATTACAGTCCTCCCCTCGCAAATGTTTCTTGTCCTCAAGAAACTGTAAGGATAGAACTAAAGAGCCTCTTATTCTTCCCCTTTATCATCCTCATATGATAAAATCCTCCAAGGATTAAGATGTTGTCTCATCAATATATCTCCAAGTTATCCCTCCCAAGTATGCAAGCTAGGTTTTGGTGTGCATCCCAAACAACTATCATCATGTAAAAAAACCATGGAGGAAATAAAGGGTTGTATAAGGGCCTTCTTAAGGCACAAGTTCTGATATAAATTAGGATCTGCCATCCCCATATGAATCTCAGACCCCCAAGCTATCATCCATACAAAATGAGTCACCCTACAAAATGGTAACTCATATCAAACATCCTCCACCTCGAGCTCGTGCAATGTAGGTGGACTGAAAATCTACTTATGGTAGAAAAAATAGCCTACCCCACACTATCCTCCTCTCCACTTATGATAAGTGTAGAGTATCTATTGCTCTTGGGTTGAAAAAGTGTTGCCTCAAAGTGGTAATAAGAAAGTTGGATCTCCAGAGATCTTCCCTCCAACGTTGTGAATCATGCTGGCCCAAACCATCCCATATATGATGAATGGAAAATCAACATTATATGGCATCCAAGTGAGTGGAATATTGAAGGTTTCATGTAGATCTGAAAGGTACCAACAATCTTCCAAGTGGTTACAGCGCAGTTTTCCTAACTTTTGTTGCGCAACATGAGATGGAAAATCATAGAAAAGTTTCTCCCAATGATTTATGAGAATCATAGCCCAAGTGATCCAATCAATCTTATGGCCCACCTCATAAAGAGACAAGTGTTTTTCTATGGTTTCCATATCATATCCCATGCTCCCCTTAGAACATGTAATGCAGAAAATGTTGTAATCCTCTTCCCCAAAGGACACATCCAACCAATGTGTCACTCCTCCAATCATGATCCAAATAAAAATAAGAACAAAAGCAACATAAGGAACTACAATGAGAATCATGCTAGCTGCCATATGAAGCAAGGGAGAAGGAAAATGGTCCCTCAAATGTAGCCAAAATTTTTTTATCCTCAACTGCAAAAAAAAATGAAATGATGGGTGGCCTCCCGACCGCTTGCTTGCTGCCCCAACCTCCTCACAAGTTTGGAGAAAATTTATGGCGTATGGTGCAAAGTGATCATGCTCTGTAAAAGATACAATATCCCAAAGTCCTCCTAGGGAGTGGCCATCACCAAGACTGCTTATGGCCTCAGGTATACCATGAATTCTAGAAGGAAGAATTCTCCTTCCCTACACATATATGGTTAAGGGTTGCACATATACATTATACAAATCATTATGCAAATAAAAAATACCCTTAACATATGTTTTTCTCATGCAAATGGAGTGGCTCATAGATGAGTCCCCTCTCATCCTCAAATAGAAAATAGGTGGTTGTGATAAATCCCCCAAATAGTTATGTATCTCTTCCATCTCTACATGATCCATGCATCTCATCATATGATGATATATCTCCTCCTCAAAGCCTTCCCAAAAGTACCCCTCCATGATGGTGTGGTATGCTCTAATAGAGTAAGTGTGGCTAAAGAGAAAAACCTCGCGAGTTGCTTGTAGAAATTTTTACTTAAGATTAGAATCTCTAGATAAGAATATCCTACCATGGTAGTATATGACCCCATCTCTAACTAAATATCCCTCGTCATGTAGATGGTCATCCAATATCATACAAGTGAAAAGATCCTTGGAATAATCCACCAACAGCTGGGATTTCCAATATGGATCTATCTTCCATAGTGACATCATTGATGAAATATCAAGAATAACATTTGTCATATGGTTATCGTCTTCTTTGACATATCCCATGCCAAAGATGCAAGTTGGAAGGTTTCTATCCTTCCCATGATGCTCTTGCCACAACGCAGAATTTGAAGTGAGAGTAGGTAATGATGATGTTGGGAGAATATCTCCCTCCTCCTTGAGTCTACCCAAGAATCCAAACACTGTACCAATCTCTCCCAAGGATGCCACTCCTCCGAAATGAATGAGTGGTGCCTCAAAATGTGAAGCATCCATCCTCTACTATTGATTTGGTGGTCTCCCCGGCGAAATGCCTCTATACAATGAGGCATCAAGATCAAGAGTAGACTGCATATGTGAATGTATAGATTTGTCCCTGATCTCACTGCACAATCCAGTATCCCTCTTAGGTGCATCAACCTCCTGAAATTGATAGGGGTGTGTGCTCCTCATCACATGATTTTGGTCATCCTCCCTATGTCCTCCTTTTATCTCCATAGTTTCACACCCTATCATCAATGGCAGATGTAAATCATGAGTTGTTCCTTGATCTCTACATGTGAGATCCTCAGGAATTCCTTGCAATGATACAATAATCCCTCTATTTGAAGAAATATCTCCCTCTTCCTCTGTATGAGGTGCTAGATAAACTCTAGACATGATAGCACTGTTTCCCTCCTCCTCATCAACATGTATTGGAAACCTCCCAAGAATTGGATCCTATTTTGAAAAAGAGATCTCCATGCACTCTTGTTCAAGAATATGAGATAGAGGCCTTGCCTCTAACAAGTTATGATGCAATATGTCAGCCTCCTCCATGGTTTTCTGAAGTGGATCTGAGTTTATAGTTTCCTCCATCACCTGCAAGGTTTTTGTTTGCTTGGGTTTGCTTGGTTCCACCATATGTGTTTCAGAAAATTTTCCATCAAATTTTTCCACTAATGTCTTATTGAACCTAGCATAAGAAGAATTATTTGCATTTTTCAAATAAAAATACTCAAATATCCACCATGCATAGGCCTTACCTCCAAAATGTAGCGCTGCAACTTTGATGGCTTCATCTTTAGAAATTTGGTGCTGCTGCAAAAAGGTGTCTAGTTCTTCCACCCAAGCTCTACCTGAACATGTTTCTGAACCATCAAAAGTGGATGGAATAAATCTATCATGTTGCTTCCTTCTCCTCACCTTGATCTTGAAAAACTCTAGAAAAGTGATATGATCTCTAAAATTCTGAGTTTGAGACTCATACTCTTGCAGAAAATCACTAAGAGTTTCCCTCCTAGTCATTCCTTCTTCCATCTCTGTCATGGAAAATCTGGGCATATGACTATGCTATGCATCATAGTGTGTGGCTACATGCTCACACTCATCCTATGAAAATATAGATTTTACTTCAGATTCAAACTCTCTTGGAGATTCTCTACACATCTCCTTCCTCATCTTCTTAAGATCTCCCTGAATTCTCTGCGAAGTTTGAGAAAGAAACTTTGAAATTCTCTCCTCCTTTCTTCCTCCAAAGAATGGAGTATTATTTTTGTCTTCTCTATTCATCCTTTCTTATTCTTCTCTTCTTGATAGCATATTGGCTAAGATTCCACAGGGTGAGCCAAGGTTATTCTTTGATACCACTATGATATCCCAAATTGGAAATAACAGCAATATAGCTCATAAAAATGTAAAACACAACAAATATGAGTATGACATAGGAGAGATCAATATGAAGCCATCATTTTATTGAGATATCAGCAGAAATATACAAAAATATCATGAGGGAAAATCCGCCCAAGAAATGGGAACAAGTCTCCAATGATAAAAACAATCATCACATGAATTGCTGCAACTATATAGAATGCCAGAGAGTAGTGACAGAATTGTCTATATCAGTGTAGTTGCTACTTAGTTTTGAGACTACAACTCTGGCATTTTTTCCATTTTGTATATTTTAGCTAATCCTTCTAGGATTGTCTTGAAATTCAGTTTGGGGGTCTAGACCTTCACTCCAAAAAAAATTTGGGCCCTATATTTGTATATTTTTGTATTGACACTTCACATCAGTAGTATCTGTAATAAAACTGCGCTGTCATAGCCTTCGGCATTTTCCTGTGTAGCAATGATCTCATTTATATGTACATGTTTCTTGAGGCTGATTTTGCCTATCTTGAGTGACTTTTTCCTCAAGGATATGTATACATTTGTTGCTGTAACATTAATAATATGGCTATGCGTTCTTCTTACATTTTATAAGTTGATTTATCACTACTACTCTAGATTTGTGTTCATGTATTGCTGCATTCCCATTTTGGGATATCACACCTGCTCATCAAGCTCATAGTTGTAGCATATTTATGGGAATCATCCACCATCAATTATTGTAATGTGCTTGGTCCTGGTCCAACTTTTTCATCAAGCTATTCCTTGACTTCAATCACATCTACAACATCCTTCGGTTCGTCCAAGTGGGCTTCATGCCACCATGCTGCATATTTCCAAGGTCGCTAAGTTTTAGAAGCTTATCAAGTAACTTCCTTTGCTCTTCCTCCACCTTGTCCATTTCTACTTGAATAATTTTTACTTTTTTCATAAGTTGAAATATTTCATCTTTTTTCATTTCATATGTCCTCCTCTTGCACAATGTATCAATGGTCTGACTCATCTCATCAAAATCCTTTTCCACTTCCTTCAACCTCTATTTAATTTCTTTGAAGTTCACTTCAAATGAGAAAATCTCATCCATCAAGCTTCAACACCACCTACAACACTGCAGCTGTATCCCTGCTCAATAATAAAAAATCCATGAAAAGGTAGCTCTGATACCAACTGTCATGCCCCTATACTTGTGGTAGTCTCCTAACCACTCGATAGATAGGTGCGACATTACCTTATTTTTCTCTTTTCAAATACTCAATAAGTATACTACACCTAACTCAACACTTGTTTAATTAATCTTCCAAAGTGTTCTCGTGTAGAAATAAAACAAAAATAAACATCAAAATAAAACCACATGAGCGCCCATACATTCAAGGAAATAAAAACTCACGTTAATAGGTCTGCGCAATATTATGTTTCAATAAATATGTATAATCTGCAATAACTATACAACAAAGCCTGCATAAACCATTTATGCTTCTTGCCAAATGTGCTTGTACCTTTGTCTAGCCTTAACAACTTCTCAACAATGAAAAAAATCCAAAGGAACCCCAAAATTCCCTTTCAGAACATGTTTATGAAGTTTGCACGAATTTTGGGTCAAGTGGGTCACTCGGATGACTGACGCCCTCGGCACCCAGAATGTGTTTCTGCATGTGGGTCACCAGGGTCACAGTCTGCACACATTTCCTAAATGTGTTCCGGTGATGTTTGACTTGACCCGACCTTGCTGAATGGCCTACGTGCCTTCAAACACTATTCTGTGCATCCTGAAAGTGGGCACACTGTACGAACCCGACGCGACTTGAACGCGCCCGCCCTGAACACTGTTTTGAACACGTCTTGTGGAAGTAACCTGACATGAACCTGCCATAAACACTACATCGCACGCACCATGCAGAAGGAACCAGAATCGACCTCTAGGTGAAGAACGAATGCGTTTTTACCTGACTCGACCCAGACTCCATCTCCTTGCTGCGGCTTCACCTTCCACCCTTGACGTTCGCTCTAGCTTACACCTTAGCCTGCTAATGGTGTAATCAATAATATGTTGATGTCCTTCTTGATTTCCTTTATCATCCATCGTACATCCTCCTTTTATATGTGTGTTTTCCCACACATTAATTCCATGGTTGGGGCTTGACCCATATAAGGCCGACCCACTAAACACCCATAAAGCCTTGGTTACCATCTGAAATTTCCTCCTTAACTTCGGCTTGCCACCACGACTAGCCTATAAAATTCCAAGCCAACACTTAGCCATTTTTGGATTCGTTTATGCACATCACTCCTAAACATCGCACAATCACCATGATAACATCGCATAATAGCAGAATGTTTTTTTCATCCATCGATGCACCCGTCTAACATTTCGTTGTCATTTTCATCGCTTCATCGACCATCATTTGTTGCATGTCCACCAAATTCTTCCAAATCCCTCAGTCATCATCCTCGGATCATGGGTCTTATAGGGGTAGTTTCCATCATGGTGGACATATAATTGGGCGGTGTCCATTGAGCAGGGATATGGAAACCTTATATTTCACACATTTGGGTGAGTGTTGTCATGCAGGGGCAAGGAAACCCGACCTTACCTGCACATGGATGGCTTATGTCATGATGAAGCATGAAGACCCCAAGCTTAGTAGATATACCAGGGAAATGGTTTCCATCACACCACGTAATGGAAGCCCCAAGTTCACCAAACTTGGGCAGTTCTTCATGGTGCTGTGCAATAGAAACCATGAGTTCCTTAAACTTGGGTGATTTTGGTCATTCCGTGACATGGAAACCCAAGTTACCTGTAGCAAGGCTATGGTTTTCCTCAAGGTGGGAGATGGAAACTGCAAGGTTCCCAGAATTAGGCGGTTTCCCTCGTGGCATGAAACAGAAGCCCCAAAGTTTCACAGACTTGGGCAGTTCTCTGTCATGCTACATCATGGAAACCTGAGTTCCCCACACCGAGGCCACTATTTCTGTCATGGCAGAACGTGGAAATCCCTAATTTTTCCAGAATTGGGTGGTTTATGTCGTACCACAAAAAATGAGAACCCCCGAGCTCCACAGACCCAGGTGACAGTTTATGTCGCACCATGAGATGAAAACTCAAATTTCCCCATACTTGGGTGGAAATTTTAGGGGTGGAGGTTTCCCTCACACCACAGCATCGAACCCCCATTTACTGCGTGTTGGGGTTGCGATTTCCATCACTACGGGACATGGTCACCCTATATTTCCCAGAATTTTGAAATTTTCGGTAGTGCCACGAAATGGAAACCCCAATTTTCTCAAAATTGGGTCAGTTGTCTATCATGTGGTGAAATGGAAACCCCCAAGTTTCATTGACTTGGGTGGTGGTTTTGTACGCGCCATGACATGGAAAAAACCTGAGTTCCCTAGAGGCTTAGGTCGCAGTTTCGAAACACCACCAATTCCCTAAACTCGGGTCGTGGTTTCCATCATCATGGAAAACCGAAGTTCCCTACGCCAGGGATTCAATGAAAACCATGAGTTTCCAATGTGTCGTAAAACATGGAAACCCGCAGTTTCCATCAAGGGTGGGACATGGAAACCACAATTTTCCCACGATTGAGCATGGCCCTTCGCCGTGTGCCACGTAATGGAATACCCAATCCCCGTGTTCCATGTATTTGGGTGACAGTATTTCCAGTGATGTAGCTTGGAAACCCTAGTTTCCCCAGTGTGTTTCCCTTGGGGGTGAGGGAGGACACATAAACCCCAAGTTCTATAGGCTTGCGCTAGTTTTAGGATGTGCCATGAAATGGATGCACACCTGCTATGTTACTCGGACTTGGGCGGTAGATATTTTGGCCATGCCGCGACATTTAACCACCAACCACAATTTCCACAGACTGGCAACATCTCTCGCATTGGTGGCCTGAAAACTCCAAATATCCTACCCCCAAGAAAGAAATGCATTTTTGAGATGCAAACAAAAGAAATGATGTTTGAATGAAGGACAAGGGGTAAAAGGTGTAACATTGATAGTTGTTTGAATTTTGAATAAAGTGACAAGAGAGAAGCTCTGAATCGAGGTGACCAAGGCTTGAATATTAGTGGATATTGGCAGCAAGGCCACTCTGCGACTGAAAATACCCCGTCACATATTTAAGTCATTTGTAAAGGATTCTTCTCAATGACCATTTGAAATTGAACTTCAAAGCTGCCCTGACCGAGATGCTTCACGATCACGGTTTGAAAATGACACGGTCCCCTGCAAGAGACAAATATATGGCCCTAGTGCGGGTCGAGAGACATTCTAAGAGTGACATGCACCATTTCTAGTGTGGATTCTGACTTAGAGGTGTTCAGTCATAATCCGACACATGGTAGCTTCGCGCCACTAGTTTTTCAACCAAGCGTGATGACCAATTGTGTGAATCAATGGTTCTTCTCATACTAAGTTGAATTAATATTGTAGTGTGTTCCATTACTAGGGTAAAACTAACTTGTCTCATGACGGTCTAATCCCAACACATGTTCCCTATTGGTGGGTGAAAAATTAAACACTTGGTGAATTCTACTTCACAATGATAGGAAGAGCCAACATCGAAGGATCAAAAAGCAACATTGCTATGAATGCTTGGCTGCCACAAGAAATTTATCCTTGAAAATAAAAATCAAATGAGATTTTACCCTTTTGTTCCACACAATATTTTTTTTCTCATTGAGCTCATGTTAGGACACCTGCGTTATCTTTTAACAGATGTGCCTCCCGAGCCAAACTCCCCACCTGACAATGTATTCCACCCAAATTGACCCACTGAAATGTGCCCTAAGGCCAAGAATTAGGGCAGTGCCCCATCTTTTCCCCACAAAATAAGTAAAATAATGTTAAAAGTAGTGGTATTTCACTTGCACTGAAAATGGCTCTCACTTATTGTACACCTCTCAAGTCATTTCATAAAGTCAGACTAGAGTCAAGCAACAGGGTTTTCTTTCTCCGTTGATTCTGCCAAGCCGATTCCCTTGGTTGTGGTTTCGCTAGATAGTAGATATGGATAGTGGGAATCTCATTAATCCATTCATGCACATCACTAATTATATGACGAGGCACTTGGCTATGTTGAGGGAGTCATAGTTACTCCTGCGGTATACCCGCACATGGTTGAATTTCTTCACTTTGACATTAAGAGCACTGGGCATAAATCACATTGTGTCAGCATCTACAGGGACCATCGCAATTCTTTCATTTAAGTAAATATTTGAATTCCCCTTGTCCGTACCAGTTGTGAGTCGACTGTTCAATGCTTAGGGAAAAGCGCCATGAGGGGGCATTCTATGCCCATAGCACAATCAGCACACGACTACCTACCCTCACCATGAGAGCAGCTCAGGAAGACTACTGACAGCCCACAAGTTTAGGGCATAGACCCCTAGTCCCAACCCTCAAATCTAATACTTTTCCTGGAGTTACAAATCTGTTTTTCCTACTTCCCTTAGCTGCATTTTTCTATTGACGAGAGGTTGTTCATCTTTGAGACCTGATACGGTTATGAGTATGACCGGGCATGAATGATACTCGATCTTCCAAATTTTTAAGGGCCATCGAGGGCACACAAAATACCACAAGATGTTCAGTTCTCTTCCATCTACTATACCCTATCTCTTTTTGAACCAATTCCAGGGGTGCAAGATGTTAAAAAGAAAATATAACTCTTCCCGGGACCACAGAAGATGTCTCCAGATTTTCTAACATTGCCACTCACCGCCATGTCCTAGTTTGGGAATATAACTAGATTCCCTTTTGATGTTCATGCAGAGTGCACCCTTGATACAAGGCTTCCCTATCTCTTAGGATCAAATAACCCATGTCCAAGTTTTGTTCACATGGAACCTTTCCCCACTTAAGTCTTCAAAGTTCTCATTTTAATATTTGATACTACCACCAAGATTTGCACTAGGGGCTGATCGACCCAAGCTCATGCCTGAGGTTTCTCAATGACCCCCATGTCCTCCTACTCATCAAAGCGAGTCAATTTCTCTGACGATCAAGTATAGGTTGTGTACTTCAGCACCATCCATTTTCGGGGCTAGTTGATTTGGCAAGCGAGTTGTTACACACTCCTTAGCAGATTTCAACTTCCATGACCACCGTATTGCTATCTTAATCAATCAACACCCTTTGTGGGATCTAAGTTAGTGTGAAATTTGACACCGTAACTCAAATCTTATTTAATCCTGTATCACCATTTCTGCTTACAAAAAATGGCCCACTTGTAGCTCTTTATTCCCTTGGAGCTCTCGATTCCATGGCACATCTCAATGGAGTAGCCGCATCCTCTTACCAATTTAAATTTTTAGAATAGGTTGAGGGCATTGCACCTCTATGCCTCTAATCATTTTATTTACATGATAAAACTTGTGCGTGATCTCCAACTATCCTGAGGGAAACTTTGGAGGAAACTAGATACTAGATGGTTAGATTGTCTTTCGCCCCTATACCCAAGTCAAATGAACAATTTTCATGTTAGTATCACTACGAGCCTCCACCAGAGTTTCCTCTGGCTCCACCTTGCTCAAGAATAGTTCACCATATTTGGTTCCCAATAGGTGTGCTCGCACTCGAACCCTTCACATAAGCTCAAGGTCGATCAACGATCCACCCCTCGCAAAGAGGGGATCTCACCCGTTAGCTTCATTGTGCTTCGTGGGTTTTTAAACCCACTGAATTGCAAACATGTTAGACTCCTTGATCTGTGTTTCAAGACAGGTATAATGGAAAGCCCACCAACCAACACCACGAGCACGTAGGTGCACACGGCCCACCATAAGGGCACGCACTTCGTTCCTCGAAAACCACAACAACAAAATGATAGGTGGTACTCCACCCACACTTGTGACAATGCAGTAGCCTGTTTTGGTTTTCACATCAATTCAATATGCGGACCAGCTTGAGCCATTCCACATCTAACTGAGATGCATCGAAAGCCTCCATTTACTTCCCTCTCGAAAATTTCAAGCACTCTTTAACTCTCTTTTCAAATTCCTTTTCATCTTTCCCTAACCGTACTTGTTCGATATCAGTCTCTCACTCATATTTAGCCTTGGATGGAATTTAGCACCCAATTAGGGCTGCATTCCCAAATAACCTGACTCATGGACAACACCTTGTGATGTGGCAGGGTCTCAACCAAAAGGGGTTGTCACCCTCTCAGGCGCCCGCTTCCAAGGGACTTAGCTCAGGTCTAACGCTGAGGATGCTTCTACATATTAAAATTTAGGTGATGCTGCAACCCAATTTTCTTGCTGAGCTCTTCAGAGTTTACTCACTGCTACTAGGGGAATCCTTGTAAGTTTCTTTCCCTCTGCTTAATTATATGCTTTAAATTAGCAAGTTTTCTCACCTGAGTTGAGGTTGGAAGTTGGAGCTAAATCCGCCCTACACAATGGGAATATAAGAGAGAGAAAATAAAGTTTCTGGGATGCCACACAAAGCCCACATCGGCTAATGTTGACTGCCCAACAAACAGGACAATATCAGCACTTGTAGATGCACGCCATGAAACATCGCCTGCCACATTTCTACGAACTGCACTACATTGGGCAAGGAAGATCACCTCCAATACTCCCTAACATATTTCAAGGAGCATGTTTTATTCAGATGCGACACCCAAATAGATGTGCCCTCGACCGAAGCCTCGGTCGGAAATTGCATTCAAAAACTCGATGACTCATAGGATTCTACAATTCACACTAAGTATCACATTTCGATACATTATTCATCATAACAAGAGCCAAGATATCCGTTACCGAGATTCGTTTCCATGTGATACCAAAAAATCACACCCCCATGAGAAATGGCTAAAAGAAAACCCAACACACAATGCATAGCAACAAGAAACAAGCCCCCTTCCCCCTCAAGACAACTGCACTCCATAACCCACTCAGTAAAGGGAAGGCTCAAATAAGCCCCCTGAACCCCATGTCTTTGAAAAAGGGGGGAACTGCAAGGAACGGTGATCGAGAAGGACTAGGGTGGCCAACGTAGGATCTCCTCAAAGACCCAACCGCAACAGTTTCCCCCTTTCTCCATAACGCTACTGGGGGCCGACGAGAGGAAGGGAAGGGAACAAAAAAACATATATGCATATAACAGAAAAGAAAGAGAAGGTGTCTCCCACCCCTCCAAAAGGGAAATCTCAAGCAGACAAACAAGAAGAGCTTTACAAACCCCGTGCCTTTTCAAAAAGGGTAGAATTGTAAAGAACGATGACCCACAAGGACTAGGGTGGCCACCCCAAAACTTGCACTTATTTTCATCCTTCACGAACATCAAACCGGTACAACTCACCATTTTTTCTCTGTAAAGCTAGGGGCCAGAAAAATAAAAGTAAGAAAAACACATGAAGGAAAGAGAAGCAAAATTTTCCACCCACTCAAAGAAGGAGGCACAAATAGAGAACAAACATCCTAAGCCCCGTGCCCTCACAAAATGGGGTGAATCCCAAGAAACAATTATTGGGAAGGACTAGGGTGGTCACCCCAGGATCTTGCACTACCTTCCATCCTTTGCGAATGCTGATCCTCATTGATTGAACCTTTTATCCCTAAAGATTGGGGCCGAAAGGAGGAAGGGAAAAAATCAACGTGATAAAAGAAAATAAAATAAAGAGAGAACCAAAACATGGATTCCAGCAGATAAGATGAGGCTCAAACAAAAAATAGGCTTTCAAGGCCCTGTGCCCTCACATATAGGGGGGAACTACATTGATTGGTGATCGAGAAGAACTAGGTCTGCCACCCTAGGAACTCACACCACTTTTTAATCCTTCCAAAAACACCAATCCACAACAATTCCACCATTTCTTTGTAAAGCTAAGGACCAAAAAGACTCATAAGGGGAGGCTCAAACATAGTACAAGCATTCAAATCCCCGTGCCTTAGAAAAAATGGGGAAACTACAAGGAACGATAACTGAGAAGGACTAGGGTGGCCACCCTGGGAGTTTGCACTTCTTTTCATCCTTCTCGGACAAAGACCCACAAAAATTCCCACTTTTCCCCATAATTATAGGGACTGAAAGGGAAGAAAACGACATGAAAGAAAGAAAAACCAAACATCACCCACATGACACTCACAACAAAATTCCAATTTGATAGAAAGGGGGCCAAATTTCAATCAACACTAGCAAAAAAGAGGGCCACAACCACGCGAGGAGATGTTTGCTTAACCAAAAATAAAGAAAACAAGTCACCCAATCAAATGCATCCCACCTTTTGGCACCCTTCCACATAAATTACGACATAACATCCTTTCTATGTACACAACATAACAAGTGGCAATCAAAAAACCAAGTAGACAAGTCAAAACCTAAACTTGAACACTAGAAAATCCAAGGGCCATGATGAGACGAGTGTCTGGAGTATGTTACTACTGAAAGGTAAATGACCCACCAACCCACACAATGCATAAAACAAAAACTTCACTAATATAAAACCCACCCCGCTATTGCACCCCTCCTTTTATTGCATCCCTCCAAAGAGGATTTATCATAGGATGACACTCAATGCTGAATAAATCCAAGGCCCACAAATACACCGGTGGTGCAATGTCACACCCTAAAAAGAGGGAAGATCCCAAAGTGCATGTGTTACACAACCTTTTTTCACTATCCCCACAATCCCCAACTTGCACATTGGAGGGTCATTTCTATGACCAATAAGAGATGTCATGCTTTGCAAATACCATCCTTACATCCCTTTTGATGAAAGCAACATTCTTCTTGTTGACATTTCCCTAAGCAGAGCTGTGAAAATCCCTATTTTTTCCTTGGCGTGAGTAGCCCGTTACACCCTTGCACCGACCAGGAAATTTAACACTGAGCTTGCGCCAGGTGGTGCTCTGTGCTAGTTACGCACCCACGCCAAGCTATTTATGGAATGTTTTTTAAAAATAGAGGCATAGGTTCTATTCCAACCACCTCATGGATGAGTCATTGGGAGCGATTTAACAGAAACAACCACATACTCATTCCTTTAGTTAGTAGTTTCCACCTCCCTTGGAGCTCTCCTAAAGGATAGGACTCCCTCCCACCTTTGTATGGATCCCAACCTCCTCTCTTTCATCTATATAAGAAACTATCTCCTTTAGTAGAATCTAGATGAACAAATTATAGTTGAACAGTTGAATAAATGAACTAGGAGAATTATAATATAGCTAAGCTGCTAGAGAAGATAGAGTAATAAATATTATGTTGAGAGAGCTTCAGTCGATGAATTTTGAGAGAGCTTGATTCCAAATTCCCTGACCAATATTTGAGATGCGCTTCTTCTAAACCTCACTGGAGGAGACTGCGATGTCAAAGCATCGGCTGTACTCTTCCTTCTACTCATTAATATACATTACTACTGTTTGGTTCCACTATTGTGTCATGATGTTTATTTGATGCTGTAATATTCCTAATTAGCCCAAGCTAATAGGAGTATTCAATTTTGTTTTAATTTTATCTATCTCATGAATAAAATTATAAAGGAGGATCAATATAACTCCTAAGCAGCAAAATAAATCAATGATCAATGTGAAACAAGCTAAATCTATGCTATCTTGATAAACACACTTAAGTGTGAAAGACACTAGATCAATTGACTGGGTTAATAGGACCAAATCCACAGCACTGTCTACATGCAATGTATCTCATAAAGGCACAATGCAGTTCATTTTGGAGGCCATTCATGTGAATGGAGCTAAATCTTCAAGGTGGTTTAGGGTTTGACAAGGTTTCCAAATTATAAAAGGAGGAGGAGGAAACCAAGGAGAGGGGTGTTGATTATTCGATATTTCAGAAGGTGATGTCTGATTAGACATTCCTTATTCTCTGGCTGATTAGCTGAGAATAGTGTTGTTTAGAACTTGGGTGTTCCTGGTTGGGAATCCCAACTCCATCCTTAAGCAGCTCTTGGAGGAGACTTTTTCTATCTTTTCCACTATCAGGATTTGGGCCAAGCTTCATCTTCCAACCATTATTTAGATCCTGTTGAGAGTTTGATTTTTTTTGCAAGCTGCGGCAGTGGAAGCTAGATCTATTCAGATGTAGGAAAATATAGTGCCTCTTCTCGGTGAGTGTGTCTTTTAACCTCCTGGAAGAGTGTATTGGAGCACTGTAGCTACACTTTCAGATCTAGGCATCAAGCCTATTCAGTACTAAAGCTAACAGTGTAGTTTCTCTCCCATAGCTACGTTATCTGAAAGAAGGAAGTTGCAGGGTGTTTGAGCAACGTTTTGGAGGAGTGATCTATGGTGTTAGGGTCTCTCCTTGCACTGTGGTGATCCATAGATTGACCATCCAATCCATGTTAATTTTAGATATAATTCACATCTAGTTCTATTTACTGCAGAATTCCTGAATATTACTACAGGACTGCAAATTAGATCTCAGATCTACTCACTGATGTTGATGATTTTCTCAGATCCCCAAGGGGAGGGTATTAAGGAGCACATATAGTACAAAGATCTATATTGGATCCATATTTTTGTGTATAGATATGTTATATATCTTGTGTTTAATATATATCAGCTGTAGCATCAATAAAATAAGGTTGTCAGGCTTTGCAGTCCCATTTTGTTGTTGCAACACCTCAATCTTGAGCGTTTCTTCATGCAATTCTTCTGTTTATATATTGTACATTGTATGAACCATGCTATATATCTGATTTACTGATGTCCAGACCATATTTCATCCATCAACTTCAAAAAATCATGCTTCCTGTGCTTCATTAATTTCTGCAGTAGTCATGGGGATTGGGGAATTATAAGCCATATCGAGAGTGGGAGATCTATTTAATATAGCTAGAGTCATTTTTTTCTGCTCAAATTTGTTATTTGAGTCCCAAATGACCTAATCTACGAGATACCACCATCAATTTCCCTTATTTTTATCCTCATATTTGAAATTAACCTTTTTAGGGCATAAATTGCTACTTTTCCCAACTTTTGGCTCATGAAATGAAGTACAGTTTGCTGCTGTAGATTGGATTGATGGATATGTGTTTTTAACATTTCCTTTAAGTTTATTTGATGTTGCATATCCATTAATGTGTTTATACATTTCTTTAGTCCCCCATTGGGCATTTATCAAGCCATACTACGTGTGGGAGGCCTGTTTTCCCCACCTAGAAAGCTTTGTTTTTGATATCCTCTTGGATTTAGGAATTAGATACTCATATCTAAGGGATCCAAGTGCTAGTTTCAAATCCTGTAGCATCCATTCATGGAAAACATGTTTTCCAGTCATTCCTTGCTGAGAATTCCCATTTTGGAATATTACAGTGGTATCAAAGCATGATCTCTAGCTCAGCCTGTTAGATATAGCTATCAGAAGAATAAAGAAGAATACTGAAGAAATATTACACAAAGGACAAAGAGAAGATTTTTTCTAACACTCTCTCTCAAGCCATGCATGAATTGAAGTGTTAGCTCCCTATAATTAGCAAGATTGGCAAAGTCCAACTGCAGAGAGAACACTATTTCAACCACTTTGGGATTCTAGGATCTAGCTCTCCTGAATTCGGAGAGGGATCTCTCCAATAAGTGGAAAGATGGATTTATCTTTAAAACCTTTTGGGTAATGATATTAGGCTAGTTATGAATTCTGAGGGTTTTGTTTGTTTTTTATGGTTCAGCATGATTATTATTTGAGTGGAAAGTTCTAAATGGAAATATTTTCAAAGGTGTGAAGTTGCAAGCAATAAGAACAAGATTTGGCTAAAAAGATAGATGTAACGCTGGTTTTTAGTCCATTGGGCTATGGAGTCATAATAGGGTTTAATTGAAACAACAAGGTTCAAGAGTGGTCCATGGGGCAAGTCATCTATGTCTAAGGATCTCTTTAAAGTTTATTTTATGGAATGAAATGATACAACAAGAAGGGGAATTAAACAAATGAAGAACAAAGAGCAGCCTAAGATTAGGTAAGTACTTTGAAGCTATCCTGCTTTTGGCATACACTTAAGAAAGACATAAAAATAATCTAATATCTGCTAAATAATTTGAAACTAGCTAGCTTTTGATGCACTTTCAATAGAAAAAAATTTTAAACACAAAGGGAAACACATATGATAACGAAGAAAGGTCTAAGATCAGGTAAGGACATTGAACCTAGCCTTCTTTCAACACATTCTTAGGGAAACTTTCATATAGTATTTGGGGATAAAACTAAAGGACAGGGCTCACCATAACTTCCTCATTTCACCACTACTTAACATAAACTGAAAATAACATTTAAGAACAATATTTAGCTAAGATATTAGGATGAGGGAACGCCAACATTCCTAACTGCTCAAACTGAATTAAATTATTATTAAACAACACAATTTGGAAGAAAACATATAGATAAAGCTTATCAGTCAGAGAATGCTACTGATATACAGTAAATCCTAACTCTATGCTTGCTTTTATTTATCAGAGAGGATGGAAAAAGTGAAAACAGAAATAAAATAACAATTTACAATAAGAAATAACATCACCGTCGACATAGACCAGGATCCCATAAATCAGCTTGTATTGATGCGTCAAACTAGTTACAATCTTCAAGTCCAATGTTTCAGTTCAGCAATCATCTTCACTTCTCAGCCTAACTATTCTATCACAAGAAGAGCTTCAAGAGCCTTTGAACACTATTTACAATTAGAAGTTTCGAGTACAAGTATATTTCAAAGTTATGCAACCAACATTTTCTCATCTTCTGCAGGAGTATTTATAGAAGAAATGAGAGGTGGGATCTGATAAAATATCTCCTGGGTCAATTAATACAGACTTTAATACTTCTCAACCTTTGATGGGCTCGATGGAGAATTTTACAGATGTTCATCTGTATTAATTGTTTTACATTTAATATTTAAGCTCGGTGGGAGATTTTGTTGAGTTTAAGGCTCTGTTTCATGTTGTAATAACTATGCTAATATTTTGCATTAAGTTCGTTTGATAGAATTAACTATTTGGCTACGTTGAGACAACTATCTTCTTTTCCAATCATAACTCGGCCTTTGTTGAATGCTTTGAGGCTACAGGTGGCTTTGGGTAGATGAGAGGAATCAATTTTCCTCTGATGTGGCAAAGGAGGATCTTTCTGACTAATAAATCTTTTGATTTGTCTTTAATTGTGTTTTAATTCAGAGGATTAGGCTTTTTATTTTCGATCTTAGCCGTAATCCTCCAAAAATATGAAAACAGTCTTCAATCCTTCATTTATGCTGATTTAATCTTCAACACTGATACTCTTTTAGCTTTGATTTAATTCTCTATGTCTTGTTCATGTGCAGGTATGTACAAGGTCGATACGGCATAAATGCCCATGAAGCATCGACGAAACGTGAAGTTGAACCTTGCAGATGGTTTCTCTTTTATGAACAAAGGTGTGGGGATCCTCATCCCTGGCCTTTGGCTTTTCCTCAATATAATGGAAAAACAATTAAAACCTACATAAAACAATAAAAGTTAAGAAATCCTACATTTATGGGTAAAAATTCTTAGGAGGTTTCTGGTAGGAGCATGGCCGTTGGATGGCAGCATCCAATGGCGGAGATTGCGTGCGAAGATCAAAAGGGAAGCGGTTAATGAAATGGTGCAGAGGATTAAGTTTGGGTCGTTGATCTTACAGAGATCAACAATCAAAATAATTCGGGAGGAAATAAAGCAAAGGGGTCACTTTATAGAGAAATGGTGAAAATGTAAAGAAATAAGGTTAAAAAACCTTTTTCGGAGGAAACATGTTAAGAATTTGAAATTGGGGTTTTGGGATGATCATGGGCCATCAGATAAGACTAGGCCACGAGATCAACGACAAAGATTTTCATGTTAAAAACCCTTTGGAATATGGCGGGGGGCGATGGTGTAATGAGAAATTAGATCTAAGCCGTTGATCTACAAAGATCAATGTCAGAAAGCACGTGTGATGAATTATAATACAAATGGGGAAAAGTGGTTTTGGAGGAGAAAACCACGGGTTTCGTGTGGTGAAAGGGCGAGGAGGCAGTTTCACCTTTTTGAACGTGATATGCATTAGAGGCCACCACGTGTCATTCCAAAACATCTTATATTGCGTAAATTTTGTGGATTATAATTTTGTGGAGCGAGCGCGATATTGGATAGATGCGCGAGCAGAAGCAGGAAGGGTGGTTTCAATCTGAGCCGTTGGATCTAAGATGGATGGCTGAGATTTAAAACTAAAGAAGGCAGGGCCGATAGGAGGCAGGCCTGTCGGGGTTAATATGAGCTGTTAGATGGAACAAATCAACGGTTAGGATTGAACTGGGGTTTGAACGAAATAATACAAAGGCAGATAATGGGTTAATGAGGGCCACTGATCTACAAAGATCAACGTCTAAGATTTGGAAAAAAACATTATGAAGTGAGACACATGATTTAAACCAAATTCGGAAGACGCAATCTAGACTGTCCGATCTGGACACGTGGACAGTCCAGATGCAATTGAAGGCATGTAATCGGTGGGGGGAGAACTTGAATGGCACTGATGCAATTGAGCGTTGGCCGTCGATCTGAGGATCAGATTGATGGTGGGAAATAAATCGTAGGGGTCTGATCGGAAGGGGGAATAAAATGTGCCTGATGCAAAACTTGCGATGTGATATTGCGCCGACCATTGATTAGATTTAGATCAACGTTGGATATTTCTTCAAATAATGAACTGGTGAAAACCCTTTATAAGACATCAAAAAATTTATGAAAAGAAAAGGCTTTGGTTTTAGGGCGGGTTATATATATGAAATGGCTTGGCGCCTGTTTGCGGGGCCTATGGTTTATATGGAAAACAAAAGGTCCGGGGCTTATACATTTGGCTAATCGGGATCGAGACTTCGGATCGGGCTTTTCAATCTACCCATTTAATTTTCTCCGATGCGATTAGTGCCTTGGGACTTTAACTCTTGGTCCCGGGAATAGATTTACATGGAGAGAAGCAAAATGCGGGGGTTTATACAACAGGACTCAATCACATCAAAACAATGATGCAAGACTTTTCAATCTATCCATTTTCTTTAAAAAGACATTGTTCTGGCGGTTTTAGACCAAAACTTAGGAAGAGTGGCCTTTTTGAATTTACAAAGGGAAATACACATTAGAGATGGGTTTATACAATGTTTAGCACCTGATTGTGGGCCCAAGGGTTATATGAAGTGGTAATAAGATCGGGGGTCATAAAAAAAAGGGCTCATCAAATCAAAGGCTTTTAACATGGCAAATAGACTTGCGCACTCCGATTTCTCCAATGCGATAAGCGCCAAATGGGCTTAGCACTTGGTTCTAGTGCCAGGGCACATGTGGGGAAGTGGTTTAGGCTTAGCCCAAAGGGGCTTAAGCCTGCAATTAAAAAACTTTATTTTTTATGAAATTTTTCACAGTTTTTGATGGATTTGGGGGTTTCGGCAAAGTTTTAAAGTGAGTTTTAAACATTGTTAGGAGGATATTATGAAGGGGAAATGGGAGAAAATGGAGAATAGATGAATTTAATAGGGAATGGAGGGGTAAAAATTAAGGTTATTTTGAAGTGGGATGAAGGAAAAAATGGTGTTTCACAGCAGTCTTTTCTCTATGAAATCAACAAAATTTCATAGTTTAAAATGGAAACAGTAGTAAATATTTGAACAAAGGGCATGATGTCTTCATGAGTCTTCAAGAGATAAAAATTTTAGAAATAAAATTTGTTTCTTGAAGGCTCCAAAAATTATTTAGCCACCTTTTGATATAACACATTTTATAGGTGGCTAACAGTGGCTCCACTTGGGGATGGTGCCTTCTTGAGGGCATCAAGAACTTCAGACTTGCATTCTCTGGGAGGCTGATCAGTGCCTTATCCATTGGGCTACAACTTTCTTACTTGGACGATATTATTTTGTTCTGAAAACATGTTATCAGCCATAAAAAACAATGGATCTTCATCAACACAAGCTTTCTACCTACCCAATCCTATTGATCTAACATTTTTTCTTCTTTAGAGTGCACTTGGATTGGAAAACTCTTTTACAACATTTTATTCTTTTGAAAGCATAAATATAATCTAATTCTATTCCTTATTTATCCATGAAATTAGATTAAACTCTTGAGTTCATATGCTTCTCTACCTAATCTACTAATCTGTTAGGATTAAACAGTCTAACAGCTTTTTATTCACTAATTTCTAAAACATAAATTTAAAAGCATTCATGTTAGGATTGAACAATCTAACTGGATTTCGGATCTATGGCATAAAAGATAAGCTACACATAGATATTAATTCATAGAAAATTAAATCAAAATGGAAGGCTCAAGATCTGAAATTTCAAAGCACTTCCTTCATCTTTTTTCAGCTCTGTTTTGACTTTTGTTTGAGTTGTTCTTTCCTTAAAATCTGGTTCAGATTTTGTGCTGATTAGAACTAGTTTTACCTCTTCTTTGACTTAGAATTTGAAATATATTGGAGTCATTATTCCTTTGGACACTTACATTCATATTTTGAGCATGTTCAAACCTTTAATTTCTAACCTAATCTATCTAACTAATAAGCCAAGATTAAGTTGTTTGGCAAATCAAATTCACTAAACTATCAGCAGACACTTTAAAACTAACTAGTCCTGATTAGGCTGTATGGCAAACTAGAAGTGTGTTCTTCAAGAGTGGCATTTAAGCTTGCACACTTTCAGAATTTATTTCTCTTTTTGGTATGGGGCTATACTTTTATTGTTTTTACAATCTGCCCTCTTTTCTTTCTTCTATTGCTTTTGTATTTTTGTATTTTTGATTTTTCTTTGGAGACCAAAATCAACAACTATCTAAATGCTCATAACTAAGCTATATTGGCATTCCTATCTAATATAATATAACTTGGAATATTTACATTATCATATGATACAAAAATTCCAATGCAGCCAGCTGAGTAATGTCAAGAAGAAGAAGAAACTCTGGTTGTTTGTCAGAAGTATCCATAGTACATTTTGAAGATTAATCTTCAAAACCAAGACTATCATAGAGGGTGATAACTTCTCATGTATTTGGTTGTTGCAAAGGATTAGTGCTTGATAATTTGAGCCAGTTGGGATTTCCACACACTCATCCAAAGGATCAGTAAAGAAAGGATGAATATTCTCTTCTTTCTGGTCCTCCATGTCTGATAGATTGTCTTCTTCCAAGACTTCAGCTTTGAGGACTGCATTTTCAGTATGTGGCTTGGAAGTATCATCATCTTTAACCTGAAAAATAACAAGCAGTGAAATATATTTTTTCTCTAAATCTATTCTTGCTTCTATTATAAATTCAGGCTCTTTGGATGACATATTGTCATTAGTGAAGGGAGAAGACTCTTCTTGGAAAGATGGTATATCCACAGTAAGACAGTCTTGTATTTTTTTTTCTCCTTCATCTCCCTCATCATATGAACTAGAGGATTCATCATATTTGGAAGTATTGTCCTCTTATACCCTTGGTATGCTTGGATTTAGTGGATTGAATTCTGTGAAGAGGCTATTATAATCTTGACCTAGGGTGTGTACAAAGGTTATCTCCTTTTGAAAAGAAGGCTCCTTTTGCTCAAAAATTTCTTTATTGCTCTTCTCTTCACCCTTTGAGTTGAAATAATGTTGATTCCAAATTATGTGAAAGATATTTTTGATGGATTGAAATGGGTGATTTCTACTTTCAAGTTGATGATGGTGAAACTCATAACACCAATTGAATGTTGGTGGCCCTGCGTGATTAGTTTCTGCTTGGAACTCATTATCATCATTAGACTGATTAAAATTTGGAAAATCATCAGAATAAACAATTTCATCAGTCAAGCATATTGGGTCACTAGTTTTCTCTTCCTTTAGTTGATCTACATGTTTATTTTTTGTATTAAGACAACGAGATGGAGTACGTAGATGTGCGATAACGTTTGGTTCAAATGAAGGTTTGGAGGTTGGCAGTCTGTTCAATACTGAATCAATATCTTCCTTTGTTAGAAGAGAAGGGGTTTTATTTTTTCTTAGAACAGAGGTACAAAAATCCTCCTTGTCTTGTGTTGGTTGATTTTGAGGCTTGATGTCTTCTTGATCCTCTTCTAGGGGAACTTCACTCATGCTTGTAGGGACACTTTGAGGATTTTCTATTATTTCTTGATCTTCTTGTGTTTCAGAAAATTTCTCATGATTTTTATGATACTCATTTTGAATACAAGGTTCATGAGTTATTTTCTGTTCATTATAAGGATGCCATTCTTGTTGTATAGTTTGAAAAGAGTTATAACACAAAGGAAGGGTTTCTATATGTGTTAGTGTCCCCTCAATTTCAGCTTTCGTTTTTTCCAAATGGCTGCTTGTTTCCTCGAAGAACTGCTCATTATTAGCATTTGCATTTTGGTCATGAAATTCTCTTATCAACATAGTACAAGACATAGGGAGGTAATCAAAATTTTTTTGACAAACTTCTTCATTGCTTTCTATGTAAGTCTACCCATCATTTTTTATAAAGTGTTGATCATAATACATGTCTTGGTCAATGTCTTGATCTTGAGGTGATTGGGCTTGTCTTTGATTAGTAGAAAACATAGCTTGCTCTAGATCATCAATATTCATATTAGCCATCAGCCTATCCATTCTCTTTCCAAGCATGTACATCATCTTTTCCATCATGATTTCTTGTTTATTTTCTTTATAATCTTGTTGATCATACATGTCTTGTAGTGGTAGAATTTGTGTTTTCTCAGGGAAAGGTATATGATTTTCTGGATCACCAACGTTTAAATTAGCCATAAACCTATCCACCCTTCTTCCAAGCATGTACATCAACTTTTCCATCATGGTCATATGTTTGTCATCTAGGTCTATATGTTTGTAAATCAGAAAAGAGGTCATTGTGTATGTTCAATCAGTTCAAGGTCTTCTACCAGTGGAGTCATTTGGTCTTTTGGGAGTTTCAGAGTGTGGAGTAGCCAGGTGGAAGATTTCTAGCTCCAAAGGAGGTAAAATTTTTTATGGTCCACCACCATGTACCAATCTAGAAAGATTCTTGGTGTTATCAGTCTTAAGATGTACTTAAACTGTCATAAACATAGATCGTCCCCCGTGGAGTCGCCATAAGATGTTAGCTCCCTGTAATTAGCAATATTGGAAAATTCCAACTAGAGAAAGAACATTATTTCAACCACTTTGGGATTCTAGGATCTAGCCCTCCTGAATCTAGACAGGGATCTCTCCAATAAGTGCAAAGATGGATTTATCTTTAAAAGATTTTGGGTAATGATATTAGGCTAGTTATGAATTCCGAGGGTTTTTTTTGTTTTGGATGGTTGAGCATGATTATTATTTGAGTGGAAATTTCTAAATGGAAATATTTTCAAAGGTGTGAAGTTGCAAGAAATCAGAACAAGCTTTGGCTAAAAAGATAGATATAACGCTGGTTTTTAGTCCATTGGGCTATGGAGTCATAATAGGGTTTAATTGAAACAACAAGGTTCAAAAGTGGTCCATGGGGCATGTCATCTATGTCTAAGGATCTCTTTAAAGTTGATTTTATGGAATGAAATGATACAAAAAGAAGGGGAATTAAACAAATGAAGAACAAAGAGCAGCCTAATATTAGGTAAGTACTTTGAAACTATTCTACTTTTGGCATACGTATAAGAAAGACATAAATGTAATCTAAGATCTGGTAAGTACTTTGAAACTATCCAGCTTTTGATGCACTTTCAATAGAAAAACATTTTAAACACAAAGGGAAACACATATGATAATCAAGAAAGGTCTAAGATTAGGTAAGGACTTTGAACCTAGCCTGATTTCAACAAATTCTTAGGGAGACTTTCAAACAGTATTTGGGGAAAAAACTAAAGGACATGGCTCACCATAACTTCCTTATTTCATCTCTAATTAACATAAACTAAAAATAACATTTAAGAACAATATTTAGCTAAGACAGTAGGACGAGGGAACGCCAGCATTCCTAACTGCTCAAATTGAATTAAATTATTTCTAAACAACACAATTTGGAAGAAAATATATAGATAAAGCTTATCAGTCAGAGAAGGGTACTGATATACAGTAAATCCTAACTCTGTGCTTGTTGTTCTTTATCACAGAGGATGGACAAAGTGAAAATAGAAATAAAATAAAAATTTACAATAAGAAATAACATCACCGTCGACATAGACCAGGAACCCATAAATCAGCTTGTATTGATGCTTCAAACCAGTCACAATCTTCAAGTCGAATTTTTCAGTTCAGAAATCATCTTCGCTTCTCAGCCTAACTATTCTATCACAAGTACAACTTCAAGAGCCTTTCAACACTATTTATAATTAGAAGTTTCGACCACAAGTATATTTCAAAGTTATGCAACCAACATTTTCTCATCTTCTAAAAGAGTATTTATAGAAGAAATGAGGAGGTGGGATCCGATAAAATATCTCCTGGCTCAATTAATACAGACTTTAATACTTCTCAGCCTTTGATGGGCTTGATGGAGAAGTTTACAGATGTTCATTTGTATTAATTTTTTTACATTTAATATTTAATCTCAGTGGGAGATTTTGTTGACTTTAAGGCTCTGTTTCATGTTGTAATAACTCTGCTGATATTTGGCATTAAGTTCATTTGGCATAATTAACTATTCGGTTGTGTTGAGGCAGATAATTTCTTTTCTGATCATAACTTGGCCTCTATTGAATGCTTTGAGGCTACAGGTGGCTTTGGGTAGCTGAGAGGAATCAATTTTTCTTTGATGTGGTGGTGAAGGCTCTTTCTGACTGATAAATATTTTGATTTTTCTTTAATTGTGTTTTAATTCAGACGATTAGGCTTTTGATTTTCGATCTTAGCCGTAATCCTCTAAAACTATGAAAACAGTATTCAATCCTTTATTTCTGCCGATTTAATCTTCAACACTAATACTCTTTTATCTTAGATTTAATTCTTTGTGTCTTGTTGATGTGCAGGTATGTACAAGGTCCATACGGCATCAATGCCCATGAAGCATCGACAAAACGTGAAGTTGAACCTTGCATATGGTTTCTCTTTTATGAACAAAGGTGTGGGGATCGTCATCCTCGGCCTTTGGCTTTTCTTCAATATAATGGAAAAACCATTAAAACCTGTATAAAACAATAAAAGTTAATAAATACTGTGTTTATGGGTAAAACTACTAAGGAGGTTTCGCGTAGGAGCATGGTCATTGGATGGGAGCATCCAATGGTGGAGATTGCGTGTGAAGATTAAAAGGGAAGCAGTTGATGAAATGGTGCAGAGGATTAAGTCCAGGTCGTTGATATTCGAGAGATCAACAGTCAAAATAAGTTGGGAGGAAATAAAGAGAAGGGGTCACTTTATAGAGAAATGGAAAAAGTGTAAAGAAATAAGGTTAAAAAACCCTTGTCGATGGAAACCTGTTAAGAATTTGAAATTGGGGTTTCGGGATGATCGTGGGCCGTCGAATAAGACCAGATCACGAGATCAATGGCGAAGATTTTCACGTTAAAAACCCTTGGAATATGGTGGGGGGTGATGGTGTAATGAGAAATTAAATCTGAGCTGTTGATCTGCAAAGATCAACGGTAGAAAGCATGTGAGATGAATTATAATACAAATGGGGAAAAGTGGTTTCGGAGGAGAAAACCATGGGTTTCGCGTGGTGGAAGGGCAAGGAGGTAGTTTTGCCTTTTTGAATGTGATATACGTTAGAGGCTGCCATGTGTCTTTCCAAAATAGCTTATATCACGTAAATTTTGTGGATTATCATTCGTGCTTGAAGTTACGTGAAATGGAATGTCAACCATTAGATCTGAGGCCTCAAATCTAACAGTGGGGAGCGAGCACGATATTGGATAGATGCATAGGCAGAAGCGGGAAGGGCAGTTTTAATCTGAGCCATTGGATCTAAGATGGATGGCTAAGATTTAAAATTGAAGAAGGCAAGACCCACAAGAGGCAGGCCTGTCGGGGTTAATATGAGCCATTAGATGGAAAAAATCAATGGTTAGGATTGAACTGGGGTTTGATCGAAATAATACAAAGGTGGAGAATGGGTTAATGAGGGTCGTTGATCTGCAGATATCAATGGCTGAGATTTGGAAAAAAACATTATGAAGAAGGACACATGATTTAAACCAAAGTCAGAAGACGCAATCTGGACCGTCCGATCTGGACACGTGGACAGTCCAGATGAAATCAGAGGCATGCGATCGGCGGGGGGAGAACTTCAATGACACTGATGTGATTGAGTGTTGGTCGTCGATATGAGGATCAAATCAACGGTTGGAAATAAATCATAGGGGTCCGATCGGAAGGGGGAATAAAATGCGCCTGATGCAAAACTTGCGATGCGATATTGTGCCGACCGTTGATCAGGTTTAGATCAACGGTGGAGATCTCTTCAAATAACGAACCAGTGAAAACCCTTTATAACACATCAAAAAATTTATGAAAAACAAAGGTTTTGGTTTCGGGGTAGGTTATATATATGAAATGGCTTGGTGCCCATTTGCGGGGTCTATGGTTTATATGGAAAACAAAAGGCCCAGGGCTTATACATAGAAAGGGCTAATCGGGATCGAGACTTTGGATCGTGCTTTTCAATCTACGCATTTAATTTTCTCCAATGCGATTAGCACTTTGGGACTTTAACTCTTGGTCTCAGGCGTAAGGGGGTTTTAGAAAAGTTTTAAAGAGAGTTTTAAACTTTGTAAAGAGGATCTTATGAAGGGGAAATGGGAAAAAATGGAAAACATAGGAATTTCATACGGAATGGAGGGGTAAAAATGAAGGTTAGTTTGAAGTGGAATGAAGGAAAAAATAGCATTTTAAAGCAGTCATTTCTCTATGAAATCAACAGAATTTCAGAGTTTAAAATGGAAACAACAGTGAAGATTTGAACAAAGGGCATGATGTCTTCATGATTCTTCAAGAGATAACATTTTTAGCAATAAAAATTGTTTCTTGAAGGCTCCAAAAATGACTTAGCCACCTTTTGATATAACAAATTTTATAGGTGGCTAACATGAAGGAAGAAATCAGGGGAATGAGCAGGAGAAGACATGAAAATCCTTCAAGGAGTTCTTCTCATGAAGAAATCCCCAATACTTCTTATTCTGTGTGTGAGCATTCAGCCACACAATCTGATCTACAATGCTATAAAACACTGTTACAGGTCAAAATACCTCCTCATCAGCTCAGAGGGGAAGACAAATATGGAAGAAGTACAAATACCTAAATTAAACCTATTTCTGCTAGGGTAACGCATATATAGAACAGAACAAGAGCGTTATAACGTAGTCAAGCAATACATTGACCGCGTTATTGGCTAGGGCAACGCTCTGTTTACACGGGAGGGACGCGTTACCCATGTTTTAAGTTTGAATTGGGAAAAGAGCGCGGAGAAAGATTTGAATCTCCAACTTTCCCTCACAAAGGAGTCAGTGCACAAAGGAAACTGCAGAAGCACCAATTCATTATTGGTCATTGCCATAGAAGACTGAAATCCAAGAGAGGCAAAAGCATGAAGATCAAATAAACATCTAAGCCTTTTCCATTCCAAACTAGTGGAAAGAGAAGGGAAACAATGGCCTTCTCCCTCTCCTATAAGAAGGAGCTGAAGGCTCTTAATTGGAGGTCGAAGGATTGCTCAAATTTCTTGCATACTTGTGGAATAGAGAATAGTGTGACATTGTGAAGGCCAAGAGTCAAAGAGGCTCCTAGAGAGTTTGTTGACTTGGACTTCTTCACTAGAGAGAGAAGAGAGATTGGGAGACTGAGGAGGGCTTGGTACAACCGATGGTTGTAATCCTCCTTCATTCAAAATCAATAGAACTATGTTCGTTTTGTCCATTCAATGCTTAATGTTATATTGTTGTTTCAATATTTGCTTATTATGATATGAATGGCTCAGATGTGTATAATCTATATGTTTATTATTGATTTAATTAATAGAATACTTGTTATATTAGAAGTTACGTGGGTGCTTTGACTGATTGCAGATCTCAGATTTGGAGCCGGCGAAGAAGGACTCTTACTTTGCTGCTCAGCGTTCTCCAAGAGATTCCAAGACAGTCAAAGAGGTAATTCTCTATTGTATTCCTTCAAGTTATTTCAAGCTAAATATGAACATGCTCATGCCATCTTTGTGAACAGCATAGCTAATCTTACTGTCTGCCTTGGGCACCGGAAAGCCCTGAGAGGGATATACGAAAACCAACCACCCAAGCAGTTTACCCTAAAGCAGAATTGGCGAATCCGCTGGGGAGTGTCCCCATAGTTTCCGGACTATTTCTTCCTTCATTTCTTCTCTCCTCTGTTCAGTATCCTTCTGACCATTTTTTGATGCCTAGTAGACATACCAAACGCTTGCAGAGTTCAACCCTGTTCCTATCTGGCCAAATGAAGAGCTTTTCCTTGGTTAACGCGACCTATGCAGTTTATCCAGTGCGTTATAACGCGGTCTAGGCTTAAATACAGTGCGTTATAACGCTGTATTTTCTCACAGACAGAGCGTTACTCAGCCAAAAACCCTGATGTTCACTATTGTGACTGTGTTTTAGCTGTAGATTTTTTTGGCCACCAGTACCTTTTACAGACTGAATCCCTGTGCTTGTCTGCTAAAACTGGCATTGATTATTTTTTTCTCTTATTTAGTTAGTGTGCAAAGCATTTACTTTTTTAAAGAGATTTTTTTTTTTTTCTGCATTTAGTTGAGTTTATTCTGAAAAGTTTAGTTCACAGACTGTTAAAGAGGTAGATACAAGTCTGAATCTTGAAAGTTGAGCTGTGTTATTTACATGTTGGTGCATGGATGATTGAAAAAGAAACCTCTCCTTGTAGAAACACTGTTCATTGAAGTTAATATTTAGAGCATGTTTTGCATGGTTTATTGAGTCAAGAGTCTCACTATACTTCATACGTCCATTCCCCCTCCGCAAGACTAATAACAAAGTACACTAAAAACAAAGCGATAATAAAATCAATCTAATAACTCTTTTTGAGCTCACACAAACAATAGTTCAGGCTAGGATCTTGGGTTAGGACAGTGAGAAAACTACCCAAGATCTCAAAACTTGAAAACTAGAGTCATTAACGAGTGAAATCCTGCTACACTCACATTATTGGGACCGTTCCTTTACAGGAGCTCAACGCGAGACAACACTTGGGTGCACTAGAAGGTAGCCCGCCTTCGACTGCATCCTGTGGGTGTGTTATATACTGGGGTTCCCTTCGGGGATGTCGAAACTAGATCAGAGATCTAGGTATTCTGCCCATATAGCACACTGTCCTTGACCGTGGACCCCCCTGATAGTGTCTGTGATTTGAGGTATCCTTAGTGGCTATACTTTTAGGGACTTACACAAGGTGACTGGGACGGGCTGTCCTGGTACCTGAAACAGACGGACCTACTCTATCTTCAGTCTTTAGGAGGGTACTCGTCTTCACGAGAGTGCTTACACCTATCGTCTGGGGTTTGGGCGAAGCTCTAGAGTAACCGTAACTGTACTTTCGACCAACCCTCTCTGTATGCTATTGTAAGACTGGATTTCATCACCAGTGAACGGTAGTACTCAGACAGGGCACCCTATACTGGCTGCTTGCTGATTGATTTTAGAGAGTCTTTTCTTTTTAGTAAGTGTGTGGTTACTGTCACTTGAGACTTTATAATATATCACATTTTAAATAAAATTTGTTAAAATTAAACCAGTCACCGTGGCGTCCCCTGACCCACGCCGTCTGTCTCGACGACAGCAAGGTCTACCTCCTCTCACTCTAGAGGAAAGATTGAACCTTGGTGAACCCGGGCCTTCTACGGAAGAGCAGTCTCCTCTGACTAATCTGGACTATCACATAGACCCTTATCAGCCGGAACTCCCGGAGGACCCTTTCACTGAAGGTGTTTTACCTAATTACAATCCTCTGCTCACTGATCCGTTAGGACCTGTGATAATCCAGATTCCACCGCGCCAAGATATGTCTGCAGCAACACCAACATCTATTTCTCCACCGGTATCCACAGGGTCGATACCAATGGCAACCATTCCTGGTTCGCCATCATCTTCCCCGCCGGTGGTCAGTTCTATGCCATTACTGGGTAACCCCAGTAGTCAACATATGCCTACCCCCAACCCTATGGTCAACACAACTGTCAGTAGTTTACCGAACCCTTCGGCATCTACTCCTACCGTGACCACGTTGGGGACCACGATAGCTCCTCCCACGAGCACGACTACTTCGGTGCCCTTTAACAACCCTTTCGGTTGGAACCCTCTGTTGAGTTCAAACCCCCTGGCCACTATACCAGGGGGCAGTGTTATCAGTACACAGGTAGCAGGGAATATTTCTCTTCCTATGCAATCCTTAGGACAAATGGGAAAACCCATTGTAAATACTATCCCCTTAAGTGGTTCAAACATAGGTGTAGGATCTATACCGTTGCCAAATTATGCAAGTACTAGTATGCCTCCGGGAAACTCTATTGCATCCATTTGGACTAACCAACCCCAACCTCCATCTGGAGTGGGAGGGCACTTTTTTGCTGGGGACAACCAACCGTTTGCCCCTCAATACACTATGCCCTATGGACAGCAACCGTATGTTCCTACTCCTCCACCTATGGGATTTTTTTATCAAAGTCCCACTTACCCTTCCGGTAACACATGGATGGGGGGACCCTATGGTCCAAGTAGTCAGCCCATACTGCCTTGGTTAGACTCGGGGGAAAATCCACAATTGCCTTTCTTGGCAGCTTTGGACATACCCGACATCCATAAGCTGACAAACGACCCCATCAACCACAACTCGCTTTGGCCTCCTATACCGCATAAGATTCCTTCAGATATCCCGAAGTTCGACGGGAAGCATGGAGATGACCCGGCCGCACACATCACTACCTTCCATTTGTGGTCCATATCCAATTCCATGGTAGATGATAGTGTCCGCCTTCGACTATTCTCCCGCACCCTTACAGGCAATGCCGCCAAGTGGTACATTGAATTACCACGCGCCACCATCAATACGTTTGGCGCTTTAGCGACGAAGTTCTTAAAGAACTTTCAACTACCAATTAGAGTGGAAACCGGCACAGAATTGTTAACATCACTGCGCCAAGACACCGCCACCCACATCTCTGACCATATTCATGAATGGAGACGTAGGAGGAGGCTCGTCAAAGTGCCAATACCGGACCACCTCTTGGCCAATTGGTTTTGCAATTCTCTGTTACCCCACATCTCTAAAGACATTGGCCTTTCTGGTGTGGTGACAGAAGATCAATGTATTCGTCGTACCTAACACCTGGATTTAATCTATTCACAATCCAGCACGCTTTACGATCTGCTCCCCCATGCGCCTGGTAACCCGAACCCTCCGGCTACTCAGAAAACCGGTGCTCACGCCGATGGTCTCGTTGGTGCGATCTCTGGTGTAGCCACCAATCAGTCTTGGGGGCAAACCTCCCAGCCATCCTCGGCTGCCACCGCCCCCCATCAAACGACTCCTCTCCCTTCCGCTGAGGTAAATTCGGTGCAAACCTCACAAAACCCAACGGGAAAAATAGGAAGAATAAGAAGAAAACATCTTCTTCGGAAGAGCAGTCGAATAATCAGAATAACTCTAATCATAAAAATGCTGCTAATGAAAAAGGAAAGGATAAACCCATGAGATTTCCTTGTAAAATCTGTGCGGAGGACCACTTGACATACAAATGTCCTCGGTTGCAGGAATGCACTGATTTTATTGCTAACAAGGATTCTGGGAGAACACCTGCCGTTCTTCACAATCCTTTTCCCAATCAACAGCAGCAACATCAACATATGGTTGACAACCCGCCACAACCCCATCAACGGGGCAATGGTGGTTCGCATCCTTCCGGCGAAGGACCATCTGCCATTTATGGCATCGAGAGTATTGACCTTCAAACTCATGCCAAGCTTTATGGAACTCCTACCATAGATGCTCAGGAACCTGGAACTAGTTCCAATCCGCCGCCGCCCAACGATTTGCATATCGAAAGGCCTACTGTTGAACCTGTAATTCATCCCCCTAAAGGGACACTTCAACGCATGACTCATAATACCTCTGCACGTGCAGCCCAAAACTACAATATTGTAGAAGATTTGGCGCAGGCACCGTCAGCTATGTCTGCACTTGAAGTATTACAAACCTGTCCAGCACAAAGGAAAGCCTTGCTTTCAGCCATTGGTGGAATACATCCCCAGGATTCCATGCTAGCAGTCTTTGATATGGAAAAGGCTAAACCTCGCCTCTCGCATCAACTCGCATTCCAGGTGCAGGTTGTATCGAAAGGGAGACCCATCCATCGCATTGTCATAGATGAAGGTGCTTCGACCTGCGTTATGTCACAAGCTTGCTGGCTGAATTTAGGTTCTCCTACTCTAACCCCGCCATCGAATTCCCTTAAAGCTTTCGATGGCTACAGATTCCTACCCAAAGGTTACCTTGCTAGCTTTCCCATCACTCTGAGTGGGAAAACGGTAAACGTGGACGTTGAAGTCGTAGAGCGTCATCTCGACTATAATCTATTGCTCGGTCGCAGTTGGTCTTATGCTATGACCGCCATCGTGTCTTCGGTCTTTCGACTCATCCTATTTCCATTGGATGGGAAAATAGTCACGGTCGACCAGCTATCCTTCTGCACCCCTGATTATTCCACTTTACCAAGTAGCTCTGTACCTCTAATAGGAGGTGTCCCTGACTCTTACGTCAGTATCAGTACCGGTCTTCTGAAGGCATCTTCCCTACTGGGTTGTTTTCCTCTACCGCCGCCGCAGATCCCAAACACGGTTGCAATGATATCCACCTCTTCAGATGGCTCTATCGACCCATGGATCATCCCGGCACCTTCAGATATTGATTCCTATGGAGATCAGATGTCGCTTTCGCCGGTTGAGTTGGCTTACCAAGCCATCCAAACCGCATCTGAACCCTCCACTGATATGGTTTCGACCACAGGTACGACCCTCTCTCCCATAAAAGTTCTCTCTAAGGATCTCCTCAATGAAGTCTGGCCTACATACAAAGCTATTCGAGAGATCATGTCATTAGAAGAACGACCTTGGGGAGAGTTCCACCATCGCGCTTCGACGATTGATTTGGAGGCGATAAAAACTGAAATCCCGTCTTTTGACCAACCTGAGATAGTTCCCTCCTCTTATACGACTGTCCACACTATCGATTCAGAAGGGAACATGGGTAATCTTTCCAAGACACTACTCATTGATATCTCGGTCAAGACAGGTATCGTGGAAAATATTCAAATTGGAGCCGACTGCAATCCTGAGGAAATTGCGGCCTTCACATCTCTTTTTAAAGAATTCCGCGATGTCTTTGCTTGGTCTTATGATGAAATGCCCGGCATAGATCCTTCTATTGTCGAGCATGAAATCAAGACTTATGAAAATGCTAAACCTATCCGGCAATGACTCAGACCTGTCCACCCGCGCAAAGCAGCCGCCATCAAAGTCGAAGTTGAAAAACTTTTAAACGCTGGCTTCATTTACCCCGTTTCCTTAACTGAATGGGTTTCCAATCCGGTTCCCGTTGATAAAAAACAAGGCACTATTCGAGTTTGCGTCGATTATCGCGATCTGAACGCCGCTTGTCCAAAAGAAAACTATCCTACGCCGTTCATTGATCAAATTCTAGATGATTGTGCCGGATGCGAATCTTTTTCCTTCATGGATGGATTCTCGGGATACAACCAGATTGCCATAAAAAAAGACGACCAGCATAAAACTGCTTTCATCTGTCCTTGGGGCATCTTTGCGTATAAAAAGCTCCCATTCGGCCTGAAGAATGCTGGAGCAACTTTTCAGCGGGCTATGGACTATGCTTTTCATGACATTCGACATATTGTACAGGCATACTTGGATGACCTCCCGGCTCATTCCAAGAAGCGACGAGACCACCTGGCTCATTTAAGAGAAATTTTTGCTAGGTGAAGGTTCTACAATATACGTTTGAATCCTCATAAATGCGTATTTATGGTCGAGTCCGGACGATTGTTAGGTTTCATTGTTTCCAAGCATGGGATTAGGGTTGATCCTGATAAGGTCAAAGCAATTGTAGAATTTCCAGCACCACAATCCATCCTTCAACTCCAAAGCTTGCAGGGGAAGGCAAACTTTTTGCGTCGTTTCATCGTTAACTACGCTGAGATGACGAAAGGATTCATGCGATTGTTGAAGAAAGGAACACTATACTTGTGGGATGACCAAGCTCAATGGTCATTTGATGCTTTAAAACATGCACTTGTTTCAGCCCCACTCCTTAGTGCCCCCGATTATTCACGCGACTTTCTCCTTTATCTGGCAGCATCACCATCCTCACTTGGAATGGTTTTGGTTCAAGTACACGATGATGACAGCGAACATGTGACTTACTATTTATCTAAAGGTCTCATTGGACCTGAATTACGTTATTCACGTGTGGATAAACTCTCTCTAGCGGTAGTTTTCGCCGTCACCTGGCTCCGACACTATATATTGCTGCGACAGACCACGGTGATTGCTTTGGAGAATCCCATGCGACATATCTTGTCTAGACAAATTATTGGAGGGAAATACTCCAAATGGATCGTCATTCTCCAACAATTTGATTTGGTGTTCACAGCTGCCAAAGAAAAGAAATCCCTGGTCTTCGCCGAATTACTATCGGACCTTCCCAGAATCGACCCGGCAGAGGTAGCTCATGATCCATTCCCTGATGAATCTGTCTACTTGGTCGACTCTTTGGGCCCCTGGTATGGAGACATCTTAGTCTACCTACAAACTCAACGCTTCCGCCCAACTCTCACGTCTGATGACCGTCGTTGTATTCGCCACTAAGCAAAGCACTACCTCGTGCTAAACGATACACTATATCGTCGTGGTGTTGATACTATTCTCTGACGTTGTCTCACTATCGATGAGGCAGAACGCATTTTGAATGACTGCCATGCAGGGGCATGTGGTGGTCATCTTTCGGGCATAGCTACTGCCCAAAAAATATTGCGCGCTGGTTACTGGTGGCCCACTTTGTTTAAAGATTGCATTGCAGCAATCCAAAAATGCCATCCATGTCAAATTTTCACAAATAAAATGCGCGCACATCCTAACCCCCTTCACCCGGTTATCTCCGTTGGTCCTTTTGCTAAATGGGGAATTGACTTTATCACCTGCAATCCCGCTTCGGAAAATGGACACAATTACATCGTAGTTGCAGTCGATTATTTTACAAAATGGGCGGAAGCCCTTCCCACTTTTAAGGCCGACGGCGAAACCGCCACTCTTTTCCTGTTTAATCAGGTAATCTGTCGGTTCGGCGTACCCCTATCGATTGTCACCGATCATGGATCTCACTTTCAAAATCATATGATGACTGAATTAACATCCATGCTAGGTTTCCAACAAGATCAATATTCGTCTTACTTTCCTCAAGCTAATGGTCAAGTAGAAGCCGTAAATGGCGTTCTCAAAACCATGATTCGTCGATTGGTCGGAAACCATAAAACCACATGGCATCGAAATTTATATTCTGCGTTATGGGCATACCGAACGTCAGTTAAAACTGCCACAGGCTTCACACCTTTCCAACTTGCTTTCGGCCTAGAGGCAGTACTTCTGATTGAGTGCGAAATCCCATCGCTTAAACTGGCCGTTGAACTCCTGCCTGGCACCACCGCCACAGAAGAGTGCTTGCTCTCGCTCGATCATTTGGACGAAACTCGTCGAGATGCTACACTAGCACTCGAAGCTCACCAGCGCCGAGTTAAAGCTCAATACAACAAATCTGTCAAGCCTCGTTCTTTCCAAGAGGGCGATCTTGTTCTACTTTATGATCAAAAACACGACCTCTTGGGGGCAGGAACACTCCAACCATTGTGGCTTGGTCCTTACATCGTTACTAAAGCCCTCTCAAAAGGAGCTTACGAACTACAGGACTGTAATGGAGTTCCACTCGAGGAGCCCCGCAACGGGCTCTATCTGAAGAAGTATTTTGCCTAGTTTCACACTAGGCATATGCTTTGTAATTTTATGTATATAAGTTTTGCCTATTTTTATTTTTGATGCTTCTAGATTATTTGTTTGGTTTAAAAGTGTTTTTCTCATGTAATATTTTTCTTTCGCACAGATGTCATCACACTCGTTATCATACGTCGGGTATGCGGACGGTGCTAGTCATCACACTAGACACATTGCTTCAGCTGCTTGGGTTCTCTATACTCCTGAGTCGGACCTTCTTGGTTCCGAGGGAATCTTCCTGGGTAACGCCACCAACAATGTGGCCGAGTACATGTCAGTGATCCAACTCCTCACGGAAGCGGCATCTCGTGACATCTCCGATTTAGTGGTCAGGTTAGACTCCCAACTCATCATTATGAAATTAAACAATCATTACCGTGTCCGCCACCCTGTGTTGTTACGTTATTTTTTACGAGTGTGACTTTTGGAACGTCAATTTCAAACAATCACATTTGAGCACGTTCCTAGGGAATTTAATGCATTAGCTGATTCTTTGGCAAATTATGTGTTATATTGGCATTTGTCACATTTATTGTAAAAGATTTACTCATGAGTACATATATTTTTATCACATCAAAAAATGCATAAAAATTTAAAAACACAAAATCACCAAAAATATATATATATAGATATATGTCGTGTCCAGTACACAGTAAACATCAAAAAGGAAAAATCTCCCAAAACTTGGGGTGTTTTACAAAATTTGGCTAACTAAGCCATGCTCTAACACTAATACATCTACTCCAGCAGCTAAGCCTGATGCTCATGATAGCTTACAACTGCTCTAGCTATCCTCCTCAGAGGAACCAGGTATCTCTCCGAAACACCCACAGTATGCCGTTGCAGACGAACTGGAACCTCCCGCATAGGAAGCGGTGGTATACCCATACTCATACCCTCCAGGTTCCTGGAGATTTCATGTAAAATCTGGGTATCATCATCGTCGCCGGCTTCCGCCTCCTCTACAGGTGCGCCAGCCCCGGGTAGCTGCAGTCCTCGCTGGGCATGGCGAGGGGCCCCAGCTGGACGGACAGGTGCCACATCTATGTCAAGCAAGCAAAAGTTTCATGTCAAAACTTAATTTTCACCCCTTTTCAACAAAAAAAAAAATTTACATAAACATTCAAAAGCTAAAAACAAAAAACTTCTTTGAAAAGCACTGATTTTTTACCATCGGGCCCCCACTGGGTGCCAGGGGGCAAGACTAGCTCAGGATCGCCTATGAAGTTCATCCCTGCATAGGAATAATCCTCAATCATGATGATCTGAGAGTCCAGCCAATCAAAAAATCCCTCATCAAAACAGTGACGGACGGGACCCTCTCCAGTCCGTGGAAGAAAAGTGGCCCACCGAGCCTGCCTCGGCTCACGTGGACCCAATGGCGCTGTAGAGATCCTGGGCCTCATCAGTGGTATCTGCTCCAGTATGAAAGAAACAATAAGTGTTCCATACCCAAAATCTCTTTGAGTACGGGTCTTGCATGCAGTAAGCTCTGCTCGGACCCGACGGACTACACCGTCACACCAGTCGAAAATCTGAGGCTGCATACAATCCAAGGCTAGGAGCATCTGGGCCTTAGTAGCCACATGTTGACTCTTGGCACCCGCAAAGCGAACAATCATCCATAGAATAGACCTCAAGGGTCTCAAAGTCACCTGTGCAATAGGTATTCGGTTACTCACAGCCTGGGTGCCACGTATGCAGTGCGCATGGATCAAATCAGTAGTGGAACGAGGGTGACAAGGACACCGTCAGAACAGGCCTCACCGCCGACGACAAGGCATGTTCAAAAGTAAACATCTCTTCTCTTTTCGATGGCGCTCGTTGCCCACCAGTGTCAAGGCACTTCGTGCCTGCTACGTCCCAACTTCTTTGGATCAGCCACCTCAGGAGGTCCTCTTGACCCCTCATCAGTTCTAAATGGGCATACTTAAGCAATCCGCACCTCTGGAGAGCCATTAAACTTGCCGCATCCGTCACCATCTCTCGTTCTTCCCGCTCATGCTCTCTCTCTTGCCAGATACTCATGATTAACAGCTGAACACCTGCAAATGCAACATTTTCAACCGATTAAAATTTTCCTGGACCACTTCAAAAATGAAAAAATTGAATTGCTAGAAAGCATGTTGCGCCTAACGCAGTCACTAATACAAAACAGAGCGTTCTAACGCTTACATCCCTCACGGGTTATGCGTTTAACGCGAATGTTGTACTCCTGACCCGCGTTAGGCGTAAATATTTTTCTAGGGCCTCAAAATTTCCTAATTTTGAACCAGAAAAAACTAAAAAATTGGCAATTAAATGATAACAGGAGGTTCTAGCTCTTACCTGGATCTCGCGGAATAGAAAACTGTTGCCCGGATCGACCGTAATCACCAGCTGAAGTTTTCACCCCTTTTCCACTCCAGAGTTTCTTCACAGCACTCGAAACAGTGAAAATGAATGTCTTCTGACCTTCTTATAGCAAATTCTAGGGCATGACTCTCTTAAGTCAGTCGGCAAAGTCGTGATTCCTCGCTGTACACATGTCGCAACTCTCGAGATTTGGTACTGATGATTCTAATAAGGGATCAAGATTTATGTGCAGACATACTCATGTTTTATCGAGCATTCTTTTTATGGTATTTTTCTTGCTCGTTAATCCGAAAAACCTCGAGTTCTCTTCTTTGGGCTCGTTAAACTTATACGAAGTTGGCATCGAGCGTTCTTTTTTGGCCTTTTCTTGCTCGTTAATCCGAAAAGCCTAGATTTTTCTTCTTCAGGCTCATTAAAACTATGGAGAAGTATTGAGCATTCTTTTTAGGAATCTTTTTCTCGCTCATAAAACTGAAAAAATCGTGATTCACCTTTGTCAGGCTCGTTAAACTACTGGGACAAAGAACAAGGAGCCATTCTTTTCCTCTTTTTCAAAGCTCTTTAAACAGAAAAAGTAAAATCGAGTTTTCTCCGCGTTACTCGTTAAAATTTCATGGAGGTACCGAGTTTTCTTTGTTGGACTCGTTAAAATTTCACAAAGAATATTGAGTTTACTTCGTCTCCTCGTACTCATAACAAAATGAGGTAGACGTCCATTGAACATAGATTTCTCACTTTTCCGGATTCGATGGACTAACTTACGGAAAATGAACTGTTTTGGGCTTACTATTACCCCTTTGCCGTGCCCGGTGATCAAGACATTACAAAGGTACCCCAATGGAGCCGTCTTTTACGACATTTTTCAGACTCCCTAAAAATGAAAAATTCACCGAGTTTTCTCATCTGGACTCGTTAAACCTAATCAGACAGGACATGGAGTTGTCTTTTATGACATTTTTCAGACTCTCTAAACATGAAAAATTCACCGAGTTTTCTCATCTGGACTCGTTAAATCTAATCAGATGGGGCACAGAGTTGTCTTTCCTGACATTTTTCAGACTCTCTAAACATGAAAAATTCACCAAGTTTACTCGTCTGGACTCGTTAAACTTAATCAGACGGGGAAAAATTTGGACAAAATGGATACTACCTTTGTTACATTTTCAAAAAAGGTCGATTTGGCAGCAAAATTCTTGAACATGGCACTTCCCAGAAAACTCTTTCGCAGTTAGCTGAACCCTACCAGCTATGAGTATTAGCCTTCATTTCCCAGTGTCCCTGCATCGGTAAAATCCTAACACACTCTTTGGTGTTCAACACACTTCAGCTGCCTAGTACCCTGCTAGAGTGCCTTCTATTGTTCAAGCAGATCTCGTTATCTACTGCTCCTGTTATCAACCAAACTGTTTATTATGCCAGAAATTATTTGTCGTCTGACGTTCCCATTTACTCTTCCTTATCTCAAATCATAAACAAAATCAGTTGGTTTCCGTTTCGTATTGACTGATGTAGGACGCCTCAGTGCCTACCTCTCAACAGATCACTTCCTATCGACTTTAACACCTTATCTAGGAAGTTGATCCAGAAACCCATCAGTACCCAGATACTTGTAGACATCAGTGGCAGGTAGTCTTGTGTTTGATCAAGGGTCTTCATCAATGGCTCTTGGTCGAATGATTCTACGAGTGTTCGACTTCAACTCCTTTTATTCACACTCGCTAGATTGTACTGGGCATCTTAGGGACCATCATCATTATCGGTGGCCACCTTCGCATCTGTTAACAGTTTTCATTATTGACTGGTAATCAGACGATTTCTCACATGTTCGACGACAACTCCCTCATTCACATGTTGACAAATATGCAGTTTAAGTGAATCGGCGGTCAAGACCTTGGGGAAAAAGGCTACACCATTAAAGTTGTGTTCCCTTCCCCAAGCTGCGATATTGTTTATGGAGATAGCTTCTTCAGCCTGATCTTGTTATGACAGACACTTCCACATTGTGCCTATTGGTGGAAAGATTCTTCATATCTCTATTCTAGAGAAATCATGTTGTTTAAAGCTACTGAGCATGGGACATGCCCGACTCTAGGCAAATACTATATTTTCTAACATATGTTGTTGTTTCAGGTTTTTCTCAGTCTTTCAATCTCTCTCTCTCTCTACAAATTATAAAGTATTTCGGCCATCGTCTTCGTCTCTGACCTCACACTTTAGGGGGCATCTGTTACAGGTCAAAGTACCTCCTCATCAGCTCAGAGGGGAAGACAAATATGGAAGAAGTACAAAGACCTAAATTAAACCTATTTCTGCCAGGGTAACGCATATATAGAATAGAACAAGAGCGTTATAACACAGTCAACCAATACATTGACCGCGTTAGTGGCTAGGGAAACGCTCTATTTACACGGGAGGGATGCGTTACCCGTGTTTTAAGTTTGAATTGGGAAATGAGTGCGGAGAAAGATTTGAATCTCCGACTTTCCCTCACAAAGGAGTCAGTGCACAAAGGAAACTGCAGAAGCACCAGTTCATTATTGGTCATTTCCATAGAAGAC
The DNA here is from genome assembly GCA_034641835.2 of Pinus albicaulis. Classification (NCBI taxonomy): domain Eukaryota; kingdom Viridiplantae; phylum Streptophyta; class Pinopsida; order Pinales; family Pinaceae; genus Pinus; species Pinus albicaulis. The sequence goes on along the minus strand of CM076578.1, from coordinate 990,875,673 downwards.
TGAACTCCAAGAGAGGAAAAAGCATGAAGATCAAATAAACATCTAAGCCTTTTCCATTCCAAACTAGTGGAAAGAGAAGGGCAACAATGGCCTTCTCCCTCTCCTATAAGAAGGAGCTGAAGGCTCTTAATTGGAGGTCGAAGGATTGCTCAAAGTTCTTGTATACTTGTGGAATAGAGAATAGTGTGACATTGTGAAGGCCAAGAGTCAAAGAGGCTCCTAGAGAGTTTGTTGACTTGGACTTCTTCACTAGAGAGAAGAGAGATTGGGAGACTGAGGAGGGCTTGGTACAACCGATGGTTGTAATCCTCCTTCTTTCAAAATCAATAGAACTATGTTTGTTTTGTCCATTCAATGCTTAATGTTATATTGTTGTTTCAATATTTTCTTAGTATGATATGAATGGCTCATATGTGTATAATCTAGATGTTTATTATTGATTTAATTGATAGAATACTTGTTATATTAGAAGTTACACGAGTGCTTTGACTGATTGCAGATCTCAGATTTGGAGCCGGCGAAGAAGGACTCTTACTTTGCTGCTCAGCGTTCTCCAAGAGATTCCAAGACAGTCAAAGAGGTAATTCTCTATTGTATTCCTTCAAGTTATTTCAAGCTAAATATGAACATGCTCATGCCATCTTTGTGAACAGCATAGCTAATCTTACTGTCTGCCTCGGGCACCGGAAAGCCCTAAGAGGGATATACGAAAACCAACCACCCAAGCAGTTTACCCTAAAGCAAACGCCTACTTTCTTGTTGAGAGAAAGAGGAGGAGGAATGATGGAAGAGGAGATCTCACTGCTTATTTTCCAAACCTTGGAAGGTATTAAAGAATATCTAAAGGAGATTGAAGGGGAGGAATGTAGAATATTTATAAAAGGGTTTGAAAAAAACCCTAAATATTCTCATGATGGGTGTCAGAATTCAACCATACATGCAGATACACAACATAATATATTGCCCACATTTACTGCAAGGAGGATGGAGGAAGAAGATCCATCATCACATGGAGGTGAGAGGGGAGCCACTGCTTCCACTAGAGGAGCCCTTGCATCTTTACAAGGAGTTCCAAATACTTCAACATGTGGGAACCAAAACACAATTCTGGAGAAACATGTAATAGAATTGGTGGATTGTGAGATGGAAGGAGAGAAATAGAAGGAGGATCAGCATCAAGTGATGATGAGAATTCACCCTTATATATTTCATAATAATTCTACACAAAGGAAGGATATTGCACTGTGTAGAGAAGATAGGAACAAATCATTCCACTCATACATGCAGTCCAATTCAGATTTTGATGTCTCACTACATGGAGGCATTCCACCTGGGACGCCACCAAATCTGGAATTGGTGAGAGACATGTTACCACTTGGCTCACCATTCTTGGATTCCAGGGAGGTGAGGAGTTTTTAGGATGACTTTGGCATGAGGGATGTCAAAGTAGCAGGCATCAGCATGAGGAGAGCTTCATATGCTAGATCACCAGCGTTGTCTCTTAGGAGGATTGATACCTATTGGAGGTCTCAAATTTTGGTACAGTACTCCAAGGATATTGGTGCATGCATGATTCTTGATGACCCAAATGGAGATGATAGATACATAGGGGATTATGTGGTCATCTATTCCTATGGCAGGATATTCTTGACTTGATCTTGTAGTCTCAAGGAGAAGCTACTACATGTAGCACATGAGGACTTCTCTTCCATGCACTTTGATGCATATTTCCATTTGATGAAGGATTTCACTTAGGAGGGCATCCAGCATGACACATTTCAGCATATGGGGATATGCATAGCCCAGATGGTAATGAAGAGGAGGTCACGGCCACTTCCCTACTCTTTGGAAGTGAGGGAGAATTTCTAGTTGAGCCATTTCAGCTCAAGATCTCAAGTGCATGATGGAGGAGGTATAATTTCACATTTTGTATTGTAATTATTTTCCTTGATTGAGCAACATGATCTATCAAGAAGATTTTTTCCTTCTTTCATATTGTATGATGATGTACTTGCAGCCTTTTGTAGCATTGATATTGGCTATCTCATTGGTGGGTTGTGAGGGAATCCACATGGTTTTTGGTGTGCACCATTGACAACAGTTGGTACTTTCGTGATGCTATCTTGTGAAATGATTGTGGCAGAAAAAAAGTGGCTGGAAAAGAACTTGTTATTCTTTGGTTTGATTTATGCCAAGAATGCATTGTGCTGGTTCCATGAGAGGAACTATGATCCACTTTCCATTTGTCATGTGACAACTTGTTTTCAATTTTTTTTGCTTCCATATATTGCTGATGTTTCTATGTACATGGGAATATTTTTTTGGAGAGTGGGATATGTGATGGATATTCCCATTGGGAGTATGATTCTCCCTACTATTCATGTTTTATGTTTTAGGAGGAGCAATGGGCAAACCATGATTGCCACATCTCAACTTTTTTCTTCATATGAAGTAAGCCTTTTGAAGAACTTGAGTGCTTGGAGGAGGCACTTCATGGCTGAATTATGTGATGGGGTAGCCTGGGCCATACTTGGAGGTCATATTATTTCAGCCCAAAGACATAAAAAACCCCACACTTATCATAAATGGAGAGATAAAAAAAATGAAGGGAGGAAAAATAACCTCTCTATGCAGCCCCACTACATTGCACGAACAAGGGGCTGATGATTGTTTCATTTGGATGATAGCATAGGTAATGGAATCACCAATTGGGAATAATTAATTCACACCACTCTCACTAATTGTATCAATTAGTTAAACTGAATAAAAATAGCTCAACTATGAGTTCTAACTGAAGTCTTCATGCAATAGATCCACATAACCCTCAGGAATAGCATAATTCCTTATGTCAGCTCCTGTGCCACATCTGTGCACTTAACTGAAGTGCTCCAAGAGAATAAGATAATGTTTATAGTCCAAATATTATTAAGAGCTAATAATATTCGACATATCTATTTTTAGACTGGCAATCTAAAAATAGATTCCGCCCAAGATGTCTAAAAATAGAAGTCCATCTATTTTTTCCGACTTGACCAACCATCCACAAATAGCATCCTGCAACTCATAGAACATGATCCATATGTCTAAAAATAGGCATAGTCTAAAAATAGACTTTGCGCCAAAAATAGCCTGCGGGCCCACTTAGTGAAGGTGACTCCTTTCCACTAAGCTCATCATCTTGTTGCAATCTCAACACTCCCTCTCAACAAGATATGGATTATCTGCAACCCCTATCCTGCCTCTGTGGTATTCGAATTTGCTCCTGGTGAGCACCTTCATCAAGATATCAACATCCTGATCCTCCGTAGGAATGTATGAAAGTAACATGACCTTCCGCTGCACACAATCTCTGATATGATGATACCGGATGTCAATGTGTTTAGATCTATCATGAAATAATGGATTAACCGAGAGTTTGATGCAACTCTGATTATCACAATAAATCATAGTAGGCTCTAAGTGTGAACCGAACAACCCGACCAAGATCTTCCTCATCCATATAGCCTTGCATGCAGCCAAACTTGCTGCCATATACTCGGCCTCTACTGAAATGAGTGCCATGGATCTCTGCTTCTTGTTGTACCAAGAAACTGCTGTCGACCCTGTTGTAGTTCCTAGAGACAGCCCTAAGTTGTTAAATACCAGTGCCTAGGACATCTTAAATGGTAGAGGATTATAGAATACATTTCAGACTCAGTATTAGCTTCGGACTCTCTCTACCTTATCAACTTATGTAAAACTTCGTCACATGGGTGGGACCAAATGACCTTCGGATTGTAGCAAACTGTAAAGACTGTGTAAAGACGAGAAATGAATCTTCAACACATATATACTCCAGACAACTGAGAGACATCTTTCATTGTAGAGGGACAGGTTCTCAACAACATATAGATACTTTAGACAAGAGATATTTGAAGCGCAGAAAATAGTAAGGGAGTATTAACTATCAATGAAATGGTCCTCAGAAAACCAAATTCAACATGATATGGGCTTAAGAGCTAAGAATCCATACATATCCATTGATCTAGCAAGAGTAACATTTCACAATACTTAATACAGAGGAAATATGAATGATATGAAAAGCGAAATGACTTATCGTGTATGAGCCATATTTAAAGCAACATGTACCAGTAAAACATAAGTATCAGACAGTGATAAATTCATACTCTAGCTGACATGTTCCTCGCATTCCAAGGCACGATAAAAGGAAATCGATAACAATGGAGATAACAATGACACAATATCACAAAGAAAGAATTACAAACTACACAGCATCAAGACTGGAATCCTCATACATAATCAGAACTTCTTCCCGTTGAAACCCCACAGGCTCTGTGTATTTGCATTAATGATTCACAACAAGTATACAAAAACTTATACACTACAATTTTCTTCCGGAAATCTGGAACCTGTTTTTCTCATTGGATTTACCTTATATAGGCTTCTTTCCATCTCAGCGAGAAGATATTTTTCAGAAAAATATCTTCTTCGCATAAACAAAATTTGTTAAATTTCATTTTCAAAACAGCAAAATTCATGATGAGGAATCAAGCCTCCCATCATGTATGATCAAGCCCTCGGCCGTTTTTAAAAACAGAAAATTAAGCAACAGTTTGGTGAAAAAGTAAAATGCAAGAGTGGGGAAAACAACCCACTCGAAACTGAAAATACCCACTCGAAACTGAAAATAAATTAACTGAGTAAAAGTAAAATAGGCCGTTAAGGCCGAATCATGAGTTGACAAAGAATCACAGGTGCGGATGAGTGGAGGCAGTTGCTGATTCAGGCGGGGCCACATTTGCAGATGAACTGGCATGCTGGCTCATAAACTATGCGCACCTCTGCTGACTGTCCGCAGCTAGCTCGGGCATTGCTGAGAGTCCCTCCACCTTGAAAAAGGCCTCAGTGAGGGCGTGGAAACCTGCCCCAGTAGGAAGCTTGTGTTTAATCAAGTGGAGGAGGTTGAACTCTTTTCGCAGGGATGAAACAATCGTGTCGGCTTTGAGCTGAGCTGCTTTGCCTGTCTGAAGGTTTGTTCGATCTCTTTATTCTTGCAAGCGTGCTGTGTATTGTTCCAAAGGTAAGAGCATGGAAGGGGTGGTCGGGTCCCAGCAGCAGGGGAGTCCATCTATCATGATCTCACCCCATACCTCGTCGAATCGTCCAATGTTGGCGACCACCTGTTGGAGAGCTCTCGAAGCTGCGACTCGGGCCATCTCTTTGTTGATAATTTTGCGACACTCAATAGCCTCAGTGAATCAGCTAGGAATGCCGTGCTTTTCCATGTCATCTGATCCCAGCTCGTTGATGAATGAGATGTACTCTTTGGCATGTTGGGCCCTATTGGACAAATCAAGTTCTGCCTCCTGCTGTTTCCTACTGAGATATGGTATAGCAGACTTATGCTCCCCCATCGTTCTTAAGAAGCCCCATTGCTCAGTCACCACTGAGATTATATCTGACCAGATTATACTCCTAGCCTCGAGAAGGGTGAGATTTCCCTTTGCACAGCTTCTCATGTCTGCAATATTTTTTTTTTGATCTGCCGTTGTCTTCTTCTCTTGCTCTATTTCTTTCTGCAACCCTTTGACTATTCTGGTATTTTCGGTCAGAGAGTTTTCCAGGTTCGTGATCCTTTGCCTTGCTGTAGATGCTTGCTTTTCCAATATCTCAATCTCAGCTCTTGCTGCGGACAATTGCTCAGACAACGAGCTAGTTCCACTTGACACCAAAGTTGGCTGGCAGCTGTGTGAGTCCCATATAGCTTGTAGCTCTGTTGCTTTATCCTGTAACACGTTGATTGTTTCGGCCATATTTTATTTTTCCTCCCTTTCTTTTGATAGCTTGGCGGACAGTTCTACTTTTTCCTACTCCACCTGTACCAGTTCATCCATCTGGACATGGTGAGCGGCTGGTGTATGGGCCTGAATTTTTTCCGATGCAACTTCCTTCTGCAGTTGTTCAATGAGAGCTGCCTGTGTATTTGTTCCCCCCGTATCTTTGCTCTTGATCAGGTCCTGGAGGACACGCACCTGATTTTCTCTGGCACGGAAGCAAACTTGTTCGGCTGTCAGGGTAGCCCTCAACTGGTCATGTTTCTGCTCTAATTTCTTCAGCGAAAGGGTGACCTGCATCAGTTTATCTTTCATCATATCGCATACCGTCTGGAACAGGTCGCACATGTCGTTGGCTGGTACCTTCTTCATGTCTATGGAAAACTCGAGCACCCGATAACTAGGGACATCAGAATTAGGATCCAGGATAGCTTCTGCCATAGACAGTACCAGGATTTCGGTATCCGCGTTGATGGAGGCGAAGAGCCTGGTATGGTACTTCTCAACATATCCCCCCAGAGCAGCTTTGTACTTGTCACGGATCGCTTTATTTGCCTGATCCCTTTCAACTGCCCTGGGCGAAGTGTGCTCTATGATAGCCTGCGTGACCTCTGTGAAATCAGAAGAAGTGGTACTGTCTCTTAGCACCATTATCCCTGCCTTGCCTTTATCCAATTTACCATACACCATGAAGGGTTTCAACAGTTGCTCTTCCCCTATGACTTCTGTCTCACTGGAGGTTGTTCTTTGTCTTTTGGGAGGGGGCGCTGCCCCTGAGGTACCTGCTTCTTCTCCTCCTGCTCCACCTATGCCTCTATCGACATTCTCTTCCTCCCCTATAGCAGATGAATCTGTCTCCATCTGCGAAAACAAGGGCCAAGTTTCGAGATTAGCCCTCCATTCCATAAATGGCCTCGGCTCATGCATGTAGGGTGCAGACCTGTTCCTTTTTCTTTTGTTCGAGATAATTTCTAGAGGGTCATAAGCCCAGCTTTTTCCCAGCCTTAGGTCCAGAACTTGCAGCATTTTCTCAACGATCGGGAGGGCATGTTTCGAGTTTACCACGAAGGGGCCGATTTCAATGGGAAACCTTAGGATGTAGCCCTTCTTGGCAGGAACAAAATGGAGCTGGTCGGTCTTGAGGGCCTGCTGGATGTATTCGAGTGCATAAACTCATTGGATAGGAAACACAGGCAGCTGGTAGGGGGAAACTTCAGCTCCATAGACCCGAATTTTGGTGTAGTCCTCAAATAGAAACGAATCTCCAGTACTCTGGGATTTTCTGGCTTGCAGCCAGCTTTTGATTTCTGGAAAGACCCTATGGGAAGGCGAGTCATGAATGATGGTATAGGAAATAGACATAAAAATATTCAAAAAACTGGAGTAACCCTCCCCCTTAGGTAATTGACACACAGAGAAATTCCAGTCGAAGACTGGTCTCGGTTGGGAATTCTCAAGATAAACTTTGTCTAACCCCAAGCCCTCAAACTTATCGGTGTGCTGGTACAAGAAGAGATAAAAAAACATTGAACAGAAATGGAACTGATGGGTTTGTGGAAGCTCCTAGAATTGAGTTCGAAGGGTTGAGGAGAGGAAACCCAGAATATCTAAAACTACCCCCTTTTGGGACATGAGCCATAAAAGATGAATGCATGCCATGGAAATGTCTTCCGGACTCCTTACCCCCAAAAGGCCAACAATCAGAGAGAGAATGGGCTGAACCTCTTCAACGAACAGGCTTAATGGGAATGGCTCTACGGCGAGAAGAGAAGCAGACTGGTCGACGGTTATAGAGGAAATGAAGGCTCGTCGGGCCTCCCGTGGCTGTTTGATAAACTGGGCTGCCAAGGCCGTGTCCTTGAAACTAACATATGTGGTGCTGGTAGGGAAGCGGAGGGCTTGCTTGATAACATCGGGAGAAAGGTAAATAACCCTGTTCCCCTAAGGGGAAGTGAAGGTGCCCCGATGCTCGTCGAAAACATCTCTGAGTCAGGTGATGAAATCAACCACAGAATGAACCTGAGGGGAAATTTGATGGTATAGGCCCGACACGACTACCCGGTAATGGTATATGTTCTTAAGATGGCGACTAAACTGGGGGTATTCCTAGATTCATGGACCTGGGGGGTTTCTGGTTCACTCTTCTTTGGTGTTACCCTTCCCATGGCCGACATTCATGAATTTGAAAAATCGAAAGGAAAACAGAGGGAGAATGAATAATGGAATACCTGAACGGAAGGTAAGTCTGCTCAGGAAAGCGACGCAGGGAACTCTGACAATGATTGGGGTAGACCAAGCACTCTTTCCTAGTTGGTATACGCCATAGACGGGAACCTGAGACCTTTTACTAGAGCGAAATACGGAGGGAATGTTATCTCTGGACTGCATAATTTGAGGTAAAAGGAATGAAGGCAAGTGTCCTAAGGACACTGATAGTGAGGCACGTGACGCATAAGGATTGGGTGTGTCAGAGTGCAGGTGGGTGCCTCGTGCTGGGTTTAATACTGGTACGGTTCTCAGTACCAGCTGACCTAAGAGAATTTACCTTACCTTTTTACCGTATGCACTGTATAACTCCTGAAACATATGAGCTCTTATGCAGATTAAAAACACATCCTGCCCATCGTGAGGGTCCACCTCTCGATCTGCCACGTCACCGCACCACGCAGCATGCTCCCGCCACCTCCTTCTAACTTTGAGTCCCCACCACGCTGCGCTGTCACAATTCCGTGGGGGTATGGATCTCCTCCTTCCCTCGCTGCTCTACCCCCTCGGAATTTCCCTCGTGCGTCCTCACGTGGCGGAAATTTCTTTTAGTACATAGTTTTTACGTTTATTGCAGCGTTCCATTGCCTTTTATATCTCCCGTTAGCCTTTTGGCTTTACACTTCATCCTTTTTGTGTTAATTCCCCATCGGCTTTAACGCTCGTGGCTTTCATTACCTTGTCTCCTTTCGACCCACTTTTGAAATATTTCGCCCTTTGATATAAAGTTTAATACGTGGCTTGTCAACCCTTTAATACACCAATGAATAATGTTAAAGATTGAACAACCGACCCGATACTGAAAATCCCTCCAGATGTGATCCTTTTGTCCGTTGGGCTCCCTGCCCAATATGCATCCTTGAAGCCACATAGCTTCACCTCATTCGACTGTTTGTACCATAATCCATATCCCGATGTGCCTCTGAGATATCTCAATACATGCTTTCCTACCTTCCAGAAGATCTTGGTTGGCTTAACCATAGCTTGTGAAATCTGGTTAATAGCATAGCATATGTCAGGTTGTGTATTGACCAAATACATAAGTGACCCCACCAACTGTCGATAAATAGTGGCATCCACTACCTCCGCCGAAGTAGCATCCTCCTTCCTCCATCCATCAGGAAGAGGAGTATCAACAGGCTTGCAGCCATGCATGTTGAACTTCTCCAGTATCTCCCAGGCATACTTACCCTGAGAAAAAAATAGTCCATCCTTGCGCTGCCAAATTTCCAATCCCTGGAAATAATGAAGGAGGCCCAAGTCCTTCATCTCAAACTCCTTTGCAAGATCAGCCTTGCATGAGTGTATCAACAGTTCATCACCTTTCAAAATCAAATCATCTACATAAAGTACAATGATCAGCAACTTACCCTCCACCAAAATCTGTTATAGGTTAGGATCCGCCTCACTCTTGGAGAATCCAAGTCCGGTGAAATAACTATCTATCCGTGTGTACCAAGCACGAGGTGCTTGTTTCAACCCATACAATGCTCTCTTGAGCCTGCACACATGCGACTCTCTGCTGAAGATCTCAAAACCTTCAGGCTGCTCTATGTACACCTCCTCCTCAATGATTCCATTAAGGAACACAATCTTCACATCCATATGATGAATGTGCCACCCCATCTGCGTTGAGAGAGCAAGAATCATCCGTATGGAAGAATAACTTGCGACAGGTGCAAAGGTCCCCTCATAATCGATCCCCTCTATCTGTGAAAATCCTCGGGCAACAAATCTTGCCTTATACTTCTCCACACTCCCGTCAACTGCCTGCTTCACTTTGTAGATCCATCTCGAACCCACCACTGATTTCCCTTCCAGTCTCGGGACACTCTCCCATGCACTGTTTCTGACAATCAAATCATACACTTCCACCATGGAATCTACCCATGCGGGGTCCTCCGTAGCTTCCTCGAAAGAGGATGGCTCTGTCATGATACACTTGCTCATAAGAGCAATGTATCTAGTATACCGGTCAGGTGACTGTCTCTGTCTGCGCTGTGATGTAGGTGCTCCTACAACCTTCTCTACATCTTGAGCCAGTTGCTCAGCTTCTGTAGTGCACTTCCGCCCTCTGATGGTTGGCGCTGCCTAAGTGGTCTCTTCCACCCCATGAACCTCCTCTTGTGGCTGATCCACATCCAGAGACTCATCCTTAGGAACTAATAGCTCCTCATCTACATGCAAGTGTAGCTCCCTCTCAAGCAAACACTTCATGGCTTTCTCCTCATGAAATTTGATATCCCATCGCACAACAGTCTTGCGACTGTCTAGAAAATACACACGATAGTTATGGGGCATATCAGTGTACCCCACAAATATCCCAACCTCTGCGGTCAGCTCCAGTTTCTTCCTGGCATCCTTCGTCACATGAATGTAAATAGGTGAACCAAAAATCCTCAAATGGGAAATATCAGGCTTCTTACCAGAAAACGACTCCTTGGGTGTACTCATGCCAAGTATCCTGTGAGGACAACGATTCTGCACATATACTACAGTATTTCATGCCTCTGCCCACAAGTGAATGGGTAAGCCCTGATCATGCAACATCGCCCGTGCAACACCCATGATCATTCTGTTCTTCCACTTAGCAGCCCCGTTCTGCTGTGGGTTATGAGGTGCTATGAGCTCTCTTCGAATTCCTTTTGTGCTGCAAAAGTCCTTGAATTCACCAGAGATGAATTCACCACCATTGTCGCTCCTTCAAGCCTTCACCTGCTTCCCCGATTCTTTCTCAACTAGTGCCTTGAACTCATAGAAATTTGAGTATGTCTCACTCTTATTTTGCATGAAGAAGATCTAGCACTTATGAGAAAAATCATCAACAAATATCACATAGTACTTGTGCTTTGCTGTCGAAGCTACTGAGAAAGGTCTACACACGTCTGTGTGAATTCTCTCAAGGATCGTTGTGGCACGACTATCCTTCTCGTGAAAGGTGGCTTTCACAAATTTTCCTAAGTTACACCCCTTGCACTGATCTGACTACGCAAGAGTGCCTTTAGGAAGCCTAGTATAAATCTGGTACAGTATCTTCAAAGCTCCATGGTGAAGGTGGCCCAATCTCCGGTGCCACAACTCGCCATCATCCCAGATCACCACTCCTTCTGCCTTGCTTGCCATTGTTGCGCAGCCATATACCTACAATTGATAAAGGTTATTAACTCGAACCCCTATCCTCCAGGTCTCACTAGTTGCCTTACTGCACAGGAAAGCCTTTCCCTCGCTAAAGGCAACATCATATCCCTTGTCTTCTAACATCGCCACAGAGATATGATTCTTCTTCAATCCTGGAACATGCATCACTTCCTTCAATCTGAAGGGTTTACCAGATTCCCTCTCAAAGGAAATGGTACCGATACCGGTCACACTATATCTACCATCATCTCCCATCTCGATGTGCACTCCAAGATCTTTCTTATCCAGATCAGTAAAAAAATCTCGATCTCCTGTCATGTGAAAAGACGCACCACTGTCCAGAAACCACACTAAACCCATCACACTTGAGACCAAGCATGATACCAGAAAAAAATCAAGCTCAAAATATGAGGCTAAGGCCTCTCCAGCTGTAGGTCCAGCAGCCTGCTTATTTTTCTTCTTCTGTGGACAATTAGTGGCGTAATGTCCATGTTGGTGACAATGAAAGCACTTCACCTTGGACATGTCCTGCTTCTTGCCTTTCGCACTGGATTGAGAAGCTTTCTTGCTCTTCTCCTTCTTTGCTTTAGAAACCAAAGCACAATTCTCTTCATTAGAGTTCTTTGATAAATATCCGTCCCTGGTACTTCGCCTTATCTCCTCTTGCACAAGATCTGACCAAAGTTGCTCCCATCCTGGCAATTTCTGCCGACAATTGACAGAGTCCTGATAGGAGTGCCAACTCTTCGAAAGCACTATGAGAGACAATCTCACCAAGTCCTCATCATCAATAGTCACCCCCACACTTCCCAGCTCATCCCTGCATTGGATGAAATTCGTGAGGTACTTGGGCATACTGTCACCTTTCTCCATATTTATGTTTCTGAGTCTATCCTTGAGCGCCAACTTCCTTTGGTCGCTCTTGCTTTGGAATAAATCTATCAAGGCTTTCCACATCAAGAATTGAAAAGTCTTACCATGAAGGCTGGACACTATGTGATCCTTCACACCCTCCAACAGATCCTTCGACACTTTTATGTCTTCTTTTTCCATACGTCAAGTACGGCAGCATCAGTAGAAGTAGGCTTTGGGACTTCAGCATCTATGAACTCCTTCAACCCATTGCCATCTAGAACCACTTCCATCCTATCCTTCCATGCAATATAATTCAATTTTCCCTCAAGGGCATACTCTAATCACAATCCGTTGAAAGAAATCTCAACTTCGACACCAAGAAAACACTGCTGCAAATTCGAATTCCACCAGCACAAAACTCAACCGCTTCAATGTTTTGCAATTGCTCCAATGATCAATATCGCTCTGATACCATGTATAAATTTTAATAACTGATATATTATTCACTGAGATTCTCCTGATCACACACTATTTTAGCTTCATGCATAATACATAATCTCTTCTACCATTGATCATCACATGCGAAAATAAAATCAATTGCATACATACATTAAAACCACAAACAATCACACATATGAACACAGTATTTAATGGGAAAGCTTAAAGTTGAAAACCCCAACTATATATATATTATATGTCATGGATATCATGTAAAAATCATAGTACAAAATCTCCTCACAAGCTCTCATGCACACCCTCAATTGCTACACACTATCAAGCTAGATCTAGCAAAACACATGTTCCAATATTTTGCGACTTGATAGCTAGCCTCTATTGCGTAATTAATTCTATGGGATGGCTTCATTAAATAGATAAACCACCTGGCTTGAACTACACAATCCTCATGGGATACTCCACCTATCTGTGTGTTGCAAATAGCAACAGTATAGTCACAACTGATAGTTAACCTGCTCTTTCACCTATTTCTACACTGGTCTCCACTGAAACTGTCCATGCACTGAAGTTAATTGATGCATTCTTTAGTTGATTAATGAGTTTATAATTAGTGAATTAATTAATAATTAATTCACACCACTCTCACTAACTATATCAATTAGTTAAACTGAATACAAATATCTCAACTATGTTTAGATTAGTTAAACTGAATACAACTCCACTAACTTCCTCAATCAACTCCACCAAACTCTGTCACATGAGTTCTAACTGAAGTCTTCATGCAATAGATCCACATAACCCTAAGGAATAGCGTAATCCCTTCTGTCAGCACCTGTGCCACATCTGTGCACTTAGCTGAAGTGCTCCAAGAGAATAAGATAATGTTTATAGTCCAAATATTATTAAGAGCTAATAATATTCGACATATCTATTTTTAGACTGGCAATCTAAAAATAGATTCCACCCAGTATGTCTAAAAATAGAAGTCCATATATTTTTTCCGACTTGACCAACCATCCAAAAATAGCATCCTTCAACTCATAGAACATGATCCATATGTCTAAAAATAGACATAGTCTAAAAATATACTTTGCGCCAAAAATAGCCTGCGGGCCAACTTAGTGAAGGCGACTCCTTTCCACTAAGCTCATCATCTTGTTGCAATCTCAACAATCATCACTCCTACCTTGAGGAGGCCATTGAGAAACAAGGAGATCACCACTTGTACATTCAATTTTCTCATGATGTACACCTTTTTTTCTTACACTTGGAGGGAATCATTGGAGGACAGATTCATTGCCTATCATTTTCATCCATGGTGGGATTCATTGATAAGGCCACAAGAAGACGAAGGGAGAAATTTTTCTCTACCTTGCAGTTTCTTGAGGACAAGCAACGTTTTGAAGGGGGACGACTCATAATTAGCCCAAGCTAGTAGGAGTATTCAATTTTGTTTTACTTTTATCTGTCTCATGAATAAAATTGTAAAGGAGGATCAATATAACTCCCAAGTAGCAAAATAAATCAATGCTCAATGTGAAACAAGCTAAATCTGAGCTATCTTCATAAACACACTTAAGTGTGAAAGAGGCTGGATCAATTGATTGGGTCAATAGGACCAAATTCACGGTGTTTTCTACATGTAATGTATCTCATAAAGGCACAACGTAGTTCATGTTGGAGGCCATTCATGTGAATGGAGCTAAATAATCAAGGTGGTTTAGGGTTTGACAAGATTTCCAAATTATAAAAGGAGGAGGAGGACACCAAGGAAGGGGTTGTTGATTATTTTATATTTCAGAAGGTGATGTCTATTTAGAAATTCCTTATTCTCTGGCTATTTAGTTGAGAATAGTGTTGTTTATCACTTGGGTGTTCCTGGTCGAGAATCCCACCTCCTTCCTTGAGAAGCTCTTGGAGGAGACTTGTTCTATCCTGTCCACTATCAGGATTTGGGCCAAGCTTGATCTTCCAACCACAATTCAGATTCTGTTGAGGGTTTGATTTTTTTTGCAAGCTGCAGCAATGGAAGCTATATCTATTCAGATCTAGGCAAACCTAGTGCCTCTTCTCAGTGATTATGTATTTTAACCTCCTGGAAGAGTGTATTGGAGCATTGGAGCTGCAATTTAAGATCTAGGAATCAAGCCTTTTCAGTATTGAAGCTAACAAAGCAATTTCTCTCCCATAACTGCATTATCTACAAGAAGGAAGTTGCAGGGTGTTTGAGCAATGTTTTGGAGGAGTGACGTCTAGTGTTAGGGGCTCTCCTTGCACTGTGGTGATCCATGGATTGGTCATCCAATCCATGTTCATTTCATATATGATTTGCATCTATTTCTATTTACTACATAATTCTTGAATATTACTGCAGGACTGCAACTTAGATCTCAGATCTACTCACTGATGTTCATGATTTGCTTAGATCCCCAAGGGGAGTGTATTAAGGAGCCTGTATGGTACACAAATCTGTACTGGATCTATATTTTTGTGTATATATCTTCTCTAGATATGATGTGTAATATATATCAGCTATAACATCAATAAAATAACTTTTTTAGGCTTTGCAGTCCCGTTTTGTTGTTGCAGCACCCCAATATTGAGGGTTTCTTCATGAAATTCTTCTGTTTATCTATTGTAAATTGTATGTACCATGCTATATATCTTATTTACTGATGTCTAGACCATATTACATCAATCACCTTCATAAAATCATGTTTCCTATGCTTCAGTAATTTTTGCAGTAATTAAGTCGTGGGGATTGGGCATTTCTAAGCCATATTGGGAGTCAGAGATCTGTTTAATACAGATAGAGTCATTTTTCTGCTCAAATTTGGTATGTGAGTCCCACATGACCTAAGATATGAGATCCCACCATCACTTTCCCTTATTTTTAAGCTCATCTCTGAAACTAACCTTTTTAGGGAATAAATTGCTTCTTTTCCCCAACTTTTGGCTCAAGAAATGAAGTACAGTTTGCTGTTGTAGCTTGGATTGATGGCTATGTGTTTTTATCATTTCCTATGAGTTTATTTGGTGCTAAATATCCATTACTATGTTTATACATCGCTACAGTACCTCATTGGGCATTTATCAAGCCATACTAGGTGTGGGAGGCCTGTTTGCCCCACCTAGAAAGATTTTTTTTGATATACTCTTGGATTTAGGACTTAGATACTTAGATATAAGGGATCCAAGTGCTGGTTTCAAATCCTGTAGCATCCATTCCTATAAAATGTGTTTTCTAGTCATGCCTTGCTGACAATTCCCATTTTGGGATATTATAGATGTGATATGTTTAGCCCTCTTTGACAGGCTAATAGTTTTGAATGAAATTATTATGTTATATGTTGTTCTTATTCTTTGTCTTATTTGCAGATATCTGAGAGTGACAACGAATAGATCGTGACTTGCCAAAGAAGGAGCAAGAGGCCACTACTCTTTCTGCAACATCGACAATGTTGGATTCAGGGTAGGTCAATCTACTATATCTTTTGTTCATTCATTAACTAGGAAGCAACACTTTGGTGTGTTATTTTGTTACAGACCCACCCTAGGGCTAGAGGGATCGTCTCTATCCACAAAGAGGATTTACCTTCATAACAAATTGGCGACTCCACTGGGGAATCACTGCGAGTTTGTCGTGTCATCCTGTTGGGTCAGTTTCTTGTTGGGCCGGTTTGAATTATTGGTTTTATATATTTTTTATGGTTTGTTTGTTGAGTTTCCATTCTTTGTTCAACTCCAGAGAGTCAAGGTTGACCTCTGCTCATTAGGTTATGGTTTTTCCACTTTTTCCCATAGGTTTCTAGTTTGGCACATTTTTTTCTAGAAATTCGCACCGATTGGCACATATTACTCTTTTAGCACTCGCACCAACCTCTATATGTCACGAATTATAGCCTTACAATCATGCCAACCCCTGTAGGTTTTGGTCTAACCTCCCTAATGCATACTTTGGTCATTTGTTTTTGTTTCTGGGTTATTTTTGAGTGTGTCTAAGCCTTTGCAGACTGTGTTGACTATTGTAGACTTGCTTCACTCAGTCATTTGTCCATTTTCCTATCAGAATCATTTAAGACATTATGGTTTCTAGGTGTTCTTACACATCGAGCCTTATGTTAAGGAATAAGTCTCTTTGATTGTTATAAGTCTCGTTGTAGGTTTTTAGACTGATTTTTCTTTATCCTTTTGTTTTGTTGATTGCATGGTCTTTTCATTTTTCGATTAGTCCTTCTTCTTCAAAGACTTTGAGTTTAGATTTCTTCGCTTTTTTGGATCGTTTTGAGAACTCTCTTACTTGTTTGAATGTTTTCTCCATTAGCTTGCATGTTTTTGTGTCTATTTCGCTTTGGTTTAGTCATTCAATTTCAAAACCTTACATTCACAAAACTCAAACTAGTGTTTATTTTTTTTCCATTGAATTAGTACAATGTGTGCTTCATTTCATTGAAATTTTTTTAAAAAAATCAAAAGATATCTTTGCATTCTTTTGTTGCATCAAAAAGTGAAACATTCCTTTAAATAACTAGCATTTCTCAATCTAGGAAGGAAATTCATTTTCTATTGATTTCATTAAAGGCATTATAATTTTCTTCACATGTTTTCTTTGTTTTCTTGTTTGAAATATTTCTATGCTTCTTATAAATAGCATTCATCAAATTGAAATGGTGTTGATTTTCATATAGTTTTCATCTAGGAATTTGAGCTATACATTTGATAGTGCCTGGAAATTGAAACATAATTCAAGATTAACTTTAAAATTTACTCAATAAACCTAAGGCAACATTGGAACCTAACGAAACATTTCCAGTGGTTTGAGCTAGAGATGTGTTCTGGCGTCCTAAAACCTAGCAGTTGTTGCTCACCTTCTCGCTTTATATAGTGCTAGTACAGACTTGTGCTCCCCATACTGTCATGTATATAAAGGGATACCCATCTAGGTTGCAATACTTTTATCCATAGGAAGCCTATTCTTCCGCCTTGTAACTGTAATACATCGAACATAGCATTCGGGGAGACTACCTACACGTACATCAAGTCCTTGGTCATTTTTGTTTCATTTCATCACCAAGGTGTATATGGAAGTTCACGAAAACCTGGTACACTCTCTTGCTTAGAATTCCTGAGAAGTGATTTTGATATTTTCGTGACTCTTTAAATAAGATAAGAGATCATTGAGCACTTGTCCTTTCATGCTCGTTTCAATTTGAAAGTGACTAGAGTCATATTTTTCCTGTTTCTCAACTCTTAAAACATGAAACAATGAATTTTGGTTTTAGTGTTATAAAATTAATCACCTATGATTACACACCCATTAAAATTTTGATACTTAGTCTGACTGATTTCCTTGGTTTTTTTATTTTGGTAACTTCGATTGGTTATATATTTTCCTTCTTGTTCTGATTTACAATCAAAGTGGTAGAGCATCCAGTTTCATCATCTGCAATACCTCCTAGTGGTAGTTATTTTTCAAATTCTTCTTTCAAAACCCCTCAATCCACTAGGTCTGTTGAGTTCTCATAGCCTATTCCTCCGTCTATCCCACCCCTTGCTACTTGATCTTGACTTGACGAACCATTTGAATTCAATTGGCCTCCTTCAAGTGCTTGGTCTAGTTTTCAGGATGAAGGGGAATTTCCTCCTCTTATGTCTAGATTGCCTTTTGTTGCTGTTGCGGTACCTCCTAGTCCTCATAGTATTTTTGAAGATCTTATGGAAGATTCAGATATGGATTCCTCCAGTTCTATTGGCAGTGATGGAATACCTGTATCCATAGGGGAGTATCAACTCTTTCCTGAATATCTTTCTGATGCCTCTGACCAATCTTCTTTTCCTTCGGTATCACTTCCAGTTGGCTATAGTTCTTTGAGTCATATTATATCTGGCATTGTGTCCATTTCACAATCCAGCACAGTAAATCCTCCTCGGAGCTCGGTCCAATCTTCATCGATACCATTACCTTCGGCGTCAGATCCGTCGGTTACTGTTACATCTGTTCCAGTCCAACCTACAATCTTTGTGGCTTCTAGTTTAGTTTCCACTACTCCTGTGATTCCTGGCGGTTTCACTTTTGAAGAATATCTGTTGGCTGTTCAACAGCAAAATTCTCAAGGTTCTCAGCAGTCTTAGGCTCCTAGAGATCCTCATTTTGATTACTATGATGTTATTGGTAATCCTATATATGTATATCCGCACTATTATGATGAGTGTAGGAATCCTTTTTATATTCCTCCTATAGATCCTTATTAGACCGTTTATGATCCTTATTAGTCTGTTACTCATTTAGGACCTACTTTTCCTGTGAAACCCTCTGGCTTAAAAGGAAAACCCTCTCAGGAAAAACCTTCAGCTCAGTAGGGCCCTGCTTTTGGTCCACAGGGACAACCATATGGTCCACAAGGACAAGCTTTGGTCCAACATGGACAACCCTCTGGTATCTCGAGTCAACCTCTGGTTCAACCGACATCATCTTTTGGTCCTGGGGGGAAATTTTATCTGTCACAACTAAAACTTGTTTCACCTCAATCACAGTCGCATGTTCAGTATGGCCCAAATATTGTGCAACCAAGACAACCCTTTGGTCCTTCTCTAGGTCAACCTGGTCATCAAGGACAACCTGGTCCGTCGCAACCATCAGGCCAACCTTTCCCACAAGCTCTACCTAGTGGCCCTCAACAACCAGCTCAACAGCCGGTTCAACCAGCTCAACAACCGTCACAACCTACCCACTAGCAGATTCCATTGTTTCTGTAGCCGGATTTACCTGTTTATCCTGCTCAGAAGCCTGCTCAACCTGCTCCACAAGGTCAACCTGCACAACCGTAGGGTGCTTATTACCCTCAAGTTTCCTATCAACCAATATATAATGCACCCCAAATTCTATACCCTCAAAATCAACTAGTATATAGTGCACCTCAGATTTTGTACCCTCAAAATCAACCTGTATATCAGCAACCTCAAAGTTATACCTACATTCCACAGTAGAATATTTATGCCACTCAGGAAGGACCTCAGTGGTTTTCTTCAACTCAATATCCTGGTCCTCAATCCCAGTATCAACCGAATTATCCTATTTTTAATCCCTATGATCTGAATCCTTAGGGACATAATATTTTGGGATAGAATCCTGCTCGGACTGGGTGGAATGTACATACATGTCCTTATCCAATACCTCTGATTACTTTCAATACTCAATTACCATTTATTACTACGTTGGAATTACCCAATGTCTCGAAATTGACAAATGATCCTATTCTTCATAATCCATATTGGCCTCCGGTTCCAACCAAGATTCCTGGTGATTGTCCTAAATTTTAGGGTAAACCTGGTGAATACCCCTTAATGCATGTGATGACTTACCAGTTATGGTGTTCTTATAACTCTTGGGTTGATGATTCTATTCGTCTCCATCTTTTCCAGTGAAATTTTACTGGTGCCACTGCAAAGTGGTACATTGAGTTGTCTCGTGGAGTTTTCCAAGATTTCAATTCTTTAGCCATGGCGTTCCTTACACATTTTCAGTTACCGATCCGCTATGAGACCGGGACACATCTCCTCACTTCATTGAAACAGGATCGAGCTACTCATATCTCAGATCATATTCATGAGTGGCGGCATCGTCATTGCATGATCAAATTTGAGATACCTGATCAGCTTCTGACTCATTGGTTCACTACCTCCTTTGTCAACCATATTTATAAAAAAATTGCTATGGGGGCATGTGTGACAGAGGAACAAGCCATTTCTTACACCCAGTACCTTGATATCATGTATTCTCAGTTTGGCACATTGTACGATACCTTTCCTGATGCTCCTTGACCTGGAACTTCTAAACCGTCAGTGACTCTGTCCGTTGATGGTATTATTGGTTATGTATCACAGACTTCTCAGAATTCTCCTTCTTCTAACTATGGGAAGCAGAAGTCTACTTCTTCCAATAATGTCGCTTCTCAGTCACCTTCGAATTCTGGCACAGCCACAGAAGTGAATGTTGTTCAGGCCAATCCTACAGATAACACTTCCAAAGGTAAGAAGAAGGGTAAAGGTAAGGCTAAAGTCGATACCTCGAAATAGGATTCTTCAAAACCTCGTTTTGCTAATATTTCTCAACGCAAAACAAATATTTGTGATGATAAGCACTTCACCAAGGACTGTCCTCGATAGTATGAAGTGCGTCGATTTCCCATAGGCACCTAAGGAGCTCTAATTGTTCTTAAATAACATTTCCCTCAGTGAACTCAGATGGTAGAGCACCCTCAGTCCTCTTCTCCATCTGGTTCACAAGTATTCATGATGAATAGTTCTGCACTTGTTTCTATTGCCACTCGATCGAAAGATTATTTTGGTTTGCGTCAAGTAGTGGGGAAAGAGATCATTAATGGTCCTCCTCCTCCACCTATTTCTGACCCTCTTGAGACTAAACGACCTAGCACCGAATCTGTTGTGCAACCACCTTCCAAAGGTGTGGTCCGTAACTATTCTTATAATCTCGATGTCGGTGCCACTCAGCATTACAGTATTGTTGAGGATTTGGCTCAGGCGCCATCCGCAATGTCTGTGTTAGAAGTAATTCAGATTTGTCCTTCACAATGAGAACTTTTCTATCCGCAATAGGTGGGATTGATCATGCCGATACTAGCTTGATTGCTTTCGATTTAGAGAATTTCATCCCGCACCTCCCACACCAAATTGCGATCATCATTAAAGTTGGTATAATGGTTTGAATATTCACTGGGCCATAGTGAATGAGGGTGCATCCACTTGTGTTATGTCATCTACTTGTTGGAAAGCCATTGGTTCTCCAACTCTTACCTCATCACCCAATTCCCTTGAAGCATTTGATGGAAGAGAATCTAAATCTCTTGGTGTTCTCGCTAGTTTTCCGATCATGGTAGAAGAGAATACATTCAATGTCGAGATCGAATTCGTTGATGAAAAACTTAATTATAATATTCTCCTCAAACGCAAACGGACTCACGCCATGTTGTGCATTCCGTCGACTCTCTTTCGTGTTCTAAAGTTCCCACATGAAGGAAAGATTATTACTGTTTATCAATTGTATTTTTTCACTTCTTCTTTCGAGAAAAACATTCCATATGTGGACAAGATTCCTACTCCCTATGACAGTGTGGGGCCAGGACTTTTCAAGGATCTTGCCCTCATGGGTGTTTTCCCTCTTCCACCACAGAATACTATTCAGGTCAACATGATTTCTCGAACGGATGACCCTTGGGTTATCCCTTCTCCTGAAAAAATCGATTCGTTTGGCAATTCGATGCCTTTGAATCCAATTAAATTGATTATTGTGAACTCATTACTGCATCGGATACTTCATCTTTTGATTCTACTCCTTCGAGCCTGACTCTTGAAATGTGATTTTGATTCACCAGATCCTTCGAAAGAAGTTTTTCCTTTCGATGAAGCTATCATGGAAACCCTGTCTCTCAATGATCTACTATGGGATGATGGTCATCATTGTTCCTCATTTCTACTAAGCCTCGGAGCCATGTATACCTATCTTGAGCATTTTTCCTCTCAGGTTCCTTCTCCTCTGCTTCAAACACTTTTTCAGGTCCATGAAAATTTTTCAGAAGGTAACCTGAGTAACATCACTCAGATGATGCCTATCAACATTTCCATTAATCTGGGAATCGTCGAGAACATCCATATTGGGGTTACTCAGATGAAGTGAAAGTTTATCCTAGCCTTTTCCGTGAATTTTGTGATGTATTTGCATGGTCCTATGAAGAAATGCCCAGCATTGATCCTAGTATCATGGTACATGAGATTCCTACTTACCATGGTTCGAAACCTATTCGTCAACTTTTTCCTCTGGTGCATCCTAGGAAAGCTGCTGCCATTAAGGCCAAAGTGGAAAAGCTTCTGAAAGCTGGCTTCATTTATCCGATTCCCTTGACAGAATGGGTTTCTAATATTATTCCTGTACACAAGAAATAGGGCACTATTCGTGTATTTGTTGAATATCGTGATATCAATCGAGCTTGTCCTAAGTATAATTATCCTACTCCTTTCATCGATCAAATCATTAATGACTATGCTGGGAGTGAGATTTTTTCTCTTATGGATGGTTTTTTGAGTTATAATCATATCAAAATTCTCCCGACTTATCAACATAAGACTGCTTTCATCTATCCTTGGGGTACCTTTGCATATAAGAAGCTTCCCTTTGGTTTGAAGAATGCAGGGGCCACATTTCAGCACGTGAGGTCTTATGCCTTTCATGATATTCATCACATTTTTCAGCCTTATCTGGATGACCTTCTGGCTCATTCAGCTAAGCATAGAGACCATCTTGACCATCTTCATCATATTTTTCTTTGTTGTAGGAACTATAACATTCGAATTAATTCGAACAACTGTGTCTTCTACGTTGATTCTAGTAGACTCTTGGGGTTTCTCATTTCCAAAGACGAAATTTTCCTGGATCCTCTCAAGGTTGAGTCTATTATCAATCTCCCCTCTCCTTCCTCACTGCATCAGTTGCAAAGTTTACAAGGGAAAGTTAATTTTCTTCGTTGTTTTATCCCTAACTATCTTGAACTAGCTAAAGGATTCACACTATTATTAAAATATGGAATTCCTTTTTACTGGGATGAGATTCCTCAGAAATATTTCGATGCATTGAAAACATTGTTGGTCAATGCCCCTCTCCTGCGCCCTCTAGATTATCATCGTGATTTTTCCCTTTATTTGGCTACCGCTTTCAGCACGATTTCCATGGTTTTGGTACAAGACAATGATGATGGTCATGAGCATGTTATTTTTTACTTGTCTCATAACCTACTCGACCCCGAAACATGTTATTCCCATGTTGAGAAGTTAGCGTTGGCCTCTGTTCAAGATGTTCAACGTTTTCGTCATTATATTATTTTGCGTACAGTGATGGTGATTTATGAATGCAACCCCATGAATTACATATTGTCTCAAAAATTGTTGGGGCAGCAAGCACTCAAAGTGGATTATCATCCTCCAAAATTTTGATTTGGAGTTTACTGCAGCCAAATCTAAGAAATCATTGGTCTTTGTTGATTTACTTTGTTCTCTCCCTTCTGACTCCACTCCTTCTCATTCTGAGGATGCCATTCCAGATGATTTTCTTTTCTTGATTAGCACCCTCGATCCATGGTACGGTGATATCATCATCTATCTCCAGACTTCATCTTTTAGATACGAGTTGATGAAGGATGCCCGCCGCCACATTTTCCATTAGTCATAACCTTATCGTATAGTTGGAGATACTCTCTATCGTATTGGAGTTGATTCTATACTCCGGCGATGTTTGACTCTCGAGGAAGCTGAGAAAAATCTGAATGATTGTCACAGTGGCGCCTATGGTGGTCACCTATCTGGTTATGCTACTGCACAGAATATTCTTCATGCTGGTTATTTTTGGCCTTCTATTTTCAAAGACTATATTGTCACAGTTTGTAAATGCTATGATTTCCAAATGCATCAACACAATATGCGTGCGCCACTCGTTTCTCTTCATCTTGTCACTACCATCAGTCCCTTTGAGAAATGGGGCATCAATTTTATGACGTGTAACCCTCACTTAGCCGAGGGGAATTCTTATATTATTGTAACCGTGGACTACTTCACCAAATGAACTGAAGCAGTGCCTACACTTGTCGCTGACAGTAAGATAGTTGCCCAGTTCATATTCAATCAAATTATTGCTAGGTTTGGTGTCCCTCAAGCCATCATTACTGATCATGGTTCCCATTTTCGGCATTATATGGTGGTGAAGTTGACTTCTAAGTTGGTTCTACATCATGATAGCTCAACACCATATTACCCTCAAGCCAATGGCCAGGTTGAAGCTGTGAACAAATTTCTTGTCACAATGTTTCAATGTATGATTGGGATCCACAAATAAAATTGGAATCTTATGTTATTTTTGGCTCTCTGGGAGTACCAAACCTTAGTGAAGAACACAACCGGGTTCACTTCTTTCTAGTTAGTTTATGGCTTGGAAGCTACTCTCCCGATTGAATGTGAAATACGTTCGCTCAAGTTGGATGTTTAATTACTGCCAAATCCTTCGCTAGAAGAAGAGCATCTCCTTTATTTAGAAAGGCTGGATGAAACCTGCCGCTTTGCTGCTCTCATTATTGAAGCACAAGAAAAGCGGGTCAAAGCTCATTTTGATCAATCAGTTTCACCTCGTTCTTTTGTTGACGGAGATCTCATCCTCCTGTATGACCAAGCTCATGATAATCTGGGGGCAGGAAAATTTCAACCTATGTGGCATTAGCCCTACATCATTAAATGTGTGTTGCAGAATGGGGCCTATGAGCTAATTGACTACGAAGGTCATCCTCTTGAATAGCCCATAAATGGGTTGTATCTCAAAAAATATTATGTGTGAGTCAATCATGCGTAATAGGTGTACATAGATGTTGTTTTTCATTTTTCTACATGTTTTCTGGTTTGGTGTGATTTGTGATCATTTTTCTGCTTATTGGGTCTTGCTTATTGTGCAGATGTCTATTACCCCTTATGTTAGTTTCGCGGATGGTGCTTCCCGCAGTACTAGGAATTTGTCTTCGGTAGCCTAGGTAATATATGATCCTGCTGGTGAGTTGATAGATCTGGAAGGTATTTGTCTAGGATGAACTACAAACAATGTCGTTGAATATAGTGCTGTCATTGAGCTATTGACTCAGGCAATCAACCTCGGCATACGCATATTGCTTGTAAATCTAGATTCACAGCTTGTTTTTCTAATCCTCAATAATCATTATTCAGTTAGAAATCCACACATTCTGAGATTGTATTTATGTATTTGTTTGTTCTAAAGACATTTTGATTTTATTACCTATCAACATATTCCTAGACGAATGAACACAATAACTGATACAGTGGCTAACATTGTATTAGATAGACATTTTCATAATTTGTAAAAGCATCACCATATGTAAAATATCCATGTAGGGAAATAGATGTGTATATATATATCGCATGTTTTCAACTATGTGCATCATAACTTCAAAAAATACATGTGTGTTTCTATTGCATCCTGAGACATCATCTCTCTAAAAAATATGCAGATAAAATAAAGCCCAGGTGTCTAATAAGCATGGTTCTCGTGATAACATGTCACGGCTCGTACTAGCCACCTCAACAAGCAGTGAATTTGGCTGGGCACCCCTACGGTATGTCTCTGGTAGGCGTGAGGAACATCATCAAAATGTGCATAATCTAGGACTCCTCATGTGATCCCCTCCAGGTTGTGCACTATCTCATCTTCCTCCCTGCCCTCTCCTTCAAGGTTGAAATCGTGAGGGATTCGCCACGCTATCGGTGACATACCAACAGGTCTCTCTGGGCTAACTTATACAATTACATCGATTTAATGTCAGAAAAAACATAAATAAAAAATCATAATACTCATAAAAATTAAAAAATGAGTCTCACCCAAATCTTCATCCCAATATTCTCCCTCTGAGAGTGGGAGGTACATATCATCATTGAAATCTGTGCCAGAGTAGGGCCAGTCCTCGATGACAATCAGTTGTCGACGGAGCCAATCAAATAATTCTGGTGTCCAGGACATCTACTAGCTGCCCCCTACCCTTGGCATCAGAGTTTCCCATTGAGCCATCTGTGGTTCTCTCGCTGGTGGTGTTGGAACTATAACCTGCTGTCACTGAAAAATGGGTAGTCGTTCCAAGAAGAACGATACCAGAATAGACCCATAACCAAATTGTTTCAGTTTTTTCTTCTTGCATTTGGTTAGTTGACGCTTCATGTTTATGGTAATGGCCTCTGTCCAGTTGTAGATGGTTGGTGCCATGTAGTCTACAAAAAGAAGCAACTGTGTCTTTTGTTCCTTATTGCAGTGCTTGTGATTCTGCAGCCCGTGTGATGGTACACAATACCACACGTAGTGTCAAAGCTGGGATGGTTTGTATATCAACTTTCCCACTACCTGAACCCTTTTGTGCTCCTCGACATACCATGTCTATCACTATAGTCATGTTTTCCATGCAGGGCCAGGTGCCAATTAGAAGTGGTGCTGCACCTCTCCGCAATAATCCTGTGATGAAATACACGTCAGAGACATCAATCTCAAGTTCTTGATCTCGAACGATGAACTTCTCTTGATTTTCATCCCATATACTGATCAGATACTGTAGTAATTTTGGTTGGGCTCGGAGACATCGTGTTAGGAAGAATTTTTTTTAGCCCACAATTTCTAAGGGCTTCCATGACTCCCTCATTTTCCAATGGCTAGCTCATCTTCTTCGCTATGTTCCCATTCTTTCCATTCAATAACCATTTTGCCTCTTTCTACCTACAAACACATTCATATGAGTGGTATTAGTCAATTTCAACCCTTAAATATGTAAAAAATTGGGGTATTTGATGCATATTTTTTGCTAGAAATTTTTTGCACCATTGGCGCGATTGTTTCCAAAATAGTCGCGCCAATGGGTGCACCCTAGTGTTAAAAATCAAGTGGTTGGCACGACTCCATGCCCAAAACCTACGCCAACTACGAAGCCCTAATTTTTACATTTACTCCCCCAAAATTTGAAATTGATAGTTGCAGGAAGCGAGAAATGACTTAAAATGATGAAAGGGATCTCGGCTCTTACTTGGATTTGACGGATTTGCGATTGATCTGCTGGATTGGGTGCTATCGTCGTCGCAATATTTCACAGTGAAATGGGTAACTAGTGCTCCACAAGAGGTAAAAAGTGAAAAATAATTATTTTTACCATTTTTGGAATTTTATAACTTTTTAACAACCCTAATTAGGTTTTAAAGCATGTTTTTTGATTATTTTATTATATTATTTTCTAGAAATGGGTTTTACACATGTCTCTTGTGCAGCAACAGGCTTTTCATGCGACAATGATGAAGTAATGAGTTATATTTTATACTTTTTAAGACTCGGTAAAAACATGAAAAAGTCACTACTGGAGTCATCTTTCAACTCTTTTTTGACTCTCTAAAATTGAAAATATTATCGATATTCTTGTCGTTTTGAACTTCTTAAATGGCTGTGAAATGATATCTACCTAGTATACATATAACCATTTTTCGGGCTGGGATGGATTATTTACGAAAAAGGAATACCTTAGTATATCGCAACTGAGAGGTTCTCTCAGATACAGTTTTCTACCTTTTCGGATTTGTGAGACTACCTACGAAAAGGGACTACTGGAGTTTTATTTTCTACCTTCTTTTCAAACTCTCTAAACATGAAAATTTTTCGAGTTCTCCCTTTGTCATACTCGTTAAACCCTAATGACATCGGACTTCGTCACCATGACGTTATTTCAAGTTCCTCCTTCCTAGGGCACATAAAATGTACTAGGTTGGGATTTTCCAAAGGAAAAACTTACAGTACAATCATATTCTATCCCCTTCAAACCTATTTAAAAAAATAATTGGGGTACTCGCCAAGAATGGTGGCGGAAAATGGAACCAAGTTTTAGTTATATTGGCAGTATGTCGCTCTTGAACATGGCACTTGTCAGCATTTGTGCTGGGTTGGGGACCTCTCATTTCGTCATTTTTTCCTTCTTGGGTTTGGGTAATCTCTTTTGACCTCTCATCTGCTCTTTGCCACGTCATCATGACCTCAAATCCTTTTATGTCAAATACTACCAAATCCAATGTCGTACTGTTGATATGTTCAAGAGAAGTTTTCCTCTACAGTTGTCAACCTTCCTTTGAACTCTTATTGGTCCTAATCCACTTTCATAATGTTCCTCTGTCTCATGTCGATGATGTGGGAAAAATTATGGCCCTCCTTCGACCAAGTCACTTCTTGTCTACTTTAGCACATTATCCAGTAAATTGATCTAGAGACTCCCTTCTGGTACCTTGGAGCCTGCATGCCTCAATGGCAAGTTTCTCGCATTCGATGCAAGGTTCACATCATTGGTCTTCGATCGAGTGATTCCGCATATTTTCGATGTTAGATCATTTTTCACATTCCGTAGAGTGTAAATTTTGTACCTTGAGGGCCATCATCATCATTGGTGGTTTCTCTCATGTGTGTTAATAGATTTCATCATTGGCTGGTAATCAGACTATTTTCCTGCATGTTCGACTTCAGCTTATACATTCACATGCTCAGAATTGTACTTGTTCGGGTTGAGATGGAGTCCAAGGCCCTAGATTTTGTATGATAAATTCCAAGCTGCGGAATTTTGTGGATTATTATGACTTATTTCATGACTCTCTTGATTGGATGGCTGCGACCATACCTGAGTCTATATATTGATCCTTCCTGATGGATGGTTGTGTCCATACCTCACATCTCAGTTTTTTCTATTATGGATGGCTACACCCATGCCACATGACTCATGTATCAAAAATATGAGTTTTATTTGTAATTATAGGTTTTCCGACAGTGGTGCTTGGTTCGAACGCGTTCTCATAAAGCATTTCACCCCTCCCTCTCTCTCGGACTTCATGCTTTAGGGGGCATCTTTTACACAACATTTTGTCACTGTCCCTGCAATCCCGAACTTGCACATTGGAGGGTCATTTATGTGAGCAATAAGCGGTGTCATGCTTTTCAAATACCAACCTTGCATCCCTTTTGATGAAATCAACATTCTTCTTGTTGACATTTCCCTAAGCAGAGCTGTGAAAATCCCTATTTTTTCCTTGGCGCAAGTAGCCTGTTACACCCTCGCGCTGACCAGGAAATTGAACACTGAGCCCATGCCAGATGACGCTCTGTGATATTTACACACCCACGCCAAGCTATTTATGGAATTTTTTAAAAAAATAGAGGATGAGGTTCTATTCCAACCACCTCGGGGATGAGTCATTGGGAGTGGTTGAACTGAAACAACCACAGAATCCTTCCTTTAGTTAGTAGTTTCCACCTCCCTTGAAACTCTCCTAAAGGATAGGACTCCCTCCCACCTTTTTAGGGATCCCAACCTCCTCTCTTTCCTCTATATAAGAAACTATCTCTTTTAGTAGAAGCTAGCTAAACAAATTATATTTGAATAGTGGAATAGCTAAACTAGGAGAATTATACTATAGCTAAGATGCTAGAGAAGATAGAGTAATAAATATTGTGTTGAGAGAGCTCGAGTTGATGACTTCTGAGAGAGATTGAGTCTAAATTCCCTAACCAACAGTTCAGATGCGCTTCGTCTGAACCCTGCTAGAGGAGACTACGATGTCAAAGCATCAGTTGTACTCTTCCTTCTACTCATTAATATACATGACTACTGTTTGGTTGCACTATTGTTTCATGATGTTTATTTTATGTGATATTTTTAGCCCTCTTTAACTGGCTAATAGTTGTGAATGAAACTATTATGTTATATGTTTTTCTTGTTCTTTGTTTTATGTGCAAGTATCTGAGTATGACAGTGAATGGATCGTGACTTGCCAAAGAAGGAGCGAGAGGCCACTACTCTTTTTGCAACATCAACAGCGTTGGATTCAAGGTAGGTCCATCTACTATATAATTTTTTCATTCATTAACTAGGAAGTAACACTTTAGCATGTTATTTTGTTACTAGACCCACCCTAGGGCTAGAGGGATCGTCTCTGTCCGTAGAGAGGATTTACCTTCATAACAACATGCCACAACGCTATTGCAAAACTCAACACATGCAAGAAATTATCAAGTCGCGCAAAAAACCCACAATCTAAATGGGGAAACAATGGCATAACCTGCTCGTACTTTCCTTGAAAGGGGGAGTGGCTCAAGAAAGGACGAGGAATTCTCTCAACACCAAAGGCACAAGAAAATAATGCTACCTCATGCCCATTGACAGGGAAACTTGCAATTTTTATTGATCTCAGACTAAGGGAGGGATTTTTCATTACCTAAACCAAACCATTCTGTGAGGGAATATCAAGGAATAGTCAAGAGGACTAGGGTGGCTAGCCTAGTGGATTGCACTGCTCCTCATCCATCCCATATTGAACCCACCTCGAACTTTTTCCCTCATGAAAGGGTTTAGGTAGCAAGCGCATGCGCAACCACTCCCTTGAACCAAGCACCAACAAAAAGGCTCACCCAAGCAAAACATAAACCACCGTTGCCATCTTTTGGAGAGAACCAACTATGGAGGCCCACATCTTCCAATGAGAAAAATACCAAGCACTACCGCTACGAACGAGTCTAAATTTTTCCACCATATTTCCCAAGCACCTTGACTGCAACAACCATGCCCCACCGAACATACCGTTGGAGAGGGGGCTCTCGAGAAATGAGCTTCCAAACCCCATACAAAAAAAACATTAGGATAAATAATAACAAAGGATGGTACAAGCACAAGCATCGCTTGCAAGTACATCAAAACAAAAATCATAAACTCAAGATAGGCAACTAACAATGTTGCAAGCATCTTTCACAAGAAGCACCACCCCAACAAGCATCAAACCTTCTCTCCTAGAGACACACTACACGAGCCTATATTACAATCGAAACCCACACAACCCAAACGAAAAAAAAAAAAAACATGTTATCAATGATCTTATTGCAGGTTCACCTACAGTAACCTTGTTATGACTTCTCCTTCCTCTAAATGATAAGGTTCAATGAAATTATCATGATGTCAACAATAGCGGACCATTTTATTCGACACAATCTAAGCACTTCACCTGTAATATTCCAAAATAGGGAAAATAAGTAGTATTGGGAATATATTAAAATATTCCAGAAATGGATTGCTCAAAAATGCATTCACAGAAAAACACATTTTAAAAAATGTAAGCCATGAAAATGAAAATAATCACTTCAATAAATTAGATATACCCATCTAGCATATAATTCTAAGAGGAGATCAGAAACAAAAGAAACTAGGTGAGGTAAACAAACCTCCCACACTAGTGTAGCTGGAAATGACCAAAAACCCCAGACACTGCTACTTAGAAATAATACACAAAAGAGACAACGTAGTTTTATTAGGGTTTCAACTCAAAAAATAGGATAACAAATAGATCTACTCATATATTGATCAATAATTCTTAAGGAATGAGATATAGTCTCCTTATACAAAATACAAGAGAACCCGTCAAGGGTTTCTTGTCATACAATCTACATACAAATGTGATCTTCAGAAAATTACTGAATAATCACTGCAACACTAAAGAATAAGGGTGTATAAGGATGAAATATGTTTGATCTAATGTAGTTCCCTCAAGGGCTTCCTCCCATGAAAGGATGAACCCCTCAATCACAAGAAAACACTACAACGGAGCTACTAGACCATCCACTGAAGTTGCCTCCAAAAATAACACATTCCCTAGCTGGAACAACACTGCGAATGTTTGGAAAATGAGTGGTCCACTACCACAGATCTGAAATGAGCTCTAAATCTCTCCAAACAGATCTCTCAAGTGAAGGAAACCTTCCTCCAATGAGAAACTAGCTCAATAAGAGGGATTCCAATCCCTTCCACTGCTGCACCCTGCAACACTGCACAATAACCTGCAAAAAATGTGCTGATGAAGTAGGATAAAGCTTGTCTTGAAACCCTGATGTGGAAAATGAATGAAAACTCTCCCAAGAGGCTCCTCAAGGAAAGATATGGGATTCCTGCTCGGAAACAGCAGGTGCTAAACAACACAACAACCCTGCTAAATAGAAAGAGGAAGGAAAAATTCTGAGCAAACAAAATAATAATCTAAAACATGAAGAATAATGCTGCCATCCTCTTCCTTAAATAAAATATGAGTTTGCTTGCCCTTGGCCCCACTCAATTATGTCATCTCCATCAAAATATTCATCTCCCTCCAAAACTGCGTTATTCCTTCTTTCATTCGTGCTCCTCCACAACCGTGTTGTTGACTTAGTCAAGGTGGAAACATTGTTACCGATGAAATAGGTAATTGCAATGTTACCTACTTTTTTTTGGTAGCATAAAAAGCACCTGATTTTGAAAAGTGGTTATGCAGAATCACCTTTTTTTTTTAGCACATTGTTGACACTCTAATATTTTTATTTATGAAATATGAATATTTGTTTTAAAATGTTATTGATTTTCATGCTAATTTTGAAACGTATTGATGCAGCATCAATTTTTTTTTTTAGAGCGGTGATTTTCATGATAATTTTGAAACGTGTTGATGCAACATCAACCTTTTTTTTTTAGAGTGGTGATTTTCATGTTGGTAATAAAACACAAAACTTAGATAAAAAAAAAACCAATAAAAATGTAAAAAAAACAAAATTAACTCGTAAAAATAAAAAATTTAAACAAAAATAAATAAATAAAAACAAAAAAAAACAAAAATATTCGAAAATTATATCGAAAGAAATGACAAAATTTGAAAAAAAAACGCATAATTTAAAGAAAAAAAACAAAAATTAACCAAAAAAACAAAAAAAAAACATCAAAAACATTTTTTTCTAAGTTATTAAAAAAAATCCATATAATTAAAAAAAAAATTTAAATAGAAAATTTAAAAATAATTTAAATTACAAAAATAAAATTTAGATAAAAAAAAATAAAATACAAAAAAGAAAAAATTAAATTTAAAAATTTAAATTAAAATAATAATAATAAGAAAACAAAAATACAAATTTTAAAATTAACAAAAAAATAAAAAATAAAATAAAATAAAATTGAAAAAGAAAATTAAAATAAAAGAATTATAATAAAAAAACTATCATTAAAAAACAAAAAAAATGAAAAAACCACGTGCAAATAATTAAAAAACAGATATCCATAAATTTACTGTTTTTTTTTAAATGAAACAATTTATAAATTTTAAAAATGAAAAGCCAAATAAACTAAAAGATTAAAAAAAATAATTAAATTAAATTTAAATTTAATAAATCTAATGAATAAATTTAAAATTTTAAAAAATAATTAATCTAAAATATTAAATTTAAAAACAAAATTTAAAAAAAAAAAATTAAAAAATTAAAAAAATTAAATTTAAAATAAAAAATTTGAATTTAAAAAAAAAAAAATCAAATTAAAAAAAAAATATTAAAAATTAAAAAAAATAAAAGAATTTTTTGATCGTGGTGGCACCGCCAGTCGGCCTCCCGCCCAAGTGGCGGCGGAGGCCGGCCGCTGGGTGGGCGGGGAGGCTCATGTCCCAGCATGTAACCGACCTCTTACTCCCACTGATGGAAGGCTGAGGTCAGGAATCTCCCTCGGGCGTTCACCGGAATCGCCTCAGCAGAGAGGCGTTAGGAGAATCGTTCCCTCCGTTCAGCTGGTCCAGGAGTGCTCATGGGAAGCGATTCGGGAGATAAGCCCTCATTCTGGGAGGCGGGTCAAATCGCCCTCCTTGCGAGTGCGGTTCCCGAATAACCCTCTGTGCGAAAGCGATTCCGGGAAGCTACCCTACTCCCCACCTCAGTCTCCACCCTCGCGACGGAGGCCGATTAAGGGAATCGCCCTCACCCTCCGTGTGTGGGAGGGCCACTCTCGGAATCATTCTCATCAGCGGGAGCGCGGTCCCAGGAATCGGCCTATAATGGGAAGGCGATTCCGGAATCACCCTCCGCCCTAGCGTAGCCTCCCGCCGTCCTAACGGAGGGTGCAGATTCAGCCACCGGCGCCACCACGATCAATTTTTTTTTTAATTTTTTTTTAATTTTTAATATATTTTTTTATTTGATTTTTTTAATTCAAAAAATTATTTTTTTTTTTTTTTTTTTTTTTTTTTAAATTTAATTTTTATATTTGAAATTTAACTTGTTTGATGTTTTTTTGTTTTTATTTTTTATTTTTTTTTTCAATATTTTTTTTTTGAATTTTATTCATTTTTTTGTTTTTAATTTTTTTTTTTCTAAATTTTGTTAATAATTTTTATTAAATTTTGTATTTTTTTTATTTAATTGATTTTTTTTTTTCGTATTTTTCTTATTACTAAATTTTATGTTTAGTTTTTTCATTTAATTTTTTAAAGTTTAGTAAATTTTGTATTTTTTTTTTAATTTATTTGAATTTAATATTTTTTTTAAATTTTTAATTTTTAAATTTTTTTTTTAATTACATAAATTTTTTATATTTTTTTTATTTCAATTAAAATTGTGTATTGAAAATTATATTTTTATAAGTTAAACTTAATATTTTCAAATTAATTTGTTTTTTATCTTATTTTTTATTTAATATATTTTTTTTAATTTATTTTTTTTCAATTTTTCAATTTTAATTGATTTTTAAAGTTTTTTAACTTTTTATTTTAACAATGTTTTTTTTGCTTTATATTTAAAATTTAATTTTTATTTCAAAATTTATTTGTTTATTCATTTATTTATTAAAATTTAATTCTTTTTTTAATTTTAATTTGTTATTTTAATATTAACATTTTTTTTAATTTAATAAAATCTAATATATATATTTTTAATTTAAGTTTATATATATATATAATACATATATATATATATATATATATATATATATATATATATATATATATATATATATATATATAATTTTTTTATAATTTAAATTTAATATATTTTTTTAAATCTATTTGTTTTTTTAATATATCTTTCTTTAAATTTAATATTTTTATTGTATTTTTTTTTCATTTTTTATTTTTAATTAATTTTTCATTTTTTTACTTTTAATTTCAATAATGTTTTTTTTTTGCTTTTTTTTTTTTTTAAGTTTTGAATTTATTAAAATTTAATATATTTCTTTACATTTAAATTTTTATTTTAAAATTTAAATTTAATTTTTTTTAATTTAATAAACATTTTCTTTTTCTTTTTTAAATTTAATTTCTATATTTTATTTTTTATAATTTCTTTCTTTTTTTAACTTGTTTTTGTTTTTAATTTAATATTTTTATTTTCTTTTTATTTTTATTTTTTTATTTCTATATATTTTGAAATTTAATCTTTAATTTTTTTTAATTTTAATTTTTTTCTTAAATTTTAGGTTTTTTTAATGTTTGAATTAAAAATTTTATTTTGTTTTTATTTTTATTTTTTTATTCCTATATATTTTTAAATTTTAAGCTTTAAAATGTTTTTATTTTTTAAATTTATTTTTTTTCTTAAATTTTAGGTTTTTCCTAATGTTTGAATTTTAAAAATTAAAAAATGTTATTTCTATTTTTTAAAATGTCAAAAATATGACAATTTGTTTTTTTTTTGTTATTCCAGCATCATCTCGTTTTCTTTTGAGGGTGTTTTTTCAATCCTTTTTTCAAGAAACTATTTTTTTTTTAGCATAATTTTATAAAATGTTGAAATTTGACCTTAAAAAAAAACCAAGTGCATTCTGGAATACACTTTTTCTATTTTTGGGGTGTTTTTTCATGTTTTTTGAGTCTTTTTGGGCTAGAGTTCCCGTTTTGAGGCCAGGTTACCTATTTCATTGGTAACAGTGTTTGGACTGAATCAGCCTAATATTATCTCTGTTCACATATGGAGGTGTTTTATTAAGATGCAGGTAGGGTCTAATTTGACACTTGAGGTGTTTTTATTCCTCCTTAGGAGACTTATGGGCTTTCCTACCCATTTATTCACCAGCTAGAGATACTACTAACTCTAATGTTCCATTTAGCTTTGAGGCTAAAATTTGGGAACATTACAGTCCTCCCCTCCAAAATATTTGCTTGTCCTCAAGAAAATATATAGGGAGAGAAAAATTTCTCCCCTCCTCCTCTTGTGGCCTCCCATCAATGGCCTCCATCACTGCATCAAGATAATCTGTAATAAAACTGCCATCTAATGTTTCCTCCCAAGTGTGCAAAACCAAATGATCTACATCAATCAAGGTGGAAAGTGTTAATGGAAACCTTGCTTGTTGTCCCATGGCCTCTACAAAGTAGGATTGATGACAAACATGGTGAATGAGTGCCTCCCTCACCCATGTTATCATCCAAATTAAATAATCCATAATAGGTAGCTCGTCAAAGGAATCATCAACCCCGGTTTTATACATTGTGTTGGGGCTGCATGGAGAGATGGGATTCTGCCATCTAAATTTTTTATCTCTCCATTTATGGTAAACATGGGGCTACCTCTGTCCTTGGGCTGAAATAACATGGCCTCCAAGAATGGCCCAAGCTCCCCCATCAAACAATTCAGCCATGAAGTGCCTCCTCAAGTTATTCAAGTGGTTCCTCCCACAAGAAGGAAAAAATGTGATGTAGAAATCATGGTTTTCCCATGGTTCCTCCTGAAATGTACAACATGTAAAGTGGGGATAATCATGCTCCCAATTGGCATCTCTACTACCTCCCACACACTCCAAAAAAAGCTTCCCGTGAGCATAAACATATCAAAAATATATGGAAGCAAAGTACAATGAAAAAAGTTTCCAAATGACAACCGGAGAGTGAATCATAGATCCATTCATGGAACCAACGCATTGCATCCTTTTCTTGCATCAAAATAAGAATAACGAGTGCTTTACTAGCCACTTTTTTTCTACCACAATCATCTCATAAGATGGAAACATGAAGTTACAATATGGTGTCAGTGGTGTACATCAAGAAACATGTGGCTTCCCCCACAAACCACCAAAAAGATAGCTAAAATCAATGATACAAGTAGCTACAAGTACATCATCATACATTATGAAAGAAGAGATAATTCTTCTTGATACATCATGCTACTCAAACAAGTAAAAGAAGTACAATACAAAATGTGAAATTATACCTCCTCCATCATGTACTTGAGATATTGAGATGAAATGGCTCAACTGGAATCTTTCCCTCACCTCCAATGAGTAGGGAAGTGGTTGTGACCTCCTATCTATCACCATCCGAGCTATGCATCTCTCCATATGATGAAATATGTCATGCTAGATGCCCTCCCAGGTGAACCCCTCTGCCAAAGAAAGATATGCATCATAATGCATGGAAAGGAAGTCCTCATGTGCTACAAGTAGCAACTTCTCCTTGAGACTAGAAGCTCTAGTCAAGAAGACTCTGCCATGTGAATATATGACCACATCATCCACCATATACTCATCATCTCTATCCGTGTCATCAAAAATCATGCATGCACCAAGATCCTTGGAGTACTCTACTAAGAGCTAAGATCTCCAATAAGGATCAATCCTCCTAAGAGACAACGTTGGTGATCTGGCATGTGAGGCTCTCCTCATGCTGTTTCCTACTACTTTGACACTCCCCATGCCAAATTCTTCCTCCAAAACCTTCACCTCTGCAAAATCCAAGAGTGGTGAACCCAAAGACAAGATGTCTCTCGTCAAATCTAGATCAGGTGGCATCCCAGGTGGAATGCCTCCATGTAGTGAGACATCAATGTCAAGAGTAGACTGCACATATGGTTGGGAAACTTTGCCCCTGCCCTTACAGTGCAAATCAGTCTACCCCTTCCTTGCATTATCTTTTTGGAATAAAGAAGGGTGTGTGCCCCTCATCAAGTGATGTTACTCTTCCTCCCTACCTCCTCCTTCCATCTTCAATGCTCCACAATCATGCTGCCTTGGACCTCCATGTATGAGATCCTGGGGAACTTCTTGCAAGGATACAATAATCCCTCCTGTCGGAGCATGTGCTCCTCCTCCCTCTGCATGAGGAACTATATGTGCTCTAGATGTGACAATGTTGTTGCCCTTTTCTTCATCAATGTGCATATGCAACATCTCAACAATTGGATCCTCTTGTGAAAAAGTGATCCCCGTGCCCTCTCGTTTAGGAATATGAGATAAAAATCTTGCCTCTAACAATGCGTAATGCAAGATGTCAGCTACTCCCATGGTTTTCTGAAGTGGAGTGGATTTTTTAGTCTCCTCCATCACATGCAAGGTTTTTTTTCCCTCAAGTTTTCCTTGCTCATGTGTCTGAGGAAGTTCTTCACCAAACCTTCCCACCAATGTTTCCATGAATCTTGCATAAGAGGAAGTGTTTGCATTTTTTCCAAAACAAGATTCAAAAACCTACCATGCATGGGCCTTACCTCTGAAATGCAATTCTGCAATCTTGATGGCTTCTTCTTCAGAAATGTGGTGTTGCTGAAAATAGGAGTCTAGCTCCTTCACCCAAGCTCTATCTGGACATGTAGGTGAACCTTCAAAATTAGATAGAAGAAATCTATCTGCATCTTTCTGCTTTCTTTCCTCCACATGGACCTTGAAAAACTCTTGGAAATTGGTATGATCTCTAAACCTCTCAGTTTGAGATTCATACCCCTGCAACAATTCACTAAGAGTTTTCCTCTTACATATTCTCCCTCCTCCCATCCATCTCAAGATAGATATGGGCACCTAACTGCGATGTTCATCATGGTGTGTAGCTGCATGCTCACTCTCACCATGTGAAAATATAGATTCAACTCTAGATCCAAACTCCTCTGGAGATCCCATATCCATTATTATTTTCTTTAGCTCTCCTTGAAAGCTCTGCATAGATTTTGGAAGAAGCTTCGTAAGGTTGTCTTCCTTTCTCCCTTCACATAATGGAGTCTTCCCTTTTTTTTCCATCTCTCTTGAAATTATAATGGCCTGAGATCCATTGGATGAGCTAATATTGAAGCTCTAATACCACTGTAATATGGGAAAATAAGCAGTATTGGGAATATCTTAAAATATTCCAAAAATGTACTGCTCAACAATGCATTCAGAGAAAAATGCATTTTCAGAAATGTAAGCCATGAAAATGAAAAAAATAACTTGGATCCAATATATATACACATCTAGCATCTAATTCCAAGAGAAGATCAGAAACAAAAGAAATTGGGTGATTTAAACAGACCTCCCACACTAGTGTAGCTGAAAGTGACCAAAAACCCCAGACACTGCTACTGAGCAATAATACAAAAAAGAGACAGCACAGTATTATGAGGGTTTCAACTTAGAAAATAGGAGAACAAGTAGATATACTCATATATTGATCAATAATTCTTAAGGACTGAGATCTAGTATCCTTATACAAAATACAAGAGAACCCGACAAGGGTTTCTTGTCATACACTCTGCATACAAATGTGATCTTCAGAAAATTATAGAATAATCACTGCAACACTAAAGAATAAGAGTGTAGAAGGTTAAAATATTTTTGATCTGATGTAGATCCCTCAAGGTCTTCCTCCCATGAAATGATGAACCTCTCAATCACAAGAAAACATTGCAATAGAGCCAGTAGACCATCGACTAAAGCTGCCTCCGAAAATAACGCATTCCCTAGCCGGAATAGAGCTGGGAATGTTGGGAAAATGAGCGGTCTGCTACCACACATCTGAAATAAGCTCTAAAAATCTCTAAACAGATCTCTCAAGTGAAGGAAACCTTCCTCCAATGAGAAACTAGCACAAAAAGAGGGATTCCAATCCCTTCCACTGCTGCACCTTACAACACTGCACAATAGCCTACAGAAACTATGCTGATGAAGTAGGATGAAGCTTGGCTTGAAAACTTGATGTGGAAAATGAATGCAAAATCTCCCAAGAGGTTCCTCAAGGAAAGAGGTGGGATTCCCACTCGGGAACACCCGGTGCTAAACAACACAACAACCCTGCTAGACAGCAAGAGGAAGCAAAAAGTCTAAGCACAAAAAATAATAATATAAAACATGAAGAATAATGCTTCCATCCTCTTCAATAAATAAAATATGAGTTTTCTTGCCCTTGTCCCAACTCAATTAGGTCATCTCCATCAAAATATCATCTCCCTCCAAAACTGTGTTATTCCTTCTTTAATTCCTGCTTCTCCATAACTGTGCTGTTGACTTAGTCAAGGTGGATTGAATCAACCTGATATTATCCCTATTCATGTATGGAAGTGTTTTAGTAAGTTGCAAGGAGGGTCTACTTTCACACTTGAGGTGTTTTTATTCCTCCTTAGGAGACTTATGGGCTTTTCTACCCATTTATTCACCGGCTAGAGATACTGCTAACTCTAATGTTCTAGTTCTCTTTGAGGATAAAATTTGGGAACATTACATCACCAGATCATTCAATCGGTAGGAGCAACGGGTGGTGTGTAAAAAGGGCAGGGACGTAGTCAACACAATTTTATGACATGTGCTTACTAGGAATTCCTCATTGAAGACCAATAATTTCAATTGTCTATCCCCATCACGATGCAATTTGAGAATATTTCTTGATCCTCTCAAACCAGGAAGGAAAAATCATTGGTTGCAATAGTGTAGCACACATTTAGACTAGAACATATAAGGGGATAACATAATTGTTATTGCCTCAAACTTTTATGGCCTAAATGGCCATAGTCCCTCTAAGAAGCTGGCTGCGAAGGGGGAAATCCGTGTAGCTAGTTAGTAGGTTTAGGTTTCGTTCGTTATCAGAATTAACCAAATAAAGCATTCCACCAACTAAGAATGGCCATGCTCCACCACCCATAGAATCAAGAAAGAGCTCTCAATCTATCAATCCTTACTATGTATGGACCTATTAAGTTTCCCCGTGTTGATCCAAATTAAGCTGCAGGCTCCACTCCTAGTGGTGCCCTTCTGTCAATTCCTTTAATTTTCAGCCTTGCAACCATACTCACCCCAGAACCCAAATACTTTGATTTCTCAGAAGGTGTTGGCAGAGTCCTTAGGTAAAAATCCACCGGTCCCTAGTTGGCATTGTTTATGGTTAAGACTAGGACGATATCTGATCGTCTTCGCGCCCCCAAATTTCATTCTTGATTAATGAAAACATCCTTGGAGAATTATTTCGTAGTGGTCCGTATTTCATAAATCCAAGAATTTCACCTTTTACAATGAAATATGAATGCCCACAACAGTCCCTATTAATCGTTAGTCTAGTCCCGAAGGCCAACACAATAAGACCAAACTCATATAGTGTTATTCCATGCCAATTTATTCAGAGCATAACCTTGCTTTGAGCACTCTAATTTTTTCAAAGTAATAGCACCAGAGCCACAACCTAGCCAGTTAAGTCCAGGAGCACGCCACTGACAAAATGGATGGAAGGGCAGGTGCACACCAAGTATGAAGACTAACATTTACAACCAAATATCCAACTACAAGCTTTTTAACTCCAAGAACTTAATATACGCTATTGGAGCTAGAATTACTGCGGCTGCTGACACCAGACTTTACCTCCAATTGATCCTCGTTAATGGATTTAGATTGTACTCATTCCAATTACCAGACTTGATGATCCCAACATTGTTATTTATTTTCACTACCTCCCCATGTTACGATTGGGTAATTTTCATGCCTAATACCTTCCTTGGATGTGGTAGTTATTTCTCAGGCTCCCTCTCCATAATCGATCCCTAATTCTTTGTTACTCGTCACCACCATGGTAGGCCTCTATCCTACCATTGAAAGTTGATAGTGCATAAATTTTAATGAAGCATCACCAGAAAAAAGGTTGTGTGATCCATCTTGTTATCATGATTCACCAGAGAAGAGTGCAAGCCCACATCGACCTTTTATCTAAAAAATGTATCCCTTACAAAGAGTCGGGACTTGGTGCACATATTAGCTCTAGAATTACTAAGATTATCCGAGTAGTATGGTACCATAAAAAAAAACCATAACTGATTTAATTAGTCATCTGTAGTTTCACAGTCTGAATTATTTCATACATAGACATGCATGGCTTAATCTTTGAGACAAGCATTTGACTACTGGTAGGATCAACTAGGTAGCATCCTCCCATTTCAAAGGGAATTCAAAGCTCTCTCTTAGCAAGAGTTAGCTTGAACACCCATCAAGTAAAAGTGAGGTCAAAATATCATGTAAAGCTTTTATACCTTACACCTCTTGCATCCCCAAGAAGAGATTAGATCCCACACACACTACATGCCAAGGACATGCAAAATAAATGTCGACATCAAATGCAATGGACGATGGATGCAAGATCAAAAAATAGAAAAAATGGGTCACCCCTTCGAGTCACATTACGCTGAGGCCACCTAGAAGTTGCCAATAGGACCCCAACCAGAAAGAATGGAAAACTCCTTATCACCCACAGCAGCCACAATGAACAGACAAGGGGGAGAAAAAAAAAAAAAAACCCTCTCTTAGAAATGTCCCCAAACCCTCCTCGCCCCACAACAAGGCCACCTAGGAGTCCACCTAGACAGCGGAAAAAGTGGACGTTGAGAACCTACGATGACTTGGATGTGAAAGCAAAGGAATGAAACAAATGGAGAACAACCAAACCCACAAACTCTTTCTAAAATTCTTGCCAATTATTCCTGCCCCACAACAAGGCCACCTAGGATTCAACCTCAACAAAAACAATGATGGACCTCGATCACTTGATAACCTATAGTGACCTCGATGCGAAGGAAAAGTATGAAAATAAAGGGAGAAAAACTAGCCCCACAACATCCCTTAAAAATTCCCTCCAACCCTTTGTGCACAACAGCGAGGCCACCTAGGAGTTTGTTATCACTCGGATTGAACCTCAAGCTGAGAGAGGCAATCTCGAGGTGACCTCAAACCATGTTTAGCCAAGTATCTAGCCCTACTAGGCTAGGAGAGGGCTCTCTCCATATAGAACATAGTCAATATGACTGAGGAAAGAATATTTTAGGCGAGGTATAGTAGCTCAAGGTTTTGATTTTGATTTTCTATAGGGTTTACTGGATCAGGAGGAGTCAAATAGTTAGGGCAAGGAAATTAGGTCAAAATTTGTAGGGGTTCCAAGGGGAAAGATAGGTATAAACATTTACATTAACAGGATGATTATGTTGAGGTGATAATACTGGTGAGAATTTCGGAATAGCATATGAGATGAATTCTCCCTAAACTGAAGAAGATAAACAAATTATGCTAAATTCCCCAAAACAGAGCATGAAACATGAATTATTCCTTTCAACTTGAAATTAAGCATATCATAGACATGCAAATGATTTATGAGCTACAATACATTCATAAAAAATGATAAAAAATAAGAAACTATGTCAAACACTGCATACCACATGGATCCCAAAGAAATAGCTGCAAATTTCTCATTAATGTTCAAGCCAAACTGATACAAAAAGTCTCTGAGATGCCAAAGCTCCAATTGAGTCCAACTGTTACATTGAATGAGTAAATACATCAAATATACCTCAAAACCACTCTCCCTAGCCTCAAGAAGTTGAATCCATGAGATAGGGATCAGTTTCA
Source organism: Pinus albicaulis (assembly GCA_034641835.2). Lineage (NCBI taxonomy): Eukaryota > Viridiplantae > Streptophyta > Pinopsida > Pinales > Pinaceae > Pinus > Pinus albicaulis. The sequence continues at coordinate 990,832,127 of CM076578.1, read as the reverse complement.
CCTACTCCCAAACAAAAATCTAAAGACTAGGAAAACTCAACAATTTGCCTCTAAAAGAGAGGAAACTGATTCATTTGACCTCTTGAAGACTTATCTAATGCATATAACCTAGATAAAGATCAAAAAATGATATTTACATTCAACATGACCATTTACATTAGTCATTTTCTCATTTTCCCAAGTAAAAATTCAAAAAGTTAAAATTCTACTTAGATGAGGAAAACTACATTTTCTTGTTAAACGCACAACACCATGTCAGACAAAATGACCTGTCTTGCAGGAAATGTTTGGAGGCCTTCCTGATGTCCAAATCAACTTCATGATAGCTCATTGGAAAGATCTCTAACTATGGTTTCCAAATATGCCTCCATTTTTTAACATGGTATAAATCTGAAATGTAAAAAACATGTTCTCCCAAGACTTGTAAGCATGTATTTCCAAGGTGAAAAAGGAGGCAGCATCTTCTAAACTCGTAGCGCCATTCCTGAACGCGCAGCGCCACTGCAGTGCCTTTTTTAAGACCACATTTTGAGGCCTTCCCGGTGTCCAAATTTTTCCCATGATAGCTCATTGGAAATCTTATCCCGTCTAATTTTAAAATAAACCTTCTTTTTCCTATTTGGAGTTCATTTTCCTTGTCAAAAGTTGATTTTCCCAAGACTGGTAAAAAAGTGTTGAATGAAGGTGTAGAAATGTATAGTGTTGGTGCAGGAAAATTTTGAAGGCCTTCCTAAACTCCAAATTTAGCTCATGATATTTCATTGGAAATATAACTCTATTTATTTATCACTTTACTCATCAAGCAAGTCATTTGGACACTCCAGCTATGAGACAATTTGATTTTCCCAAGGTCACTCCAAAAATGCAACAACTCTCCTCTGGCACCTGTATTTTTTAAATTTCTCCAAAAACATGATACATATGTACAAAATTAAGGATTTTTTTCTTTATTGACCTATGAGGGACAAAAAACTCTCTACCTTTTGCTAATTTCATCTTTGTTTGGTCAGAAACATAGTTTGAAACAAAATTGGCCCTGTGTGTGGCAAATTATATGTCCCTTAGAGTGATTTCTTGGAAAATGATGGAGGCATGATTGTTATGAGTTTTTATGGCTTCATACTTGATAAAATTAACTCTCTTATACCTCCTCTACCCATATTTCTCTGATTCCATAGCAAACCCTAGCTCAGTAGGAGAGGAAATTAGGGTTTGGTGTAAGAAAAACAGGGGATTTTAGGATTTCCTTCTAGAGGGAGGGGTATGAAGGGGTTAGGCGCTGTGTAAATTCTTGGGGAAATTTTTGGGGATAGGGGTAGATGATAGAGAGTAGGGGAAAGTGTAATTTAAAGGATTGAGTGAGGGGAAGGGGTCCAAAAGGGAAAAACACAGGCTTAGTCTCAAAAAGTGTCAAATTGTAGCAATAGGCTAAGGTTTGTGGAAAAATGATGATTTTTAGGGATAGGAGTGATGGGAAGTGTTTAGAAAGGTATATTAATTATAGGGGAAAGTGTAAGAGCACAGGGTTATAATTCTTGTTGATTATTTAACCATGGAAGTCATGAGACCAATAAAAATTCCCTCAAAACCTTAAGAGAGGGAAATGAGCTTTCCAAGAAAAACTAAGAGACAAATATGGTAAACACAAAGCCACTTACTTGGAAATTATAATTTAGAACTTGAAATTTTTTAATACATTTGACTATTTATACTCCTTGAAAAGATGAATTTGATGGTGAAATGACCACTTTTCATGATTTTGACCCTATTACCTAATGGGACTGCCCTTTGACGTGAATTTTGAATGAGACTTCGAAATTTGACTTTAAATAATTCCAATTAAACAAAGCATCTCCATAGGTGTTATTATGCTCAAGGAGACATGAGAATTAGTCAGCCAATATGATCTTCTAAGGGAGAAGGAAACTTATTTCACCAGGAAAACCACCAGTGGAACAATTTTATATCTGACCTAATGGAATGATGACAAATTTATTCGGAATGGGACACCTAAGATGCACATGCAAATTTTTTTTTGAACCCTAGTGGAAGTGTGCAAATACTGACACTAACATTGTCTCCATCTGGGGATGGTAGCTCCTTGGAGGTTCCAAAAACATCGTAGACGAAGTGAATATTTCATTGGGCAATGGAGTCAAAATCTAAAAACCAAACTAAATACTGAAAGAAACTTGACACAATAAACTGACTCAAAACTGACTAAAGATTGACTGAAACAAAACTTAAAAATTGAACTTACTGTTCTTATTGATGGCATTACATCACCAAGACTTGAGGGCTTCAAATCCTGATGACAACCTCCAGCCTGCTGAAAAAATATATACAATCATGTGAAGTTATCCTTATAGTGTAACCAATCCAGTAGATGGTTATTTTCTTGAATTCTTCTCTCACTTTCCTCAAGCGGGCAGAATGATATACATGTAGGAAAATGAAAATAAAAACTAAAACCAAGACTTATGCTGACAAACGAGACAACATTCATCTTCTCTAGTGCTTGAAAAAGATTGTCACAGGGATATTGAAAATCAAGAAAAAATACCTCTCGCTGATCTAGAATAAACAAAGTAGCTTTTTATCTTGAATCTAATCACTTTCCATAATGTACATCAACAAGAGTGTGTTCCTGGTCTTCAAAAAATTATGAATAAGTAGGTAAGAATATTTCTTCTTGAAAAAACGATTCAAAGCATGAGACATGGGAAGAAAAATCTGAATGAAAATCCTCAATTCTCTGGTCCTCTGCAATTTGAATATATTCTTGATCATCTTCATATGACATGGCAATGATATTTTCATGTTTGTTATCACACTCATCAGTCATAAGAGGGAAAATTTTAGATTGTTCTTAAAACCCAAAAATGACATTTCTATCATCTACCACAAATTCATCCAAAGAACATTTTTCACTTACTTGAACAAAGATCTCATGTTGTTTTTCATAAAGGGAATGGATTACCTCCTCGTGAAGACTTTTTCTTGATGGGAGGAGAAAGCTTAAGTCTATAAATCTAATTTATTCATTCAAGGTGACCTCAACAGTAGAGCTCTCCTTCATGGGATCTAGAACAACATAATATTCATCATCACAATTTGAATCTAGATATGGATCAGCTAGCTTGAATTAATCACAAAATGAGATTGGAACCTCATTTTCCTTCATACCATATTTTGTTGCAATCAGATCTGAAATAATACCTTGTCTTCCATCATTTTCAACTGTACAAAGATCTTCAACCTGATGCAAAATTTCGTGAGCATCTTGATAAGTATCCTCTAATATTTCTTTATGCTACTGAAATGTATTTTCATACAAGGATTCCATGATCTCATCATCCATGAATTCATCATATCCATAAAAATTCTCAAGATTTTCAATAAAAATCTCAACATGTTTACAATAGTTCTGAACTAATATTAAGGATGGAAAAGATTCTTTATACCTTTCAAAGAATCTGGTATGAAAATCCTTTAAATAGTAATTATAAGCAGGTGGAAAAATTTCATACCAATATCAAGCTTCATCTTCCAGAGTGGCCATGAATAGCTTCATCAAGAAGTCTTCATTAAAATAAATCTTTAATCTACGCACATGCATGTGAAATCTCACCAGATGAAGAGCAGCATCATTACCTTTCACATTTTTGAACATAGGTAAATTCCTTTGCCAATCTACCTTAGGCATTTTTTTTGGGACACCTAGAATGTGATCTCGACTCATGGGAGCATACCTTCTTGCAACAGTTTCTAGCTTGAAAATTCTTGAAGCTACTGATCTTCATGCAGTGGAGTCACCATGAAGTGTTGGTTTTGGATTCTTCTTCCAGTGGGTTCTTTGATCAACCTGAAATGTGTGGAGTCTCTAGGTGGATGATTTGAGCCTTCATATGCATCTAACTATTTTCCACCATCAACAATCATATCTGAACTTTGCCATTCTTTCCTAGGGAAGATATGATCTTACTTTTTTGTCCCTGGTGGAGTCACCAACATTTTATCACTTAGATTGAACCTCATGCTTAGAGAGGTAATCCCCAGGTAACCTCAAACCACGCTTAGCCAAGTAGCTATCCCTACTAGGCCAGGAGAGGTCTCTCCCTATATAGAACACAGTCAAGATAGCTAAGGAAGGAATATTTTAGGCTAGGTATAGTAGCTCAGGGTTTTGGTTTTGATTTTGTGTAGGGTTTTCTAGATATAAAGGAGTCAAACAACTAGGGCAAGGAAATTAGGTCAAAATTTACAGGGGTTCCAAGGGGAAAGATAGGTAGAAAGTTTGAAATTCAAAGGATGATTATGTTGAGGTTAAAATACCAGTGAGAAGTTAGGAAGAACATATGAGATGAATTCTCCCTAAACTAAGGAAGATAAACAAATTTTTCTAAATTCCCCAAAACAGAGCACGAAACAAGAATTCTACCTTTCAACTTGAAATTAAGAATATCATAGACATTAAAATGGTTTATGAGCTACAATAAATTCATACAAAATGATAACAAAGAAGAAACTATTTCAAACATTGTACCACATGGATCCCAAAGAAATAGTTGCAAATTTATCATTAATGTCCAAGCTAGAATAATACAAAAAGTCTCTCAGATGCCAAAGCTCCAAGTGATTCCAACCATTACAATGACCAAGTAAATACATCAAATAGACCTCAAAACTACTCTCCCTAGCCTCAAGGAGTCGAATCCATGAGATAGGGATCAATTTCACCTACTCCCAAACAAAAATATGAAGACTAGGAAAACTCAACAATTTGCCTCTAAAAGAGAGGAAACTGATTCATTTTACCTCTAGAAGACTTATTTGATGCATGTACCCTAGATAAATGTCAAAAAATTATATTTAAATTCACCATGACCATTTACATCATTGATTTTCTCATTTTCCCAAGTAAAAAGTCAAAAAGTCAAAATTCTACTGAGATGAGGAAAATTGCATTTTCTTGTTAAACACACAGTGCCATGTCAAAAAAAATGAGTTGTCTTGCAAGAAACTTTTGGAGGCCTTCCTGATGTCCAAATCAGCTCCATGATAGCTCATTCAAAATATCTCTGAGTCTAGTTTCCAAATATGTGTTTATTGTTTAAAATGGTGTCCATATGACCTTTTCAAACCATGTTCTCCCAAGGCTAATAAACACACAACTCGAAGGTGAAAAAGGAGGTAGCATCTTCTAAACGCACAACGCCATTCCTAAACGTGCAACGTCACTACAAAACATTTTTGCAGACCACATTTGGAGGTCCTCCATGTGTCCCAATTGGGCCCATGATATCTCTTTTGAAACCTTATCTGTCTACTTTCCAAATATACCTTTTTTTCTTTTCTTTTTAGAGTCAATTTGCCTTCCCAAAAATTGATTCTCCCAAGATTGGTAAAAAAGTGATGAATAAGGTGCATAAATGTAGAGTGTTGGTGCAAGAAATTTTTTAAGGCCTTCCTCAACTCCAAATTGAGCTCATGGTAGCTCATTGGAAATATCTCTCTGTCTAGTTATCATTTTACTCATCAAGAAAGTCATGTCGACACTCCAGCTATGAGAAAACTTTATTTTCCCAAGGTCACTCCAGAAGTGCAACAACTCTCCTGTGGCACCTGTATTTCTGACATTTATCCAAAACCATGATACTTGTTTAAAAAATTAAGGATTTTTTTCTTTATTTACCTATGAGGAACAAAAAATTCTCTCACTTTTGTTAATTTCATCTCTGTTTGGTCAGAAACATAGTTTGAAGTGAAATTGGCCCTATGTGTGGCAAATGATTTGTACCTTAGAATGATTTCTTGCAAAATGATGGAGGCATGATTTTTATGAGTTTGGATGGCTTCATAATTGCTAAAATGACCTCTCTTATGCCTCCTCTACTCAAATTTCTTTGATTCCATAGCAAACCCTAGCTCAATAGGAGAGGAAATTAAGGGTTGGTGTAAGAAAAACAGGGGATTTTAGGACTTCCTTATAGAGGGAGGGGAATGAAGTGGTTAGGGGCTGTCTAAAATATTGGGGAAATTTTGGGAGATGGGGATATATGTTAGAGAGTAGGGGGAAATGGAATTTCAGGGATTGAGTGAGGGGAAGAGGTTCAAAAGGGAAATACATATGCCTAGTCTTGAAAAGTGTCAAATTGTAGCAATAGGCTAGGGTTTGTGGGAAAATGATGATTTTGAGGGATAGGAGTGATGGGAAGTGTTTAGGAAGGTATATTAATGATATGGGAAAGTGTAATAGCATTGGGATATAAGTCTTGTTTATTTCTGAACCATGGAAGTCATGAGACCAAGAAAAATGCCCTCAAAACCCTAAGAGAGGGAAATGAGATTTCCAAGCACAACTAAGAGACAAATATGGCAAAAACAAAGCCACTTACTTGGAAATGATAATTTAGAAGCTGAAATTGTCGAATACATTTTAATATTGGTACTCCTTCAAAAGATGAATTTGATGGTGAAATGAACAATTTTCATGATTTTGACCCTATGACCTAATGGGACTGCCCTTTGACCTGAATTTTGGATGAGACTTTGACCTTTGACTTTAAATAATTTCAAGTGAACAGATAATTTTCATATATTTTATTATGCTCAAGGAGACATGAGAATGACTCAGCTAATGTGATCTTCTGAGGGAGAAGGAATCTTATTTGATCAGGACAACCACCCGTGGAATAATTTTATATCATTACCTAATGGAGTGATGAAACGTTTATTCAGAATGGGACACCTAATATGCACATGAAAATGTGTTTTGATCCCTAGTGGAAGTATGCAAATATTGACACTAACAGAGTCCACCCGAATAGCAGCAACAGTAGACCTCGATCCCCTGATCGCCTGTGGAAAACTCTCTGCAAAGGGAAAGTAAGGAAGTAAAAGGAGAATTACCAAGTCCACAAACTCTATTAGAATTTCCACCCCAACCCTCCTTGCCCCTCACCGAGGCCACCTAAGGGTCCACCTAGTTAGCAGCAATAGTGGACCTCGATCGTTTGATCACCTGTGGCACCCTCAATGCAAAAGGCAAAGAAATGAAATAAAACAAGAACAACTAAGCCTACAAACTCTCTTAAAAATTACCAATCAATCCTCCCCACCCCGCACTGAGGCCACATAGGAGTCCACCTATACAACAGCAATGGTGGACCTCGATCGCTTGATCGCCTACGACAACCTCAATGCAAAGGTAGAGGAAGAAAACAAATGAAAATTAGGAGGCTCTCTACAAAAGGCATGAACATATCTGAACAAGATGAGGGATTAGGCATCCCCACACCCCACACACCCTACATACAAAAAACCTAGGAGATTTCCCCACTAACTTACCAACTGGACAATGAATACTTTTCACCTATAGCCACCTCCACATAGAGGAGGGAGGTTGAAGCATTCCACCTTGATGTCCTCCTTCTAGATATACTACCCACCATAAATGTAGAAAGCCTCCCCCCATTTGGACCACAATCTCTTACATGATCAAAACAACAAATACCCGTCACCTTTTGTCTCAATATTCCAAGCCGCAAAATCCTACAGTGCACACAATATGAAAGGACCAAGTCGACCACTCAATAAAACATATGGTCCACCACATCTATCAAAACCTCAAAGCCAATGCAAGGATAGACAACATGCACTCTTAAAGGAATTCTAAACCTTAATTTTACAACAAGGATAATCGCTCCTCACATCACCCAATGAAAAAAGCAAGAAAGAGGGGTTGCTTACAACGAAAACACTCCCACATTCCTCTTAAATGTATGTATCTCAACCCATAATGCTGATATAGAAAGAGTACAAGCACAATAAACCGGCACCGTAAAGACCCAAACAATGAAGAGGACAACCATCTCAAGGAGCCACACACAACAACCCATCCAATTCCAAGAAAATGGAGAAAAAGGCGAATTTTTCACATATGCGTCCAAGGATTAGCATGGAAAACATTACTTCTCATGTGCTACTAAGTGGGGATGGAGAGAATATGAAAGTCAGTGACCCTAAAAATGACCCAAGGCCTTTCTTCAGGCACACCCAAATAGGAAACTCAATTACCAGCCCACCTTTCCCATGAAAATCCAACCCCCCCCCCACTAAAATAGGAGGAGGTGAAAAATATAGCAAAGAGTCGATTTCACGGATCCAATGAGATAAAAGCCAACCACTCCCTCCCACCAAAAATGGAGGAGGTGAACAATATAGCAAAGATCCAATTTCAACGGAGCCAACGAGTGACCAAGGGGAACGAGAGTGACATAGGCGAGCGGCCAATCATCTCAAGGGGCCACAAACAACAACCTCATCCAACTCTGAGAACACAGAGAAAAAGGGTAACTATGTTCACATATGCCTCCTAGGATAATCATGGCCAACATTACCGCTCATGTGCTACCAAGTGGAGATGGAGAGAAGATGAGAGTCGATGACCCTACAAATGGCCCAAGGCCATTCTTTTGGAACACTTGAACAATCAACTCAATTACCAACCCACCTTTCACATGAAAAGCCAACCCCTCCCTCCACACCAAAAAGGGAGGAGATGAACAATATAGAAACAAGCCGAATTCGACAAAGCCAACGAGTGACATAGTGAAGAGCTGATATCAATGGAGAAAACGTGGGACCAAGGCCCACGAGAGAGACATAGTGAAGAGCCGATTTCAATGGAGCCAACGAAAGACTAAGGGGCACAAGAGAAACATAGGCAAGTGACCAATAATCTATGGGAGCCACACACAAAAACCCCATACAACCCCGTGAAAGCAGAGTGGAATGGGAAGATTGTTCACATATGCCTCCTAGGATGAGCATGGCCAACATTACCACTCATATTCTACTGAGTGGAGATGGAGAGAAGAAATTTGGCGACCCTAAAAATTACCCAAGGCCATTCTTCAGGCACAACCAAAAAAAACAACTCAATTACCAACCCACCTTTCATATGAAAATCCAACCCCTACCCCCGACCAGAAAGTGGTTAACTGAATGACCAAATGAAGGCATAAGGGAGAAAATGGAAAATGGGCCACCCAATCATGCACAAGGGTGGTCGCAACTTAGAAAATTTGATATGGTTTCCCATAAAAAGAATGAAATGACCCGAACAAGTTTCATCGGATGCCCTCACACGGCGCGACACGATGCACCCAACCGAACGAAGGCAGAAGGGAGAAAACATCAATGGGCTACTCAAACATGCATAAGGCACCCGTGTAATCACAACTTAGAAAAAATGATATTACCATCCTCAAACAAAATGGCCCGACCCGAACGCATTTTGTCAGGTGCCCTTAGACGGCGTGACATGGCACGCCTGAATGAACAAAATCGCAAGGGAGAAAACAGAAAACGGGTCGCTCAAACATGCACAAGTCAGCCAAGTGGTAAAAACTTAGCAAATGTGATACGGTAACCCTCAAACAAAATGACCAGACCTGAACTCATTTTATTGGGTGCCCTCACATGGCGCACCCGACCGAATGAAGGCACAAGGGAGAAAATGGAAAGCGGGCCGCCCAAACATGCACAAGGAACCCGGGCAGTCACAAATTAGAAAATTTGATATGGCCACCCTCAAATGAAATGACCTGACCTGAACAAGTTTCATTGGGCTACCTCACATGGTGCAACATAACGCACCCATTCAAACTAAGGTGTAAGGGAGCAAATGGAAAACCAGCCGCACAAATGTGCACAAGGCACCCGAGCGATCACAACTTAGAAAATTTGATACGACCACCCTCAAACGAAATGACCCGACCCGAACCCGTTTTGTTGAGCGCACTCACACGACGCGACATGCTGCACCTGACCGAATGAAGGCACAAGGGAGAAAATGGAAAATAGGGCGCAAAAATGTGCAAAAAGCAGTCGGGCGGTCACAACTTAGAAAATTTGATATGGTCGCCCTCAAATGAAATGACTTGACCTTAACACATTTCATCGAGTGCCCTTACATGATGCGACAAGGCATGCCCTACCGAACAAATGAACAAGAGAGAAAATGGAAAACAACCCACCTGAAGGTGCACAAGGCACCTAGGTAGACACAACTTAGAAAATTTGATACGACCACCCTCAAACGAAAAGACTTGACCCAAACACGTTTTCTCAGGCGCTGACATACCACGACACGGCACGTTTGACCGAATGAAGGCACAAGGGAGGAAATAGAAAATGGTCCACACAAATGTGCGCATGGCACCCGAGCGGTCGGAACTTAGCAAATTTGATACGAGCCACCCTTGAACAAAAAGACCCGAACAGAATGTGTTTTGTCAGGTGCTTTCACATGTTGCGACACAACACGCTCGACCGAAAGATGGCATGAGGGAGAAAATGAAAAACGAGCCACATGAACGTGCGAAAGGAACCTAGGTAGTCACAACTTAGCAAATTTGATACAGTCACCATCAAACACAATGACCTGACTTTAACGCATTTCGTCAAGTGCCCTCACACGACATGACACGGCATGCCCGACCGGACGAAGGCACAAGGGAACAAATGGAAAATGGGTTGCAAGAACATTCATACGGCACCCGAGTGGTCACAACTAAGAAAAATTGATCTGGCCATCCTCAAATGAAATGACCCTACTCGAATGCGTTTCATTGGGCACCCTCACACGGCACAACAGGGCACACCCGATTGAATGAAGGCACAAGGGAGAAAACAACAAACAGGGCACTCAAACATGCACAAGGCACCCAGGTGTTCACAACTTAGCAAATTTGATATGACCACCCTCAAATGAAACGACCTGACCCGAACGCGTTTCCTCGGTCGCCCTCACATGACATGACACGATGCGGCTGATCGAATGAAGGCACAAGTGAGAAAACAAAAAACGGGCCACACGAACATGCACAAGGCACTCGAGTGGTCACAACTTAGCAAATTTGATACGCCTACCCTCAAATGAAATGACCCAACCCAGACGTGTTTCTTCAAGTTCCATCATATGGTATGACACAATGCGCCCAACTGAATGGAGGTACAAGGGAGAAAATGGTAAACGGGTCGCATGAACATGTACAAGGCACCCGAGTGGTCACAACTTCAAATTTTTTATACGAACACCCTCAAATTAAATGACCCAACCTGAACATGTTTCATAGGGTGCCCTCACATGGCATGACCTAACCCGAACACGTTTCCTTGGGCACCCTCGCACGAACCGACCCGACTCAACCCGACCTGAACACATTTCCTTGGGCACCCTCACACGACCCAACCCTACTCGACTAGACATGAATGAAGGAAACCCAACCCGACCCGACCCGAGGTGGAAGAAGCAAAGAAGGAGAAGTAGCTGCAAGAGAAGGTTATCGGGGATCTGAATAACCAGATGAAAGGAAATGTAACTCTCCACAAAGCCAGGTGTCTCATTTGGGCTGACATAAGAACAAAGGTAAGGAAATGTTGGGATTATCTCATGATGATGAATGAAAGGAAAGTTGTTGTCCAATCGTGTAAATAGAAATTGCAAGAAGGGCGAGATAAAGCTGAGGAAAAGGTGGCCATGGCCAAAATATATATTTCCTACCTAAATGGTTTATGCTCTAAGGAGTTAGGTATGCAAGGAATTGAGGACCCCTTCAAGGGAGTGATGGAGATCAAATGGATAATTGAGAAAGAGATAGCGCATGTAAATGCCTTGAGTGGTTTGGATCGTGTTGCTAAGGGAGTAGGGAGGTTAGAAGAGGAGTAGGATGAGCTGGTAAGAGCATGCCTCCCATCATGCTAGGATTCTGAAACTACCTCTTTCTCAAATTTAACTGATTACGAAGAGAAGCTGGCAGCACTCATGAATCAAACAAATCTTCCATATTTAAAGGCCACTCACCTGAAGGCTGAAACAATAATTTTTTCCCTCAGAAAAGGAATTTCCCTTTTCCGTAAATCAGACAACGCTTGATGGTGCAAGTGGATTATTCAGAATTGGAAGATATGCAAGCTTCAGTAGAAATCTTCGCTACAATGCCCTTGCTAGGAGAAGCCATTTGGGAGAAATGCAGTCATTTCACAAACGTGTCAGCCGTCACACCGTCCATCCAGTCTCCGCCACCTCAGAAGTGAAAATCAGGTTCATCTGTGTCATTGGTGTTGCCAAATCAGTCAGTCACTGCTACACCTTGCTCTACCAAAAAATGATAATCATGTTCTGGCCCAAGTGGGCTTCTTACTTTTATTTTCTTACTTTTGTATTATCGAGTGAAATTGTAATTTCATCCTATGCACTTTTTATTTTCTGTTCAAGTAGTTTCATTTTCAGTTGGTGCTCAGGATAAGGCCACTACAGGGATGATGAGAGGCATTCCTCCTCATCATCAATTTTTGGTTTTGATAAAGACAGGTAATGGAAAATATATTTCCAAAAACACATGTTGATCCAAAAAATATCTTTGGCTAAGAGTAGACGAAGAAAAATATAAAAGAAGGAACGAAAGTCTAAAACAAGGTTCTTGATTTGGAGAATAGAGATGGTTATTAGTGAATTCCCTTTTGTAAAGTTTTGAGGATTTCCTGTGTTTTATGTCGAATATTCCTGGTGAGAACAGTTGCAGTTTTGTTCTCCCCGTTATGGATTCAATACAAACGTTTTTGCACCTGATCACTTTTTCTATGTCATATGTTTCTGGAATGAGAGCACATGGTTAATTGGGATGAATTTGTCTATTTCATATATTCACATATTTATTTCACTGTGCTTTAAATATGGCTCAGAGCTATGATATTTCATTCACATGTTTCACTTCGTGTACTCATCTTTCCTCCTATGTTGATTCCTGATAGATTCTTATATAATATTAAGCCTATCTGTAGTTAATGTCCTCTCTATTTGCTGCCATAGTTACAATGCTCTTTACTCTTTTATATCTATGTGCTGTGTTTCACAATCTGGCCCTTCTCATAGCTTGAAGATTTAGATTCATCTTTGATAATATCTCCATAAGACCCTAATTATTTTGTTTCAGGTATTGATGTGTATACATCTCTTTTCTCGAGATCTTGGTCCCAATTTATGAAGTTATATAAATTTTCTATAAACAAGAAGGTACTTTCCATTGACCATGGAAAACTTCTGTATATCTTCTTGGCTTTAAGATGACCTAGGCATTGGTCCTTCACAACTCAGGGTTGTCTCTAGGAGCTACAACATCCTTTTGGCGCTGTTGTCGGGGAACGAATTTGAATATTATCCCCGGATACAATAAAATAATATCCACCCTTAAAAACTAGGTGAGGAAGAAGGGTTGAGAGTTGTATATCCCTCACCTTGGTGACTCCACACTTCTTAAAAATTTTCTAAATCTATTTTCAGTCCTGGCTTATTAGAAACCTCACTTAAGGTCAGATTCTTATCAGCTCAGAACACCCTCTATATTTGATCTAGAAAAAAATTATTTTCAAGAGGATTTTGAAGGAAAAGCAGCCTACACAGATTGAAATATCTAAATCTTATATTTAAGGCTCCCCAGCTTTCTCTCAGGAAGCTCATGTTCAAAGCCCTAGATCCATTGCTGGAGTGCTTCAATACCCACCAGATAACCCCATTTCTAAGCAGTTGAAGCTAGAAGATGAGGAAGAATTTGTAGATACATATAGATTTGTCCCACACCCTACCCTGGAAGCTGAAGAAATAAAGCAAGTAACTGCTACTCAATTCCTACTGAGCCTAGCTAATTTACAGACCACAGCTCAACATATTCCTAGTACTACCAAGAAAAATCCCACTCTAATTCCACCACCCCTCATGGCAATTCCTAGCTTCTTGTTGAATAAATATGCCCCTTCGGTGTTGCCACAAATTTTGAATGATATGCCAAAAGATTACACGAAACACTTGCCCCAGTTTACTGGGGAAGAGATCAGTGCCGCACAAATTTTTTTTGAATATTTATATGCCTTTGCAGAAAATTTCAATGTAGAGCAGTCGGATGTGGTTCTGTGGTTTTTCGTCCAATATTTGGATGGAGAAGCTAGGAAGTGGTTCAATACCCTTGGGGATAATACCATCACTAGCTGGGAAGATATGGAAAATGTTTTCACCCGAAAGTGGGGAGAGAAAAGGGATCATTTCTATTGTTTCATAGAGTTCAATACTTCCAAGAAAAGACACAACAAAGATGTGGCAGAATTTATAAAGAGGTTCAAAAATCCATATGCCAATCTACCAACTGACATAAAGTCACCCCAAGCGACAACTAAGGTGGTGTTTGTAGGAGCTTTTGAGTCCAAATTTGGTTTCACCTTAAGGGAGAGAAAATCTGCTTCACTCGATCAAGCTCAGACGGATGCTCTAGAAGTAGAGGCTAACTTCGCTTTGGCAAGAAAGTTGAAAGGTAGATTGGACCATGATTTTAGAAGGAAGGGTAAGGAAGAAGCCTCTTCTTCAATTCAAGAGAAGGAAGCACCAGATTATAAAATTGAGGAGATGAATAAAATATTTAAGAATATTTCTAGCAAATTGGTGAAACTAGAACTAGAAGCTAAGAATACTTCCACCTGGTTAGCTCAGCCTACTTTTAACAAGGGTTACAATTAGTAGAATAGGAAACTTCCTCTGTAGATCTTGCAAAGAGACAAAAAGGGGCAACAAGATCACATTCAACCTCCTTTATATTTGGAGGGACAAATGGAAGGCCCCTCTGAAGACGTTCCAGATGGGCAAGAGGATTAGTGCTTTACTTATTCAGAAGGAGAAGATGTATGTATTTCCTTAAAATAAGAACAAGAAGATGAAGGAAAAGTAAATTCCCCTGAAGAACCTGACATGGATGACTACTACAGGTAGTTTGTTGACTTTATGCAAGCCCAGTTTCATAAGAAGTATGATCTGCGGTCTTCCAGGAAGTGAACCCATACTCAGGATCAGGAAGAAGAATCACCTTCTAAGGAAACTGTCTCTCCAAAGACTGATAACAAAGGAAAGAAACCTGTCGAAGAATCTTCTACACGGAAATATTTCCCTGCATCCTCATCCAAAGTCATACCTGATCCTATTACTCATGCTAAAGGTATGTCAAGTATCGAAAAGCTTCCTATCTTCATTAAAGAACCAAAGGATCCCTCTATAGAGAAAGGTAGTTCTGTGTTCAATCTCAAAAAAGAGTTAGAGAAAGTTAAGATCCTGGTTCCTCTAGTTGAACTTCTTAAACAACCCTCCTATGAGGCTCAAGTCTCCCAATTCATGCTCCCTCATGGATTAACCTCACCCCCAGACTCTCTTAACCTCCAAGAAGAAATGCCCATCGTAGTTTTTGGCCCCCATGTAGAAGAATTGGACTCAAATACTCCACCATTTTATGTTTCTTTGGTCATCCATGATTTGTTTCTACATAACTGTATGTTTGACTTGGGAGCCTCTCATAATCTATTACCACTTTCAATCATGGAACAGTTAGGTCTCCAAATCACCCGCCCTTCTAAAGATATTTATTCTTTTTACTCTAAAAGGGTTAAGTGTCTAGGGATGATCAAAGACCAAGTGGTGAATTTGGCTCAGTCCCGAACCAAAAGTGTTGTCATGGATATAGTTGTGGAAGATATCCCAGCCTATTTCGGAATGCTCCTATCCAGATCTTAGGGTACTAAGATAGGAGGGTCGATTAAAATTTATTTAACTTATGCAACCATTCCAGTTTTTGGAGGACAAGAAGTAAGTTTGTATAGGGAGTCAATATTTGTCAAAATGGTAACCAAAGATGATGGCTCTATAAACACACCATTTTATACCACGGAAGGAGAGTTCTCATGTCTAATGCTTGAAGAAGATGAAGATATTTTACAAGAAGCATCATACAATCTATCAAAACCTTAACATTTTTCAGACGAGGAGGAGAAGGGAATGCGAGTTTTACACTATGATGGAGCTAACTCCAGAGAAGGAAATGGAGTAGGGGTTCTATTGATTTCTCCTAAAGGAAAATTAGTACCTTTTGCCTTCAAATTGGAGTATGAGGTCACTAATAATGTGGCAGAGTATGAAGCTTTAATCATGGGTCTGCAAACTACCAAGAACATGAACATTCAGAGCCTTGAATTTTTTGGGGATTCATAGTTGGTGGTGAGACAGATAAGAAACTAGTGTCAAGCTAAACATCCCCACCTAAGAGCATACAAAAATGAAGTATGGGATCTGGTGGAAAATTTTTTCTTAGCATTCAACATAAAATTTATGCCGAGGGATCAAAACAGGATGGCAAATTCACTGGCTGTGGCAGCAAGCAATTTCCACCCACCTCAGAACCCAGATCTAAAGTAAAATGTAGAGGTTTGTTATCGTCCTTCCATTCTAGATAATGTCAAACATTGGCAGGTGTTTGAGGATGAGGAGAAGATGAAAAATTTCATGGAGACTGTAGGGGAATTCACTAACTTGGCTATTGATGTTGGGGAGGAAGAAGAAGCTGAAGAAGGATCACAAAATAAGTGGCAGGAGGCAGTGGCTTGTCATAAGCTATTGCAGTTAAAAGGAAACGTGATCCCTAGAGGGTTGGTACCCTTGGAGAGGCTGTTTGACAAGAATGATGTCCCCATTAGCCCAAATAAACTAACACCAGAAACACAGGTGGAAGATATTAATGTTGGGTCAGAAGAAGACCCTAAGATAATCAAGCTATCTAAGGGAGTACTAGAAGGACACCAAGAGAAGTATGCTCAGTTGTTTCACTCCTATAGGGATGTTTTTTCTTGGTCTTACCAAGATCTCAAAACTTTTGATATAAGCATCATTCAGCATAAAATCCCACTGAGGGATGAAGCTAAACCTCATAAGCAAAAAATAAGGTAGATTAATCCTCTGCTGCTCCCTGCTATAGAAAAGGAAATTAAGAAGCTGCTAAAGGCTAAGATTATTGTACCCCTGGGATATTTTGAATGGGTGGCAAATCTAGTGCCAGTTCAAAAGAAGAATGGAGAAATCAGGTTGTGTGTAGATTTTTGGAACTTGAATAGGGCCTCCCTTAAAGATAACTATCACCTCCCCAAAATGGATCACATACTACAAAAAGTAGTGGGGTCCTCCAAAATTTCCATGATGGATGGATTCTTGGGGTATAATCAGGAGGTTTTCCTACTAGAGGATTAGAATAAAACAATGTTCGCCACGCCATGGGGTACCTTCATGTATGCCCGTATTCCTTTATGTCTCATAAATGCTGGAGCTACCTTCCAGAGAGCTATGGACATTCCCTTCATGGGAGAGTAGGACAAGTTTGTAGTGGTATACTTAGATGATATCATAGTTTTCTCAAAAGATGATGCTAATCATGTGGAACATTTACAATGAACTTTTGAAAAATGCCGCAGGTATGGTCTATCCTTAAATCCCCAGAAATCTATGTTTGCCTTAGAAGAAGGGAAATTATTGGGCCATATCGTTACCAAATTAGGAGTAAATATTGACCCAAAAAGAGTGGAAGTGATAAATGGTATATCCTTACCTCGTAATAAGAAAGAAGTTCAGGTTTTCCTTGGGCGCATAATTTTTTTAACAAGGTTCATCTCGAACTATGCAGAGATAGTTCGACATATCATTGATATGCTCAGAAATAACAATGAGGTGAAGTGGTCGAACGAATCAAGAGAAGCTTTCAACAGGATCAAAGGTGATTTTGCAGAAGCTCTAGTATTGGTAGGACCAAATTATAATAAACCATTCATGATCTTCTCATTTTCTTCACCACATACTATCTCCACAACACTTTTGCAGAAAATTGAGGATGGATACCAACAACACATTGCCTTTTTTAGCCAGGTACTCCGAGATGCTGAGCTGAAGCACAATATCCTAGAGAAGTAGGCAAACACTTTGGTGAAGTCCTTCAAAGCTTTCTGGATGTATGTCTTGCAATCAACTATCACTACTTTCATTCCCACAGCTGCAGTTAAAGATATCCTGATTCAGGGGGATAGTGAGGGAAATAGGGGAAAATGGACTGCCAAGATCCAAGAATATGAATTGGGCATTCGTCCCACAAAGCTCATAAGGGGACAGGGCCTGGCCAAGATTTTTTCTGATTCCAATTGTTAGGCCCTAGGAATAAACCTATCTACATGGGTTGGGGAGTTATCTGGAGACACAGTGGAAGAACCCCAGATAGAAACGTCCAAAAAAAAGACTCACATGAAATATCTTATTATTCCATGGTATAAAGACATCATGGAATACCTTTTTACTCATAGGTTCCCAACAAACTTAGATAGGGCTAAATATCTAACGTGGAGGCTGAAGTCACAAAAGTATATCATTGCAAAACGCTGAGTATATTGGAAATATCCTTCATGAATATTTCTCATGTGCCTAACAGAAATAGAAGTGGAAGAAGTGATGGCTGAATTTCATGAAGGGATTTGTTGGGGGCATTACATTTGGAGGTCAACAGCTTATAAAATATTGAAGGCGGGTTTTTATTGGCCCAAATTGTTTGGGGATGTACATGCTTGAGTCAGGGCCTGTGAAAAATGTGAGAGGTTTTCTGAAAAGCAGAAGTTCTCTCCCATCTCTATGATCCCCGTACACATAGAAGAGTCCTTTCAGTAATGGGGGATAGATTTCATAGGAGAAATTCATCCTCAATCCAGAAATCAACATAAGTGGATACTAACCACCACTAAATATTTCACGAAATGGGTAGTCGCGACACCAACAAGGAACGAAATTGACACATTAGTAATTAAGTTCTTAGAGGAGAATATAATATCTAGGTTCAGCTTCCTGATGAAGATTGTAATAGATAATGCTCAAGTTTTTAAGTCTGAAAAATTCACTAATTTCTATCAGCAATACCATATCACCTTGGGTCATTCCATAGCCTATTACCCTCAGGGAAATGGACTGGCCAAATCTTCCAACAAAACCCAGGTAAGGGAATTAAAGAAGACCATGAATGAAAGCCAGAAGAACTGGGATTCTCAGTTAAAATTCGTGTTATGGGTGAACAGAATTACAAATAAGCGATCAATAGGTAAATCTCCATATGAACTAGTTTATGGCAGAGCGGTTGTTTTCCCAATACAACTAGCCTTGCCTGTAGCTATGTTCCTTCAGGACAGTCAAGAGGAGCCAAATGATCTAACTAGAAGAATAAATCAATTGGTCTAGTTAGATGAGACTCATAGTCAAGTGAATAATGGTTTAGCAGAGTATCAAGAGAAAATGAAAATACTGTTTGACCAACATGCCAAAGACAAATAATTTCTCACAGGTGACTTGGTACTGAGGTGGGATATCGGAAGAGCCGACAAAGGAAAACATGGAAAGTTTGACCCTTTGTGGTTTGGACCATTTAAAATTGTTGAGGCTAAAGGTAACAACACCTTCATATTGGAGAATTTGGAAGGTGATGTGATTGAGATGCCCGTAAATGGGAAGTTTCTAAAGCCCTATTTCCAAGCTTGATCTAGGTCCTGGGGACCTTTGTATTATAGTGTAAATATAAACAATCGTCATTTTTGTTTTCCTAAGTTGATGTTGGTTTCATCATGATCATGCTTTTAAATTTTTTTAAGGTACCTCAGTATTTATAGAATAGATGGAAAGTGGTCTGTGAAGTTCTCAACACGTCCTAGGATGAACCAGCCATCCCCAAGTGGAGCCAGTGTTGTTATGGTACCCCTCATTACAAAAGGTTTGGTAAGAAAATACTTTCAAACAAGATTAGGGATAATATGGTACGATATATGTGGGCAAATTCACATAAAGGAAATGCACGTGATTCCTTTGCACAAAGATGACATGAAAAAGACATTGGAAAAGGAGTTAGAACTAAGCGAAAGGGTCAGCAGGCCATATAACAGGTTAGTACCAAAGGCGCAGCCATGTGGAAGCATTTCGGGGGTATCAAGGGAAGCATGGAGATATGGGAGTCTCGAACCCCAAAATAACGTGACGACACAGCCAAGTGGGGCTGCATTTCTTTCATTCCACGGGTCGACAATGCAGTGCAAATGGATTTCCCAAGCCCCTACCATAATTATATGGTGGGCCACTCAAAACGAACAGGTGGAGCATTCTGAGGCAAAGGTACTGTATGTTAAGGAACCTGGTACACGACCAGTACCAGTTTTAAAACCGGCTCGTGGCACATACCTACGTGGTCCTGAATAACCAATAGCCTGGTGCCACGTGCCTTAGTGTCGACGTCCTTATGATGTCAGCCCTCCTAGTTGTCAACCGAGCCTCGTTTTTTGTAAAATTGGCATGTTTAACCCCACCTGAGACTCATTTGGGTAAATCACTCATTTTTACGTTTTCGACCTATAGTTAAATTTTGGATTTCAAACGTAGGTCGCTTTCAACTCCCTCCCCACATCATTTTCCTTCTTGGGTTTCTCCCCACAAGTCACAGGTAAATAGCCATTCTTGTTACTTAAATTTTTCTTTCCTTTTTCTCTTTCAAAATGTTCATTGCAAGAGTCAAGTCTAAGAAATATAAACTCGAAACTCCCCAAGCATGTGAAGTTAGAGCCATCCCTAGACCCGACCCCCTTACTAATACGCAGGCTCACATTCATGACCCGCAGCACCCTTTCAGTGTTTCCCACGTCCAGCCTAACTTACTAGAAAATCATGTTAAATGACAATATTAGTTTCGAGTTATTTGGTCTAGCATGTACTACCAAATAGCTCGTTTCCCAGTTACAGAATTCATCTGTTGGCTCAGATATGCCTATGAAGAGCGCAAAGATGTATTCCTCTCGGCTTAGGGAAACAAGTTCTTCCGAATTTCACCTTAGCTCATCAAGAATGCTCTTCATTTCTCGCATAGCCCAGAATATGTCACTTTCTCTAAGCTATCCCTGTCATGCCAGTTATATAAATTACCCTCGAAGAAACAGAGTGATTTCCTCTTCTCCATATTAAATTCCTGCCTTACTTTCCTTCTGTCTTTGAATATGGTACCCTTGAAATCATTTGTCAACAACCTCCAGCCTATTTGCGCTCTCATCTCTAGGTTATTAGGCCTTAGGGAGGTTGAAAGGGTGTCTAAAGAATGTATAGCCCTCCTCTGTCTCATGTCTCAACCAGGTGTTGTTCTAGATATTCCAACCTTTCTAGCTTCGGCCATCCAGACCCAATTCCAAGAAATTTCCTCTTCGGGGGCTTTTTGTTTTTTCTCGCTAGTTTTTTACCTATTTCTATTCGAGCATTCCAACAAGTTTGAAGCTTTGGGCCTTGAAAAACTCTCCGTAAAAAACGACCAGCCCATAACCATCTTTGAGTGGAACATTTCAGTACAGCAGCAGCCAAATGGGATGGATTACTCAAGGTTCTTGAACGAGTTCATGTCCATCGCCTATACCATAATTCATGACAGTCCCCCACCCAGGATTTTTCCCAAGCAGAAATACTGGTTGCAATTTGGCAAGGAAGAAATCACAGGGGATTGGTATTTGTTTGATGATTATACCAAGATTAGGGTCTATGGTGCGGATGTGCCTCCTTACCACCTGTCGTTGTTTACTGCCATGTGATTTTTCACCCTCGAGTACATTCGTCAGACTATGAATGCCAACCAATTCCATTTTTTTCCCCGCTAAGAAGGGTTATATCCTCAAGCTTCCTACTACCATTGGCCCTTTTACTGTTAACTCAATACACGCCCTCTCCACAGTGGAAACGATGCTCTAGGGAATGGATTTAGTGTTGGGGAAAGTTTGGCCCTATGACCTAAAAGGAATTATATCAAGTGGGAAAAGGAAGATTAGGTCCACTGCATATGTGCATGAGACTAGGACCTTCATTGAATGGAGAGCTAACCTCGACACATGGCCTTTAGCTTCATAGATGGAGGCCGAGTCTTTGGCTGCGGAAGGAAGGGGCAACACTACTTCAATGGGCATAGGTAGAAAAGGGCATACTGATGAAGCAGATTTTTTAGAAGAACCAAAAGGATTTTATATAGGGGAGGGACCTCATCCCTCCAAAAAGAAAAAAAGTGATGAGGTGGAGATCCTTTGGGATGAGATACCCCTGGAGGAATTGGTCAGGTACGACGAGCCTGATAGGGGAAAGGTGGGTTTCAGAGTAAACTATGATGGTGTGTCATATTAAAAACCCTCCGAATATCTCAAGCCACTCTGGTAAGCAGAGCTGAAGTGAGAGAAGAAATTATAATAAAAAATAAGACCACGAGAGAGAAACTTCAAGCAGAGCTAGCGAGTTTCATAGACAAGTATCATACCTGGCTCACTACAGAGCTGGATATGGATAAATAATAGATGATATTTTCTATCATGGAGGAAGTGTTGGAACCCACTGCTAACGAAGTCAGCTACAAGGTGCTGGAGGTAGCTGTGAATTTTTCACAAGTTCCCTTAACTAATAAACTGGGTTTCCATCAATGCATCAGAGACATGTTGAGAGACGAGGTCATGAAGCTGGCGCTTGCTTTGAGAAAGATTGAAGATAAATATAAGGAGGTGGTAGATAATTTGAAGAAGAAGAGGACAAATTCTAGGGGGGTCAGCAACAGACTTCATCATCTCAGGAAAATAATGAGTGAAAAGGGAAGTGAAAAGGACGGAATCCAGACGAAAATCATCCGAGATTTAGAGGTCAAAAATTAGGAATTGAAGAAGAGACTTAAAATTCCTCGAGGGGACTATGTGTGACCCAAGGAAGTAGATCAAGCAGAAAAGGAAAATATGGCCCTTATAGATACCCTCACTCGGGAAAGAGACGAGAATGCCAAAACAGTCGAAGAGCCAGTTGCCCTCAGACGAAGATTCACTGAATTGCAAGAGAAGTGGGATACCCATGTCTGCGCAACTCCAAATCTTGACTCAGCGGATGCTACCTCAACACAATTAGCCAAGGCCCCGTCTGACCTCTAGGTTTTAGAGAAACAAGCTCACACTGCTCAGCAGAGGATTCAATAATTTATGGTTAGGGTGGAACAAAATAATAAGATCATAGCAGCCCTACAAATAGACGCGGAAGAAGCAAAGAAGGAGAAGCAGCTGCAAGAGAAGGTTATCAGGGATCTGAATAACTGGATGAAAGGAAATGCAACTCTTCTCAAATCCAGGCATCTCATTTCGGCTGACATCAGAACAGAGGTAAGGAAATTTTGGGATTATCTCATGCTGATGAATGAAAATAAAGTTGTTGTCCAATCATGTAAAGAGAAATTGCAGGAATGACAAGCTGAAGCTAAGGAAAATATGGCCATGGAAAAAATATATGTTTCCTACCTAAAGGGTTTATGCTCCGAGGAGTTATCTATCCAAGGAATTGAGGACCGCTTCAAGGGAGTGATGGAGATCAGATGGATAATTGAGAAAGAGACAGCGCGCGTGAATGCCTTGAGTGGTTTGGATCGTGTCGCTAAGGGAGTACAGAGGTTCATAGAGGAGTGGGATGAGCTGGTAAGAGTAGGCCTCCCCTCATGCTGGGATTCTGAAACTTCCATGTTCTCAAGTTTAACTGATTATGAAGAGAAGCTGGCAATAGTCATGAATCAAACAAATATTTTGTATGAAAAGACAACTTGCCTGAAGGCTGAAACAATAATTGTTGTCCTCAGAAAAGAAATTTCCCTCCTCTACCAAATAAAATAGTGCTTGATGGTGCAGGTGGATTATTTAGAATTGAAATATATGCAAGCTTCAGTAGAGATATTCGCTACAATGCCCTTGCCAGGAGCAGCCATTTGGAAAAAATGCAATAATTTCACAAACATGTCAGCCGTCACACCGCCCATGCAGTCTCCGCCACCTCAGAAGCACAAATCAGGTTCATCTACATTCGTCCACAGCTACACCTCGCTCTACCAAAAAATTACGCCCATGTTATGGCCCTAGTAGCCTTCTTACTTTTGTATTATCGGGTGAAATTGTAATTTCACCCTATGCACCTTTTATTTTTTGTTCAAGTAGTTTTATTTTCAGTTGGTGCTCAGGCTAAGGCCACTACAGGGATGATGAGAGGCGTTCTTCCTCATCATCAGTTTTTGGCTTTGATAAATATAGGTAACGGAAAATATATTTCCAAAAACACATGTTGATCCAAAAAATATCTTTAGCTAAGAGTAGACCAAGAAAAATATAAAATAAGGACCCGAAGTCTAGAATAGGGTTCCTGATTTGGAGAATAGAGATGGTTATTAGTGAATTCCCTTTTTTGTAAAGTTTTGAGGATTTCCTGTGTTTTATGTCAAATAATCCAAATGGGAAAGAATATAATGAAACAATTTTGTTGTAAGAAGGATTCCTGGTGAGAACAATTGCAGTTTTGTACTCTCTGTTATGAATTTAATACAAACGTTTTTACGCCTCGTCACTTTTTCTATGTCATATGTTTCTAGAATGCAAGAACATGGTTAATTGGGATGAATTTGTTTGTTTCAAATATTCATGTCTTTAGTTAATCATGCTTTAAATATGGCTTAGAGCTATGATATTGCGTTCACATGTTTCACTTTGTGTACTCATCTTTCCTCCTATGTTGATTGCTAATATATTCTTATATAATGATAAGCCTATTTGTAGTTAATGTCCTCTCTATTTGCTGGCCCTTCTCATAGTTTGAAGATTTAGATTCATCTTCAATAATATCTCCATAAGACCCTAATTTATTACTATCAGGTATTTCTGTGTATAAATCTTGTTTCTTGAGATCTTGGTCCCAATTTATGAAGTTATAGAATTTTTTTATGAACAAGAAGGTACTTGCCACTTGTTGAGCCCCAAAGATATCCTTTCCCTTCACCAAATTTCACTTCATTTCTTTTGTCCCTTATCAATTACATGCTTAAATGCTCAATAGGATTGGTTAAAGACACTTTAGGAATGTTTACAATGACAGAATTTCTATATTTTCATGGTTTTGTTGATGTAGAAATTTTTTACTAGACTCAGCTACAGAATGCAGCCATTTTGTAGCTAGTCACCTATTCCGCAGCTGTCTTCATGTTCTCATAGGTTACAGGTGTCACTTAAGAGAAAAATGAATATGTTTTAATTCCACAATGCTCCCACATCATTTATTTGTCTCTACGAAGTCTAAGAAAGAATCTACAGGTGGTTATGCACGTGGAAGAGATCAAAGTAAGAAGCAGATTCCTACCAGGACAGGGACTCTACAGATGTCTCCAGCAAAGTATGAGGCTTCCATAAGAGTTCTAATTTGATTTTGATTGAAAAATTCACTTTTTTTTGTTTATTCTCAAGGGTAGTTATGTATTTATTTTATAAGAATGACTTGGGAGACCGAGGGATAGTTAGCTAGATTGATGTTTTGTTGCTAGATCTCAAAACACCGTAATACTCTGTTTTTGAAATAATTTTCCTTTAATGAAAGAAGCACCACTTTATTGCAAGATCTGAGGAAATATTGAGGATATTTGTATGCTAATACGGTGGTAGAGGGCCCCTACTTCCCGAGAAGCTTTGTGCATATTGTTTAGATAAGTAACTTTAGCCTTGTTGCATTCCTAGTTTAAGCAATTTTCTGAACTTTGTGTTTTATACTCACTTGCATTGGATGCTACAGTCTAGTCTTGTTCTTACGAATTATTCCAAAATATCACTAATATTGAATGAGATATAACTGTAGTATTTTAGGAATTAGTTGCATTTTTCTGAACTTTACGTTTTTGTGCTCAATTACATCAATTGTTACAGCTAGTCTTGTTCTTACGAATTATTCCAAAATATCACTAACACTGAATGAGACATAGATGTGGTGTTTTAGAGCTTAGTTGCGTTTTTTTGAACTTTATGTTTTTATGCTCATTTGCATCACATGTTACAGCCAGTCTTGTTCTATGAATTGTTCCAAAATACCACTAACACCAAATGAGACAGAGTTGTAGTATTTAAGTGATTAGTTGCATTTTAGTTTAGTTGTAAAACTCTGGAGATTAATCGCACTCTAGTTCAATTCTGTTCACTATATTTCAAGTTTGAATGATTGCATTCTAGTTCAGTTTTATCCATTGTATTTTTAGTTTTATTAGTCAGTTGTATTCTAGTTGTTAAGTTAGACTTGATGGCCTTCATTATTTACAAAACCACTCCTGTTCTTAATTTCTACTAATACATCATCATCATAGGAACAAGAATTGGTAATGTCATTTTCAATTCTTGACTGTTCTGCAACTTCTCATAATTTCACAAATTGCCTCTTTTCCAAAGCTATTCCAAAATATCTCTAATTCTTGAATGAGGTTTAACAGTGATATTTAGAGTTGTGGAATGGATTAATTTCGGTGTCATAGTTTAATTTAGAGTAGAATTATTCACTAGGTTGCAGACTATCTTTCTCCAAATGTGTTCCAACAAATTTCTCTGTGATATTGTAGATTGTTGTTTACTTAGAAGAACCTCATTACATTAAACTTATCCTTTTCTCAAATTATTCCAACATATTTCTAATGAATGAATTGGAATGAGTTCATGTTATGAGTTATTGAGTTCATGCTATGAGTTATTTTTCTTGTTAAAGTATTGCATTTTCTGTTCTCAAGTGCCATACATAGTTTAGAATAGTTTTTCTCTGTTTTAGTGTGACCAACAACTTCTCTTTACCAACACTTAGTTATTTTCCTCTTAGAATAAAAACACAAAATCAAAAACATTGGAAAAACACTAAACACAACGTAGTGAGAAACAGATACCTAGGCACATATAGTGCACTTCACTTCAATAGTTTACTAGCCCTGGTTGACAATTTATGACATCAATTTAGGAACACTAAGTTGAGCAGACATTTTGGCGCCGTTGTCGGGGAAGTGTAACTAGGTAGCCTTGTTTCTTACCTCCCAAAAACAATGATATGCATAGAGAAAGAGACTCAAGGGGTAGATTCATAAGAAGCAGAAGCTTGATTCCTAGAACACCACTTGTTTCACCAAGACCAAGAGCCAGCACACCTTCAACTCAAACCTACATTCCATTCTTTACTGATCCTAGACTCTCAGAGGACTTAAGATCAGATATTCCATTAGAAAGACCTTCCACTTCATCCACTGAACCTGTCTTAGAAGAAGATTCAAGGACCCCTGCTAGAGATACAAACTTTTCCACTTCCACAGAAGAATCAACTATGGCGGAAGAAGGGGGAGGAGGAGTCTTTAATGGAGAACACACACTATTTGGAGAGGGTAGAGGTAGAGGTAGAGGAGAAGGAGGTAGAGGTGCAGAAGGAGAAGGAGGCAGAGGAAGAGGTAGAAGAGAAATGGGAAGCTCTTTTGGGTTTCCTATAGTAGATGAAGAAACAAATACAACTATGAAAAACATTTCACCCTCTGTCCTTCCAAACTTTTATGGACTTAAAACTGAAGATCCTGAAACCTTCCTATTTGAATTTGAAGTCCTATGTAGAACCTATGACTACTTACAAGATGCTCAAAAACTTAAACTATTTCCTTCAACATTGAAAGGAGCGGCATTGAAGTGGTTTATGAGTTTGATCAACAGTTCTATTAGGACATGGGAAGACATGAAACAAGAATTTCTAGAGAGGTATTTGGATTACTGTATGCCATTCAACCATAAGGAGGAAGTGTTTAAAATGTTACAAAAAGAGGATGAAAATTTGGAAGATTTTTTGGAGAGGTTTAACTATAACATCAAGAGGGAAAAAATGGATAAATTAGATCAAGACACTTTGAAATCTCTCTTATTGAAGACAATTAGGGATGAATGATTATATATCCTTAACATGATGGGAAAAGGGGATATATCTCAGCTCACATTACCTAAAATAGCTAAATTATGTATCAAACTTTCAAGAGGAAAATCTAAAACTATAAAAGGACCAAGAGACCTTGCTCTTGCAAGGGCAAGTAAATCTGCTTCTGGGACAATAAATAGGGTAGAAATAGGACACATGCTTGATGAATTCAAATCCGATATCTTGGGGAGTCTTAGTGAACAAATAGACACCCTTAAGTTACAAAACAAGCATAAAACTGAATCTGATGCCTTAGCAATCTTTTGTCCCAAATGTAGAAAGAAGAATGCCTTGAGAGAGTACCCTTTGAATGAAAAAGTAGTAGAGACCTGTGTAATTTGTTTAGAAAAGCATGATACCAAGAGCTGTCCTTAACTTCCTGGTCTTAAAGCTGTATTTAAGAAAGAAACTCCTACAAATTCCATAGAATCTCTCAATTTTGTCTCTAGGAGACCTTGGCAAGGACCTCAAACACAAGGATTCCATGATCAACTATATAATCAACCCCTACCAAATTGGAATTCTTTGCAGCAACCTTGGCCCCAATTTCAAAATAAATCTCAAACTTGGGCACAAGGAGCACAAAATCCCTATGGAAGATACTCTCAGTAATATTAGTATCCACCACCCTATCCACCATATTCGCATTTCCCTCAACAAAACCTTCAACAAAATCCTCAAAAAAATCCTCAAAATCCACAAGATCACAATCAACCACTTCCATTACCATTTCCTCAGAAAAAAAATCAGTTTCCTGCCCAACCTATACCAAACCCAAACAATAAAAATCCTCAAAACACATACATGATAGAAGGCCAACAATTTTCAACTTATTTGATCACTCCTTTAGACCTTAGTGATGTTCAACTTAGGTCTGGAAGAATACTTGAAAAGAGGAAACCTTTTGTAATCATACAAGAGCAAGAAAATTCTGAGGAAGATTCTCTATGGATAAATAAAAGTCTTGAAGAGAACACATATTTCCAAGACCCAAACATTGAAAAATAAAAACAAAAAGAACCAATAATTTCAACTCCTATATTAGAGCAGCCATCAACATACACTTCTACAACTCCCTTTCCAGAAAGATTAAAAATTGATAGGGGTGTAGAAAAACAAATTATGGTGCCTAATTATGATTTCCTGGATGAGTTGAGAAATTTTTGTATTAAGATCCCATTATTGCAAGCTGTCAAGGAAAGTCCAATCTTAGTAAAGACAATAAAGGATTTGAGCATGAAGAAAACAAGAAAAATAATAAGAGAGATAAAGAAAATTAAACTGGCAGGAAAAATAGCAGATATCATGATAGGTAAGATTGCTATTCCAAAGTATCCAGACCCAGGAAATCTAGTTGTTAAAATACACATAAATGGAACTGAAATTCAAAACACATTTATTGATTTAGGAGCAGCAATCAATATCATGAGTAGACAAATCATGGATAAACTAAAACTTCCTAATCTTCTTTTTGCACCCACATTATTACAATTAGCAGACAGATCTGTGATCAAACCTGATGGGGTAATAGAAGACATTCTAGTGTCCCTAGATTCTTGGAAGTATCCTGTGGATTTTATGATCCTAACTCTAAGAATAATCTAGGAGGGCATCCTATTATATTAGGAAGACCTTGGTTAGCTACGTTTGGCAGCGCTTTCATTAGTTGTAGATGCGGTGATATGCACATCCGATGGTAGTTCAACTTCGAAATTTACCTTGTAATTTGTAATATCTGACAAAAACAATTCTGCAATTGGATGATACTCAATGGATAGAGGATGAAGAAGACTTACAACCTCTCTTCACAATTTCAGAAATTAGTGAAGATAGCCAGATTCTGAATACCTTAGAAAACTTTGAATCCTCTTTGGAATACAAACATGAAAAATTTCAAGAAAAATCCAACATTGAGTTTTTATCATCAAGACAGATGTCTCTCTATTCCATGGATAAATTTGGCAGCTCTACAATTGAGATATTTCTAGGAAAAACTTTAAACATAAACAAGAACCTAGAGAAATCTCAACAAGCAGAGCTAGTCAAGATATTACAGATACATTCTTCTGCATATGCATGGGAGTACACTGATATGAAAGGGATAAGCCCCAAGACTTGCACTCATCACATCTATATAGAGGAAAATTGTAAACCAATCAGAGAACCTCAAAGATGGATGAATCCAAATCTTAGGGAAATTTTTAAAGAAGAATTGCATAAATTGTTAAATGTTAATTTTATCTATCCCATTTTAGATAGTCAGTGGGTATCTCCTTTGGTAATTGTGCCAAAGAAAAATGGTAAATGGAGGGTATGTATTGAATACCAAGAATTAAACAAAGCTACTCTTAAAGATCATTTTCCCCTACCTTTCATAGATCAGGTATTAGATACATTAGTTGGCAAAAAGTGCTTCTCATTTTTAGATGGGTTTAGTGGTTATAATCAAATCCAAGTAGCACTTGAAGATCAAGACAAAACTACATTTACCTGTCCTTGCGGTACCTATGCTTACCAAGTATTGCCATTTGGATTATGCAATGCACCTGCAACATTTCAAAGGGAAATACTAGGAATTTTTTCAGATCTAATACATGATTGTGTAGAGGTATATATGGATGATTTCACAATTTATGGAAACACATTTGAAGAAGCTTTAGCAAACTTGGAAAAAGTTTTAAAGAGATGTAGAAAATAAAATATTTCACTAAGTCATGAGAAGTGTTTTATGATGTTTACTGAAGGAATTGTTTTAGGACATCACATCTCAGGGGATGGGATTAGAGTTGATGAGTCAAAATTTAAAGTCATCTCTAACATATCTATTCCAAGTTGTCAAAAAGATGTTAGGAGTTTTATCGTATTTACAGGATATTATCGAAGGTTTATAAAAAACTCCACCAAGATAACATCTCCACTTTTCAAATTACTTACCAAGAACTATGAATTCAAGTGGAATCCTGATTGCCAGTGAGCCTTTGAGACCCTGAAAACAAAAATCTCTGAGGCACCTATTTTAAGGGGCCCTAACTGGAAGTTACCTTTTCATATTTCAACAGATGCCTCAGATACAGCTCTAGGAGCAGTATTGGGACAAAAAGACCTGATTCCTTATGCCATATATTATACAAGTAAAAATTTGACTCCTTCAGAGTTAAATTATACTGTAACTGAAAAATATTTTTTAGCTATTGTTCATGCCATAAAAAATTTCAGACATTATATAACACAATATGAAACTTTTGTTCACATAGATCACTCTGCAATTAGATATCTAATGAATAAATCAATCACTAATGGCAGAGTCATAAGATGGTTATTGCTTTTACAAGAATTCAACATTACCATTATAGATAGGCCTGGAAAACAAAACACAGTAGTTGATTTCCTATCTAGACTCCAAAACATCAAAGACAATACCGCAGTTGAAGATTAATTCCCTGATGAATATATTTTTGCAATTTCTACTCAAACTACTTGGTTTGCTGACATTGCTAATTATTTAGTTTCAGGGAAATTTCATTCAATAATGAATGCAAGAGACAAAAGAAAGATAATTTATGACAGTGAAAAATATTCATGGGTTTCTAATGAGTTATACAAAACAGGTCCAGATTTTATCATTAGGAGATGTGTTCGGGAAGATGAGATGTCTGAGATCCTCAAGGCATATCATGATGAACCTTGTGGCGGACAGTTTGCTGATAAAAGGACAACTTATAAAATCCTTCATTTAGGATATTATTGGCCATCCCTTTTTAAATATGCTAAAGAGTATGTCAAAAGGTGTGACAGTTGCCAAAGGGTAGGGAAACTTTCTCCTTCAGGTGAGATGCCATTGTAGCCTCAGGTACATATTGAACCTTTTGAAAAATGGGCTTTAGATTTTGTAGGACCTATTAGTCCTCCATCAAGGAAAAAGAAATATATATTAGTTTGCACTGATTATGTTACCAAATGGGTAGAGGTCAAGCCATTACTTTCTGCTACTGAAGCATCTGTAGTTAATTTTCTTTTTGAGGATATTTTTACTCGTTTGAGTGTCCCAAGGGAAATTTTTACAGATCAAGGAGCTCAATTTACATCAAAGATAGTGGAAAAAATGATGGAGAGGTACAAAAATCAAACACAAAAAATATACTCCCTATCATCCACAAGAAAATGGTCAAGTGGAATCTACCAATAAAGTCATTGAAGGGATCCTAACAAAGACTCTCCATTTACATAGAAGAGATTGGGCAGACAGGCTTCCTAAAGCTTTGTGTGCCTATAGAAATACATGGAGAAGCAAAACAGGCCATACTCGTTATGAACTTGTTTATGGAAAACAAGTTTTGTTTCCCATAGAGTTTCAGATTCAAACTTTCAAATGGTAGTTCACTAGGACTTGATCTAACAGAGACACAAAAGAATAGATTGGAGCAGATTAATGAATTGGATGAGATCAGACAAGATGCAGTTCAGAAAACAAGTATATTCCAATAGCAAAGGACTATATGGCATGATAAGTACATCAAGGAAAGGAAGTTCAAAGAAGGTGACTGGGCTCTCTTGTTTGATTCAAAGTTCAAGGATTTTCAAGGTAAATTCCAAACACATTGGCTTGGGCCATATGAAATTATAAGAATTTTTGACAATGGAGAAATAAAAATCAGGACAATAGATGAAGAGAAGGTCACTTTTCTTGTAAATGGTCATAGATTGAAGCTGTGTCATAAGCCACTTTCAAGAGAAGAATTTGTCAAGATATTCCAGGAAAACAGTGATGTGAAGTTAATGAAGAAGAATTTTTCTTCTTCATCAACTTAGTTGAATTTTCTAAATTCAAAAGCATAAAAAAAAAGTATAAGCATGAAAACTAATCACTGATTAGCATGTTTATACAGAAAAGATAAAGTGAAAATCAGAGTCCTTCTGACACTTTAGCTTTTCAAATTTGTTTTTTTTTTCTGCAAGAAGTCATTACAAAATCATAAGTTTCACTCGATCATGTCTCACTTCATTCATATTTCATTTACTCCATTCATTCATATTTCATTAATTCCATTCATCCATACTCCATTCACTCCATTCCAAGGTCCATTTCATTTCCATCTCAGATTTCTAAATTTGATCTCTTTCTGCAGATTGAATGTTACAAATCATGAGTTGCAAACCACTTTTTATGTTTCATTCCATTTCACAATTGTGATTCATTTCATTCCATTACATTTCACTTCACTCCTGATCCATTTCACTATATTTCATGATCCATTTCATAAAACATTTCATTGCATGTTTCAAATTTCCTACAGGTACATTCTATAGCCAGTCAGACATTTTGCAGCCAGCTAGACATTCTGCAGCTAGATATCCAGAAGGAAACTATCCAGTAATCATTTGATCAGCAGCAAATTGATCCTGCACACCTATGACAAGAAGCAAAATCAAAGGAGTTATGAAAACTGAAGAATCAATGATTTTCAAAGGAGGACAAAGTATATCAAAACCACAAAAAAATTAAAGGAAAGGCAAAGGTAAAGTTGTAAAATTATTATGTTGACAGAATATGAAAGTTATAGTATAGTTAGGTCATGTATGATTGAAAAAGTTTTTTAATTATTCGTGTTAATCATGCCTATTAAAACTATCATAAAAACTTTGGACAAAATCCCTTCCACTCCGCCATTTCAAATCATCATTTAAAACTTAACGGTTAAAGTACTGAAGTGACATATTCGGTCACGTCACCAGCCGAAGTATTCAGTGATGATTTTGAATTTCTCACGAAATTTTTCTGCAGTATTTTCTCCCATGATGGCTCTCAAACTCATTAATTCATGTAAATCACCCTCACCACATTTCACTCATTCTATAACCTCTTCATATCATCCTTCCATAGCTAATTCCTATTGCATAAACAGAGAAATCACCTTTGGGGTAGAAAAAACTCTTTAACAGCCATTTTCACCATGGATAGAAGAGCAGTAAATTGAAGGTTGAGAAGAGAAGCCATGGGTCTCATAGTAAGATCCGAACCAGTTGGAACCAAGTACTTAGAGGGTTACCCACAAATTAGAGAAATGCTACAGCAGGCTGGGTGGTTACAATTTTTGGAAAAATTCAATGGTTTTCATAAAGAGGTAACTAAAACATTTGCACGATCCTTCAATGTAGCAGAAGTCGAAATGGGAGATGTTAAATTCACTATTACAGAAGTTTTTATTACAGAAGCAGCAGAATTACCCAGGAAAGGATAACGGTGGTTCAAAAATAGGGAATTTCATAATGAGGCATGGAGGAAAATTCTCAAAACACCAGGTATGGATGTTTCCATTTTTAAGAAGGGCATTCCTAGCTCAGCACTAAAGAATAAATGGCGGAATATCTTGCTCATTTTGCAAAAGTTTATAACTTGTGATGGAATTTTTGGTACCCTCTATATTTATCATATTCGGTTAATTATGCATTTCTTAGATGAAGAAATCAATTTACCCTTTTTCCTTCTTCATGGTCTGAAGAGAATGGCCTCTAATGTACAAAAGAGGGTTCAATTCCTGGAAACCACTTTGTACCACCACAGCCTAGTTAAAATCCTAATTGAACATCATTTGAGAAAAGTGGGAGACAATTGGGATGCGTTTCTAGTGAGGAATCACTTTGAAGAACCCAAGGAACCTCCATTTGAAGGCAAGCTTACAAGAGGAAGTAGGAGAAGGAAAATTTCCGAAGCTATTGAAACTAAAACTAGTAAGTCTATACAAGAGGAAAGTGAGGAGATAATTTATGAGAAATTGACTGAAATTAGGAAACAACTTAAAAAGGAGAAGATGATAAGAAGGTATGCCAAGGAGAGAGGTGAAGGACCATCTCAACCAAGACGAAGCCACAGACTTAGAGGTATATTGAAGAAAACAGGGATTAGACAAATGGGAATCATAAACATTGAGGATGAAGAGACACCAACTGCTAGATCACCTGAGTACCAATATGAAGAGGATATTGAGGAAGAAACTCTGGAGATAGACCCAGCTCAAAAAAAAATTTATAATTATATTGAGAAATTAGAGAAGAGAGCCTCAGAAAGTAGAGACAGAACTCATAGCCCACCAAAATATGCAATTGATGTACTAAGAAGAGACAAATATGAGTTAGAAGTACTCAATAGGCATATCAAGAATGAGAATGACATTTTAAGGGATCAGGTTAAGCTGAAAAGTGAGATGAATAAAACTCTCTCTCTGCAAATGGAAAAGTTGTACAAGACTATTGAGAAATTGAAGAAGAAAACCAAAAAGTTGAGCAAGGCACTTATAAATTTGAGATTCAAGTTGGTCACAAAGAAGCCTAGGAGGCTATTAACTATTAGGCAAAGCAGAATAAGGAGCCTAGATGTCCTAGTAGAAGTCTCATAATATATTAGTTGATTGCATGAGGACATGCAAAAACTTTGCAGTGGGGGTATGTTGAGCCCCAAAGATGTCCTTTCCCTTCACCAAATTTCACTTCATTTCCTTTGTCCCTTATAAATTACAGGCTTAAATGGTCAATAGGATTGGTTAAAGACACTTTAGGAATGTATACAATGACTAAATTTATATATTTTCATGGTTTTGTTGTTGTAGTAATTTTTTACTAGACTCAGCTACATAATGCAGCCATTCTGTAGCTAGTCGCCTATTCCGCAGCTATCTTCATTTTCTCATAGGTTACAGGTGTCACTTCAGAGAAAAAATCATATTGTTGAATTCCACAATGCTCCCACATCATTTATTTCTCTCTATGAAGTCTGATCAAGAATCTATAGGTGGTTATGCACGTGGAAGAGATCAAAGCTAAGAAGCATATTCATACCAGGACAGGGACTCTACAGATGTCTCCAGCAAAGTACGAGGCTTTCATAAGAGTTCTAATTTGATTTTGATTGAAAAAGAAACTTGTTACTATTTATTATCAAGGGTATTTATGTATTTCTTTTATAAGAATGACTCGGGAGACTAAGGGATAGTTAGCTAGATTGATGTTTTGTTGCTAGATCTCAAAAGACCGTAATACTCTGTTTTTGAGATACTTTTCCTTTAATGAAAGAAGCACCACTTTATTGCAAGATCTGAGGCAATATTGAGGAGATTTTTATGATAATCTAGTGGTAGAGGGCCCCTACTACCCAAAAGCTTTGTGCACATTGTTTAGATAAGTAACTTTATCCTTGTTACATTCCTAGTTTAAGCAATTTTCTGAACTTTGTGTTTTATACTCACTTGCATTGGATGCTACAGTATAGTATTTTTCTTACAAATTATTCCAAAATATCACTAATATTGAATGAGATATAACTGTAGTATTTTAGGAATTATTTTCCTTTTTCAGAACTTTACGTTTTTGTGCTCAATTACATCAATTGTTATAGCTATACTTGTTCTTCCGAATTGTACCAAAATATCACTAGTACTAAACGAGATATGGCTATAATATTTTAGAGATTAGTTGCATTATAGTGTAGTTTTAATACTCCGGAGATTAATGGCGCGCTAGTTTAGTTTCCGTTCACTGTATTTCAAGTTAGATTAATGACACTCTAGTTCAGTTTCTGTTCACTGTATTTCAAGTTAGATTAATGGCACTCTACTTCAGTTTCTGTTCACTGTATTTCAAGTTATGATAATGGAATTCTAGTACAGTTGTGGTCACTTTATTTCAATTTTGAATGATCAAATTTTATTTCAGCTTTATCTATTGTATTTTTAGTTTTATTAGTCAGTTGTATGCTAGTTTTTTTCCATTAGACTTCAAGGCCTTCATTATTTACAAACTACTCTTGTTATTAATCTCTTCCAACACATCATCATATGGACAGGAATTAGTGATATCAGTTCAAGGCCTTGAATGTTCTGCAATCTCTTATAATTTTACAAATAGCCTTTTCGAAAATTGTTCCAAAAGATTTATAACTTTCGAATGAGGCTTAGTAGTGAAAATTTGAGTTGCAGAATGGATTAATTTCAGTCTCATAGGTTAATTTAGAGTAGAGTTCCTTACTATGCTACAAATAATATTTTCCAATTGTGTTCCAATAAATTTCTAACCATGGATGAGATTTTTGTGATATTGTAAGTCATTGTTTACTTTGAAGAACCTCATTGCATTAAACTTATCCTTTTCTCAAGATATTCCAACATATTTTTAATGAATGAATGGGACTGAGTTCATGTTATGAGTTACTGAGTTCATGTTATGAGTTATTAAGTTCATGTTATGAGTTATTTAGTTCTTGCTATGAGTTTTTGTTTTTGTTAAAGTATTCCATTTTCTGTTCTCAAGTGCCATATATAATTTAGAATAGGTTTCGCTCTGTTTTAGTGTGACCAATAACTTCTCTTTGCCAAAAATTAGTTCTTTTCCTCTTAGAATAAAAACAAAAAACCAAAAACATTGGAAAAACACTAAACACAACATAGTGAGAAACAAATACCTAGGCACATATAGTGCACTTCACTTCAACAGTTTACTAGCCCTGGTTGACAATTTATGACCTAAATTTAAGAACACTAAGTTGAGCAGACACCACTGACCATGGAAAAATTCCTTATATCCTCTTGGCTTTAAGATGACCTAAGCACTGGTCCTTCACAAGTCAGGGTTGCCTCTAGGAGCTACAACAGGGCGCCCTCACATGGCGTGATCGAATGCATTTCCTTGGGCACCCTCACACGACCCAACCCAACCCAAACACGTTTCCTTGGGCACCCTCACACGACCTGACCCAACTCAACCTGACCCGAATGCATTTCTTTGGGTGCCCTCACACGACCCAACCCAACCCGACCCGACCTGAATGAAGGCGCAAGGGAGCACACGGAAAATGGGTCGCACGAATGTGCATATGATACATGGGTGGTCACAACTAAGAATTTTTGATACAACCTCCTCACACGACCTTACCCAACCCAACTTGAATGTGTTTCCTTGGGCACCCTCACACAGCACGACCCAAACCACCCTAACGAAGGCACAAAGGAGAAAATGGAAAACAGGTCGTACAAACATGCATAAGGCATATGAGCAATAACAAATTAGCATTTTTTATATGAACTCCCTCATAGGACTTGACCCAACCCGACCCGAACACTTTTCCTTGGGCGCTATCACCCGACCCAACCTGACTCATCTTGAACGCATTTCCACGGGTGCCCTCACGTGGCTTGACCCAACCCACCTGAATGAAGGCACAAGGGAGAAAACGAAAAATGGGTCGCACAAATGTGCACAAGGAACACGTGTAGTCAAAACGTAGAATTTTTTATACAGCCTCCCTCACATGACCCGACCTAACCCGACCTGAACAAATTTTCTTGGGCGCCCTCACACAACACAACCAAACCCAAGGCACAAGGGAGAAAATCCTAAACGGGTCACACGAATGTGCACAAAGCACATGGGTGGTCACACCTAAGAATTTTAGATACGGCCGCCCTCACACGACCCTACCCAACCTAACAGGAACGCGTTTCCTTGGGTGCCCTCACACGACCCAACCTGACCCGACCCTACCTAACCTGCCCGAATGTGTTTCCCTGGATGCCCTCATATAACACAACCCAACCTGACCCAACCCGCCCGAACGTATTTCCTTGGGCGCCCTCACATGAACAACCAGACTCGATCCACCTGAACGCATTTCCTTGGGCGCCCTCACATGGCACAACCCGAACTCACCCACTCAAACACATTTCCTTGTGTGCCCTCACATGACCCGACCCGAACGCATTTCCTTGGGCACCCTCACACGACCTTACCCAACCCGACCCACCCGAACGCGTTTTCTTGGTTTCCCTCACATGGCACGACCTAACTCGAACGTGTTTCCTTGGGAGAAAATGGTAAAGGGGTCACACGAACATGCACAAGGCACAGGGGCAGTCACAACTTAGTATTTTTTATACGGCCTTCCTCACACGACCCAACCTGACCTGAACACATTTCCTTGGGCACCCTCCCACGGCAAGACCCGACCCGCCAGAATGAAGGCACGAGAGAGAAAATGGAAAACGGGTCGCACGAACATGCCCAAGAAACACGAGTGTCTAGAACTTAGCATTCTTAACATGACCACCCTCACACAACCTGAACTGACCTGCCCGTATGCATGACTCGACTCACTTGAATGCATGACGTGAATGACACAACCCAACCCGCTCGAATGCATGACCTAGATTTCCTGAGCGCGTGACTCAAACAACACGACCCGACCCACCCTAACGGCACTACCCAAAATGCACGACCCAACCCACCTGAATGTGCACAAGGCACACCCACGATCACCTTTTAGCATTTTTGGCATGACTTCCCTCACATGACACGATCTGACCCGACCCACCCGAACATGTTTCCTTGGGCGCACTCACACGGGTGAAGCACTTGCACCACTACCACTTCACGACAGATGGCGTTAGAGCTCGATTCAGGGTGAGTTGAACTTTTTTGAATATTGAATAATTAATCATGAATACAATGATATGGCTGCAATTGGTATCAAAGCTAGGACATTATATTGGTTGGTCTCATTGAAACATTGGCAGGGGAAAGACATTGGTCAGGGTTGAAGCTGCATAACAAGACATGAAAAGTTGGGAAGAATGTCAAGGCAGGATTTTTCAGACCTTTTATTCAAGTTTTCGTCATTTTTTCGACTATCATTCATCGCATGTCCAAAAAATTCTTCCAATGCTCTCGGTCATCATCCTTGAATCGTGGGTCATACATAGACCCCCACTTAAAATAAGACTATAATCCCCGATAGTGCTACCATCATCGTCGCATAATATCATCGCAACTTTTGTCGCAATGTATCATCGCACAATATCGTCTCATAAAACATCAAGGTTCATGTCTAACATATCCAAGGGAAATATCTCCTCAATCCATTATCATCAACACATCTATCACAATGACCACGTGTTATACCATTGTGGGAAGTCAATCTCTCGATCATGGCCACATGTTGCTACAACATATATCATGTCAACCCATCATGTATTGTCAATATCATGTGAATATCTGCATCAAGTACTCCAACCAACTCAATGTAACAAAACCTGCTATGTATCCAACATAAGTATGCACACTTCTATAGCCCTCATAAATCAAGCTAGTCAGGTGATCAGTCCAACCATATAGTCTCATCGTGAGAATGCACATCCTCATACCCTGCATTAGTTGTTCCTCTTGTGTCTTGTCACATCCATGAAATCAATTAATAATCCGTTCCATATGAGTGTAAAGTAAGCCGTGTTCAGGTCCATGAAGCACCCTTCATCTCATCGGCAACATGTTGTCCATCTAGCGATCCATCTCTATCTAAAATGTGCTTCCCATGATGCCAATATCCATGTGTTGTTCAAAAGATAGTCACAACTATTAGGCATCATCCACTTGTGAAATTTCCTACTCAATCAACTCAAGAAAATCCTCTCAACAATGTTCCATGTTTAGGTCCATGAATCTATGTTCACCCCATCTGCATTATGCATCCAACATTGGTACCAAAGTTAAGTCAAGAAGGCACAACACATGCCCAAGTGTATACCACCAAGGCATCTCATTTTTGCATCTCCATCAAGCTGCAAAGTGTCATGTTGATCATCTCCAACAATTGAATCCTCACAAACACACCCCATAAATGTTCTCAAAGGCATGCATCCCATAGTACATCAAAATCAAGACCAATCTTGATCTCCGCTCCTCAGTGAACCAGATACTGCAAGATCATTGTAGTATGAAGCCTCAATGAAGGAAACTCCATCATGAACTCCCATGCATCATCCTATCCAAAGCATTGGCAAGCATACTTGTATTGACCATGAGTGCCACCACAAGTTGTTATCACCCTACAAGTCATATGAATGTGCTCATAGGCTGCTCACCCAACCAATGTCTTGTTTCTCAAAGTGAACAACATCAATCAAAATATCTATAAAAGATATCCATGTAGCACCAACAATCAATCATTCTCAACATCCTTCTTGACACTCCTCCATGATTCTCATAAGTAGCACCTAGTAACTACACTTGCATAATGTCTCCACATAATGTCCTATCATGCCCTCATGTCAATGTACATGGCTCTAGCTGCCCATGTCTCCATCAAGAGTAGACTCATCTCAACTCTAGTCATGATCATGTGTATAATGTATAGGTTAAGTGCACCAGTCACTTCTACCATCATCATCACGAGCAATTCCTTCAAGGCTTCTCCCCCACTAAAGGTGCACCAAGAGTTCCTTGTTGGTTGTAAGCCGTGAAGAAGTCTACCCAAACAATGTTCCCTACCACCAAGGCAGTTAGAGAGTCATGTCAAGCACCTAGCCAATTTTCATGTGGCTAAACATGGCCGATATATATATCAAATATCATCAAGTTCCACCCTTTTCAAGGGCATTTTAACCTACTAAAGAGAGGTCACAAATTTCTCTATCAAGGTTTGCAACAAGAAATACTCCTTGCTTCTCCAATGTACAAGGTTCCATCATAGTCATCTAAGGAAAGGTCCTCCATGGTATTGACAAAGAATTCATCTTCTTGCTCATCCCTATATATGGTCCATCTCCCAAATGCTCAATTGAAACACAAGTCATATCTTCATGAAGAATCTCTAAGCGATTTTCCTCCATCCTCATTAATGTCTGTAATGCTTCCGATCCTAGTACTACCTGCTCATCAAGTTCCTCCTCAGTCATTGTCACTTCAGCAAAATTTTCATGTGGTTCATCCCCCAATTCTTGCAATGTGATTTGTCTAGGTTAACTTGTTCCACAAGTTCTTCTTTGATCGTATCCACATCCTCAACATCCTCCTGAGAATCAACCATCACTGATGCTTGCAATGTGCTTGGCCCTGGTCCAATATGTTCTTCAAGTTCATCCTTGAATTCTACCACATCTACAACATCCTTGTGAGAATCATCCACCATCAATGATTTTAATGTACTTGGTCCTGGTCCAGCTTGTTCATCAAGCTCTTCCTTGACTTCAATCACATATACAACATCCATTGGTTCGGCTATAGTGGGATTCATGCCACCATTCTTCATCTTTCCAAGGTCTCTAAGTTTGAGAATCTTATCGCGTAACTTCAATTTTCTTTCACTTTGTCCATTTCTACTCGAAGAATTTTTAATTTCTTCATAAGTTGAAAGATTTCATATTTTTTCATGTAATATGTCCTCCTCTTGCACAATGTATCAATGGTCTGACTCGTCTCATCAAACTCCTTTGCCACTTCCTTCAACTTCTCTTTAATTTCTTTGAAGTTAATTTCCAATGAAAAAAACTCATCCATAAAGCTTTAATACCACCTGCAACACTCCAGTTGTATCCCTTCTTAATAATCAAAAATCCATGAAAAGGTAGCTCTGATACCAACTGTCACGCCCCTATAACTGTGGTAGTCTCCCAACCATTGTATAGATGGGTGCGGCACTACCTTATTTTTCTCTTTTCAAATACTCAATAAGTAGACTACGTCTAACTCAAAAATTGCTTAATTAGCCTTCTAAAGTGTTATTGTGTGGAAATAAAACAAAAATATACATGAATATCAAACCACATGAACGCCCATAAATTCAAGGGAGGGGAAACTTCGGTTAATAAGTCTGCCTGATATTATGTTTCAATAAATATGTACAATATGCAATAATTATACAACGAAGCCTACATAAACCATTTATGCTTCTTTTCAAAAGTTATTTTACCTTGGTCTAGCATGAACAACTTCCCAACTATGAAAACAATCCAAAGGAACCCCATAATTCCATTTCAGAACATGTTTCTGAATTCTACACGAATTTTGGCTCAAGTGGGTCACATGGGTCACAGATGCCCTCGACACCCTGAATGTGTTTCTCTACATAGGTCACCATGATCACAGTTCGCATGCATTTCCTAAACATGTTCAGGTTGCGTTCAACCCAACCGGGCCCTGCTTAATGACCTATGTGCTTTCAAGCATTGTTCCACGCATCCTAAATGTAGGCGTGCTGCACGAACCTGACTCAACCTGAACACACCCGCCCTGAACACTGTGTTGCACGTGTCTTGCGGAAGGAACCCAACTCAACTATGCCCTTGGCACTGCACTACATGCCCCTTGTGGAAGGAGCCCCACTCGACCTGCGGGTCAATGATGAATTCATTTTTTACTCGACTCAACCTAGACTTCATTTCCTTCCTGTGGATTTTCCCTCCACCCTTGACCTTCTCTCTAGTTCATGCCTTAGCTTGCCAATGGTGGAATCAACAAGATGTTGATGTCCTTCTTGATTTCCTTTATCATCCATTGCACGTCCTCCTTTGTAATGTGTGTTTTCCCACACATTACTTCCATGGGTGGGGCTTGACCCATATAAGGATGACCCACTAAATGCCCACAAAGCCTCGGTTACGATGTGATGTTTCCCCATTAACATCGGCTTGCCACTATGACAAGCCTATAACCCTCCAAGCCAACAGTTAGCCATTTTTGGATGAGTTTATGAACATCACTCCTAAACGTTGCACGGTCACCATGATAACATCACATAATAGCTTAATGTTTTTTTCATCCGTCGGTGCGCCCATCCAAATTTTCTTCGTATTTTTCGTCGCTTCATCGACCATCATTCATCGCATGTCCACCGAATGATTCCAACACTCTCAGTCATGATCCTTAGCTCGTGGTTCTTACAGGGGCATTTTTCGTCATGACGGACGTATAATTGGGCGGTGTCCATTTAGCAGGGACATGCAAACCTTAGATTTCACGGAGTTGGGCGACTGTCATTATGGTGGCACGAGGAAACCCAACCTTCCCCGCACTTGGATGGCTTCCATCACGACGAGTCATGAAAACTCCAAGTTCTAGAGACATACTAGAGAAGTGGTTTCCATTGCACCGTGAAATGGAGGCCCTAAGTTTCCCAGACTTGGGAGGTTATTCATTGTGCCGTGCAATAGAAACAATGAGTTCCATAAACTTGGGAAATTTCGTATGTGCGATGACATGGAAACCCAATTTCCCCACACTAAGGCTACAATTTTCATCGAGGTGGGAGATGGAAATAAGGTTCATAGAATTAGGTTGTTTCCCTCGTGCCACAAAATATAATCCCCAAATTTCTATAGACTTGGGAGGTCATCCATCATACTGCGACATGGAAACCTGATTTTGCCACACCAAGGTGATGGTCTTTGTCATGGTGGGATGTGAAAATCCATGATTTTCCTGGAATTGAGTAGTTTCTGTTGTTCCACCAAAAATGGGAACCCCCTAGCTCCGTAGACCCGGGCTGTGGTTTTTGTTGTGCCATGACATGGAAACTAGAAGTTCTCCATACTTGGGTAGCAATTTTAGTCATGGCGTGAAATGGAAACCTGAAGTTATGCATATTTGGTCAACGTTTTCTATCATGATGGGGCATGGAACCCCCAAGTACCCCATGATAGGGTTGCGGTTTCCATTTTGGCAGGACATGGGAACCCTAGGCTTCCAAAACTTGGGAAATTTTCCGTTGTGCCATGGAATGGAAACCCCAAGTCTCTCAGGCTTGGGCACAAGCCACTGCCCTGTTCCATGTAATTGAATCCCCAATCCCCATGTTCCCCAGACTTCGGCAATAGTATTTCTCGTGACACGAAATGGAAACCCAATTTTCCCAGCGTGTTTTCCTTGGGGGCATGGGAGGACATGGAAACCCCAATTTCTGCAGGTTTGGGCTGGTTTTACATCGTGCCGTGAAATGGAGGCACACCCACCATGTTCCACAGACTTGGGTGGCAGAGCTTTTGACCATGCTGCGACATGTAACCACCAAACATAAGCTCCACAAACTGGTGATCTCTCTCATAGTTGTGGCATAGAAACCCCA
Organism: Pinus albicaulis; assembly: GCA_034641835.2. NCBI lineage: Eukaryota > Viridiplantae > Streptophyta > Pinopsida > Pinales > Pinaceae > Pinus > Pinus albicaulis. The sequence goes on along the minus strand of CM076578.1, from coordinate 990,787,536 downwards.
AATTTCTCGCCCCCAAGAAATAAATTCTTTTTTGAGATGCGAAGAAAAGAAACTATGTTTGAATGAAAGATGAGGGGGGAGTGCTATGGCGATAGTTGTCTAAATTTTGAATAAAGTGACAAGAGTGAAGCTCTGAATCAAGGTGACCAATGGCTGAATCTCATTGGATTGTGGTATCAAGGCCACTCTACCACTTACATACCTCATCACATATTTAAGTCATCTGCAAAGGATTCTTCTCAACGACCATTTGAAATTGAACTTCAAAGCTGCCCCGATCAAGATGGTTCACGATCGTGGTTTTCAAATGACATGGGCCCTTGGGGGTGACAAATAGAAGCCCATACTGTGGGTCGGGATACATTCAAAGAGTGACATGCACCACTTCTAGCATGTATTCTGACTTAGAGGTGTTCAGTCATAATCCAACACATGGTAGCTTTGCGCCAATGGATTTTTAACCAAGCGCGATGACCAATTATGTGAATCAACGGTTTCTCTCGTACTAAGTTAAATTACTATTATGCCGTGGTTCATCAGTAGGGTAAAAATAGCCTATCCCATGACGGTCTAAACCCAACTGACATTCCCTATTGGTAGGTGAACAATCCAACACTTGGTGAATTATGCTTTACAATGATACGAAGAACTGAGATGGAAGGATCAAAAATCAATGTCACTCTGAATACTTGGCTGCCACAAGAAAGTTAGCCCTGTGGTAACTTTTCTAACACCTCTAGCTTCAAATTCTAAATTTCTAAAGGATCAATAGGCCATGCTTTCATGGTTTTTATTCATACTGAAAATCAAAATCAAATGAAATTTTACCCTTTTTTTCCAAATGATATTTATGTTCTCGTTGATCTCATATTAGGATACCTGCGTTATCTTTTAACAGATGTGCCACCCCAACCAAAGTCCCCACCTGACAATGTATTTCACCCAGATTGACCCGTCGAAATGTGCCTTTAGGCCAAAAACCAGGGCAGTTCCCCATATTTGCTCCACTGAATAAGAAAAATAATGTTAAAAACAATGGTATTTCACTTGCACTGAAAATGACTCCCACTTATTCTACACCTCTCAAGTCATTTCACAAAGTCAGACTAGAGTGAAAATCAACAGGGTCTTCTTTCCCTACTGATTCTGCCAAGCCCGTTCCCTTGGCTATGGTTTCACTAGATAGTAGATAGGAACAGTGGGAATCTCATTAATATATTCATGCCCATCACTAATTAGATGACAAGGCATTTGGTTACCTTAAGAGAGTCATATTTACTCCTGCCGTTTACCCACGCTTGGTCGAATTTCTTCACTTTGACATTTAGAGCATTGGGAAAAAATCACATTGCATCAGCATCCGTAGGGACCACCGCAATGATTTTCATTAATTAAATAATCAGATTCCCCTTGTCCATACTAGTTATGAGTCGACTTTTCACCGCCTAGGGAAAAGCCCTCGCGAGGGGGCATTCTACACGTTTAGCCCAATCGACACGTGACTACCTACCCTCGCCACGAGAGTAGCTTGGGTAGACTGCTGATAGCCCATGAGTTGAGGGCATAGACCCCCAGGTCTGACCCTCAGATCCAATCCTTTTCCCGAAGTTACGGATTCGTTTTTCTGGCTTCCCTTACCTAAATTGTTCTATTGGTCATAGGTTGTTCACCTTGAATACCTGATGCGATTATGAGTATGAACAGGCATGAATGGTACTTGGTTCTCTAGATTTTCAAGGGCCCTTGAGGGCGCACTGGACACCAAAAGACGTGCGGTGATATTCTAGATGCTACACCCTATCTCTCGGTGAACCGATTCCATGGTGGGAAAGATGTTAAAAAGAAAATAGAACTCTTTCCAAGGCCCTCGACGACGTCTCTAGATTTCCTAACCTTACCACTCGATGCCATGTCTTGGTTCAGGAATATTAAATTGATTCCCTTTAGATTCTTGTACAGGGTGCACCCTAGATATAAGGCTTCCCCATCTCTTAGGATCAACTAACCCATGTCCAAGTGTTGTTCTACGCCATCCATTTTTAGGGCTAGTTTATTCGGTAGGTCAGTTGTTACACACTCAGTGGATTTCGGCTTCCATGACCACTGTCTTGCTATCTTAATCAACCAAAACCCTTTTTGGGATCTAGGTTAGCACACAATTTGACACCGTAAGTCAACTTTCGGTTCATCCCACATCGCCAGTTCTAATTACAAAAAATGGCCCACTTGGAGCACTTTTTTCCATGGCACAACTCAATGGAGTAGCCAAACCCTCTTACCTATTTAAAGTTTGAGAATAGGTCAAGGGAATTATGCCCCCTATGCCTTTAATAATTTTTTTTACCTGATAAAACTTGTGCATGAGCTATAACTATATCGGGGGAGCCTTTGGAGGAAACCAGGTACTAGATGGTTTTATTAGTCTTTCGCCCCTATACCCAAGTCAGAAGAACGATTTTCAGGTCAATATCGCTATGATCCTGCACCAAATTTTCCTCTGGCTTCTCTACGCTTAGGCATAGTTTACCATATTTTGGATTGCAATAGGTGTGATCACACTCAAACCCTTTGCATAAACTCAAGGTCGGTCAACAATGCACCCCACGCAGAGAGGGGATCTTGCCTATTAGCTTCCTTGCGCCTTGCAGGTTTTCAAACCCGCCAACTCGCACACATGTTAGACTCATTGGTCCGTGTTTCAAGATGGGTTGAATGGAAAGCCTGCCAACCAGCACCATGAGTGTGGATGTGCACACGACCCACCAAAAGGGCATTCACTTCGTACCTTGACCACTGCAATGGAAAACTGACAGGTAGTACTCCACTTGCGCTTATGACAATGTAGCAACCCTTGTTGGTTTTCACCTCAAGTCAAGCGGCGGACCATCCTGAGTCATTCCACATCTGACTGAGACACATCGACAACCTCTATCCACTTCCCTCTCGACAATTTCAAGCACTCTTTAACTCTCTTTTCAAAGTCATTTTCATCTTTCCCTTGCGGTATTTGTTTGTTATCATTCTCTCGCCTGTATTTAGCCTTGGAGGGAATTTACAACACAATTAGGGCTACATTCCCAAACAACCCAACTCGCCGACAATGCCTCGTGATACGGTACGGTCCTGGCCTAATGGGGTTGTCACCCTCTCAAACACCCCCTTCCAAGGGACTTGGCTCAGGTCCGACACTGAGGAAACTTCTATAGAATAAAATTTAGGCAAAGCTGCCACTCGATTTTCATGTTGGGCTCTTCCGAGTTCGCTTGGCGCTACTAGGGGAATCCTTGTAATTTTCTTTTCCTCCACTTAATTATATGCTTAAACTCAACGGGTGTTCTTGCCTGAGTTGAGGTTGAAAGTTGGAGCTAAATTCACCCTACCTAATGGGAGGACAAGAGAGAGAAAATCAAGTTCCAAGGATGACACACAAAGCCTGCATCAGCTAACACTGACTACCCAACAAAGGGGAGAAGATCATTGCTTACCGACGCACGCCACAAAACATCGTCTGGCACATTTCAGCCAAATGTGCCACATTGGGCATAGATGACCACATCCACTGCTTCTTAAAATATTGCAAGGAACATGTTTTATTTGGATGCGATGCCCAGACAACGTGCCCTCGACCAAAGCCTCGGGTGCAAATTGCGTTAAAAAACTTGATGATTCATGAAATTATGTAATTCACACTAAGTATCGTATTTCTCTACATTCTTCATTGTAACAAGAGCTGAGATATCCATTGCCGAGATTCGTTTCCATATGTTACCAAAAAATCGCACCCCCATGAGAAATGGCTAAAATCCAACCCAACGTACAATGCATCGCAACAAGCAACAAGCCCCCTTCCCCCTCAAGACAACTGCACTCCATAACCCACTCATTAAAGGGAAGCCTCAAACAAGCCCCCCAGACTTGATGCCTTTGCAAGAATGGGGGAACTCAAAGGAAGTGTGATCGAAAAGGATTAGGGTGGCCAACCCTAATCGTTCTCGAAGAACAAACCACAACAGTTCCCCCCTTTCTCCGTGACACTGCTGGGGGCTGAAAAGAGGAAGGGAAGGGGAAAAAACATATATGCATATAACAGAAAAGAAAGAGAAGGTGGCTCCCACCACCTCACAAGGGAAACCTCAAGCAAACAAACAGGAAGATATTTCCAAACCCCGTGCCTTTTCAAAAATGGTAGAATTGTAAATAACGATGATCGACAAGGACTCGGGTGGCCACCAGTAATATTCCTAAATTAGAATGTAGCTAATTGGAATATTAATTTTTCTACTGACATGTTGTTAGAAGAATAAATGGGTAAGGAGATACATAAATATCTTTAGTAGGCATAAAATACCTCTTAATGTGAAAAGGGATCATATTCATAGCTAGACAAAGTACCCTCATGTGTGAACAGGGGCTAATGCATGCCGACAAGGTCAAGTTTGACGAATTCAACAAAGAAGGATGGAGGGAGTGATTTATCAATAGAGACAACCAGTATGAATGTGAATTAGTTTAGATAGTTGTATAAAAGCTGGATTGAAGACCCTTATGTGTGAAAAGGGGCTGGAGCAGGTTGAATAAGTCAACTTTGACTAAATCAAAGAGCGTTGTTATGGAGGAGTGGCATTAATGATGGGACAACGTAGTTTTGGAGGGAGATTAATTATTTGATGATGGAAACCCTAATGAGTGGGACCCAAGGTGAGAAGGCTCACATTTTTTATAAAGAAGAGGATGGTAGTCATGTGGGGTTATCTTATGATTATGATTTTGAAATTTCTGTTTAGACTTTTTCTCCCTTCAGCTGTTTAGCTAATATTGTTGGTGTTGTTTAGCACAGGGTGTTCCTGGTCAGGAATCCCACCTCTTTCCTTGAGAGGCCTCCTGGGAGAGTACTGATCTATCATTCCACATATTTGGCATTCTATCCAAGATTTAGTCTTTAGCTACAAAGCAATTTCTGTAGAATATTGTGTTTTGTTAGAGGGTGTTGCAGTGGAGGGTTGAGAAACCCACTTTATAGCTAGTTTTTCATAGGAGGAAGAATTCCTTCTCTTGGGAGATCAAAAAGGAGGGATTCTGAGCACATTTCAGATATTTGGTATTAGGCCCACCTATTTCCATCATTTAAAGTGCATTTTCAATCTAGAATTGCATTATTTTGGAGGGTAGCTTCAGGGAAGGATCTAGTGGCTCTTTTAGAGTGTTTTCCTATGGTTGAAGGGTTCAACTTTTCATTGGAGGAGACCTTTGAGGAGATCTACATCATATTGATATTATTTCAGCCTCCTATATCATGAGCTTTAGTTTGCAGTCGTTCTTCAGTCCTAGGGCTATAGATCACCATCTGTATTTGGGTGTATTTCTCGAAACCCTTCCCGAGTTCTCTTGGATTTGTGTAAAAGAGACTAGATCTCATTTTTTTAGCACTATTGATTAATATATCAGCAGATCTATTTGTCTCTGTATTTTTTTAGTATAAACCCTCATTAGACTGCACTATCACTTGCGGCAGTATTTCTGTGTTGCTGTAGTCATGGGTTTGCAGTATTTTTGGGCTATTCTAGGCATGGGAGGCTTGTTTAACTCATCTATAATGATTTCTTTCAGATATCCATTTGTATTTGGTTGTTATAATGTCTAATATAATTTTTCCATGGGTTGTATTTAACTTTTATAACATACTTTTCTAAAAAATGTGTTTTTAGTGCATGTATTGCTGATTTCCCCATTTGGAAATATTACAGTGGTATCAGAGCATGATCTTTGCTCAGCCTATGATTTTCAGCCAATATTCTATAAGAAGAAGAACAGAAGAAGGAAGAGATATAAAATTATGGAAGGAATGAGCTTTGTCTCATCACTTTTCATATCTATGAAGAACCTCTCCAAGGAGGTTAACTAGATGAAAGAGTAGAGATACAATGAGACCTATAGAGGGTTTCAAGAAGAGGAAGGCCCATGTACTTCCTATCATCAGAAGAGAGAACCGGTGTTGCATAGAACTCGAATGCAATACACTATTCCCTTCTCATTTGAGGAAGAAGGAAAGAGGCATGGAGATGGAAGGCACTTGGAACATGAGATCCTATGTGGGTACCTGGCAGAATATAAGTCTCAACCTAGAGCTTTCAAGGAGATTCTAAATCTCCCAAAGTTCATTTAGCTTGAATAATAAAGGAGACCTTGCAACAATAGGAAAACAAAGGGAAATATATTTCTATTGTCTACTTTTGATGGGTCATCTGCATGTACAACAAGGGCTCAGGGGATGAAGTTTGATGCATCCTTCCTACTACATCCAGTGATAGAAAGAGAAGTTGTTTAGATTGCAGTGTTGCACCTTGAGGGTGAATCAAACATTGGTGGTTTAGCCATTTGTGTCATGCAAGAGTGACTGCATTTGTAGATTTTACTGAAAGGTTGATCAAGAAATTTGACAAGAACAAATTAGAGGTGAAGAGGCCTTCACCACCACTTGAGGAGACTTTTACCAGTGCTTATACAACTATGGAAGAGTATCCATCATCATCAGTAGTTGGGGAAACCATAACACTAGGGGAAGGAAACCTTGTAGTAGTACAATATGTTTCCAAGCTTTACCAATGTATGCATATGTTTCCACTTTCTATTACTTTAGCACATCTTATGGAGGGTTGTGGGAATATGCCATTGCATGACCAAGGGTCAAAGCATACTGTTGATTTGGAGTATCAAACTTTCACTGTGCTATGCAACCTTGAGTTGTTCAAGGAAAGGGTAAAAAATCATCCTGATTATTCATTATTGAGATGCACAGAACTCTTGGGGTTGGGGTGTGGATTTATGGAGGATAGGATGAGAATTGTCTTAAATAATCCAATGCAGAACTATATGTTTAGCATTGAGCATGAGCATGAGACAAAAAAAACACCATTATGGAGATCAAAAAAGTTTTCATTGAGCAGTAGTGATGAGTTGGGGGCCCAAATATTATTAGAGAATTCTAATGACCATTACACTTGTGTGACAATGGATGAGCAGATGATTGGTGAGAGACATCTTATCTTTCAGCATTGTGATGGATATTTCTGGATGACCATTGTACAACTCTATGAGGATATTTTTCCTTCAGCATACTTGGATCCTTATGAATTCAATATGGTCATTGGTGAGGGGTCTTCACTGGGAGATCTCCAAGGGGTTGCATTTCAACATCCCATGGAATGCAAGGGTAGAAATATAATATGGGAGGATCATGTTCTCCATTGCAGGAATACCAAGATGGAGCATGGTAGGAGACACCCACATTTGGATGGTAAGCAAGAGGTTGGTGAGTCACATACATATCTATGACACATGGTGAGGCATGGCTATGTTGGCTACTCTTGAGAGAGTTTGGCCATCATGTGACATATCCTTCTTTTAAGGGTATGTTGGTGGGTGAAACTTGGCTTGGCACTTGCATCATATGGTAGCAAGGAGTTTGGGTGCATTTTGTTGATATGGCATTCTTCATATCAATCATCATATTCTCACCCCATGAATTGTATGATGGAGGTGTGAAGGGGAAACAAGAATTATTGTTTCTTTGGATACTCTTGGGAGAGTACGGGCATAATTTCTCCCATACTTGGCATGATATTTTAGGAGAAATGGATGGCACAATTAAAGTGCGAAGAGGCTACCCTTCAACATTGGAGGATAAGGAGGTACCTCCAAATGGGAAGGAGACTGCCACACATAGTAGCATGATGGTGGATTACTTTGGCATATGGCATGTCAAAGAATGGAGTCAGGAAGTTTCAAGAGCCCTAACACTAAGGCCAACAACATTTTCACTTGGAAGTATGTTTCTATTGATGGAGTGTTCCAAGGGGAGTATACATACCTTCATTTTCCAGACCTTTATGAGGAGATTCTCATGGGAGGACTCATCCATGGAATATTATAGGTCAAAAAACCTCCTCATCAGCTCAGAGGAGAAGATAAATATGGAAGGAATACAAAGACCTAAAATAAACCTACTTCTACCAAGGCAACACACCCCTATAACAACACAAGAGTGTTATAATGCACCTGATAAATGAATAGGCCACATTAGTGGCTAGGGAAACACGTTGTTTAGATTAGAGGGTAGCATTACCCATGTTTTGAGTTTGAAATAGGAAAAACCCACAGAGAATGATTTGAATTTCCAGCTTTTTCTCATAAGAGATTCAGTACAAAAAGGAAATTGCAAAGCATTAGTCCGTTATTGGACCTTGCCAAAAATAAATGAACTCTCAAGGAAGGAAAAAACATGGGAATTTGAGGAAAAATCTTGGTTTTTTCTATTTAGAACTGGTGGAAGGAGAAAGGCAATGATTTCTCTCTCGATCTCCTATAAAATAGAGCTGAAGGCTCTTAGTTCAAGGTCAAAGGATTGTCAAATTTTTGAATAATTGTGAAGTAAAGCATTATTGTTGTAGTGTGAAGGTCGAAAGTCAAAGAGGGTCATTGATAACTTTTTGATCAAGACATCACCACGTCGAGAGATAGAGATATTGGAAGGCTGAGGAGGGCTTGGTAAAACCGATGGTTTTAATCCTCATTTTTATAAATCAATAGAAATATATCTATTTTTTCCACTCTATGCACTGATATTTTCATTGTTATTCAATTACTTATATAGCATGAGATGAATGGCTTAGATGTTCATTGTTTAATTTTTATCATATATTAACTTAATTGATAGGAAATGTATGTTATGGTAGAGATTACATGGGTGCTTTAATTGATCACAGGGTTGAGATTTGGAGCTGGTGGAGGAGGATCCTTGCTTCGCTGCTTAGTGCTCTCCAAAATACTTCAAGATCATTAAAGAGGTAATCTTCCATATTATTCCATCAAGTTGTTTAAGTTGATATGAAAATTTATGTGTCTTCTTTGTGAATTATGCAGCTAATATTATTGTCTACCTCAAGCACCAGAAAGCCCTGAGAGGGATATTAGAAAACCAAAAACCCAAGAATTTTACCCTATAGTAGAATTGGCGACTCCACTGGGGAGTTCCCCATAGTTTTCGGACTATCTCTTTCCTCCTTTCTTCTTTCCTCTCTTCACAGACCCTTTTAACCAATATTTATGCCCAGTAGACATTTCAAAAGCTCACAGATTTCAATCCTATTTCTGTTTGACCATCTAAAGGACTTTACCCTGGCTAACGCTACCTTTTTTGGTGTTCCAGTGCATTATAATGCGGGCTCTGCTTAAATAAAGTGCGTTAGTCTCTGGATTAACGTTGTCTTTACTCAGGGACAGTGAGTTACTCAGCCAAAATTTGTTGTTCAGCCCTGTGATTGTGTTTTTGGTTGCAGAGTTTTTTGGCCATCAATATCCATCCTTGACTGAATCCCTATGCTTGTTTACTAAGTTGGAATTTCTGTTTATTTTCTCTTGTTTGAAAATTTAGTGTCAAAAACATTTAATTTTTAGCGAAGATTTTTTTATTTTATTTTTCTGCATTTAGCTGAATTAGTTCTGAAAATTCTGGTTTACCGACTGTGAAAAAGAGATTAATTGATGTCTAAATATTTAAAGTTTAACTGAGTTATTTGCATGTTTTATGCATGGATGTTAAAAAGAAACCTCTCCTTGTAGAAATACTCTTCATCAAATTAGGTATTTAGAGCATATTTTTGCATGGTTTTCTGAGTCAGAGTCTCACTACATTTCATATGTCCACTCCCCCTCCGCAAGACTAATAATAAAGTACACTTAGAATCAAGAAATAATAAAATCAATCACATTAATTTTTCTGAGCTGACACCAATAGTAGTTCAGGCTAGGATCCTGGGTTAGGAAAAGTGAGAAAATCACCCTAGATCTCAAAACTTGAGACTAGAGTCATTAACGAGAAAAATCCTACCGCATTCATATTATCGTGATCGTTCCTTTACCGAAGCTCAGCGCAAGACAACACTTGGGTGCACAAGAAGGTAGCCCACCTTCGACTACATCCAGTGGGCATGCTATATATTGGGGTTCCCTTTGGGGATGTCGAAACTAGATCAGGGATCTAGGTGTTCTGCCCATATAGCATGTTGTCCTAGACCGTGGGCCCCCTGATGATGTCTGTGACTTGAGGTATCATTAGTGGCCATACTTTTTAGGGACTTACACAAGGTGACTAGGACGGGCTGTCTTGGTACCTGAAACAAATAGACTCACTCTGTCTTTGGTCTTTAGGAGGGTACTCGTCTTCACGAGAGTTCTAACACCTATCGTCTGAGGTTCAGTCAAAGCTTTAGAGTGACCGTAACTATACTTTCGACCAACCCTCTCTGTATACTATTGTGATACTAGATTTCATCACCAGCAAATGGTAGTACTCAGATAGGGCACCCTATTCTGGCTGCTTGCAGATTGATTTTAGGGAGTCCTTTTTTATTTTTTTTCTTTTTTAGGTGTGTGGTTACTGTCATTGAGACTTTATAATACATCACAATTTATTAAAATTTATTAAAATAAATAGGTCATCGTGGCTTCATCCAACCCACGCCATCTATCTTGATGATAGTAAGGTCTACCTCCTTTAACTCTTGAGGAAGAACTGAACCTTGGTGAACCTATGCCTTCTGTGGAAGAGCAGTCTCCATTGACAAACCATAATTTTTACATAGCCTCATATCATATGGAATTTCCAGAGGACCCTTTCACAGAAGGTGTCGTACCTCATTAAAATCCTCCACTCACTGATCCAGTGGGGCCTATGATAATTCAGATTCCACCACGCCAAGAGATGTCTTCGGCCGCACAAACATACATTTCACAACTAGCATCCACAGGGTCGATACCAATGGCAACCATCCTAGGTTTTCCACCATCCTCCCTACCAGTTTTCAATTCTATGCCATCACTTGGTAACCCCAGTAGTCAACTTATGCCTAGACCCAACCCTACAGTCATCACAATTGTAATTAACTCGCCAAGTCCTTTGGGATCTACTCCTACCGTGACAACGTTAGGACCTATGGTTGCTCCTCCAATGAGTGGGACTACTTTAGTTCCTTTTAGCAACCCTTTCAATTGGAACCCTTTGCTAAGTTCAAACCCCTTGGCCACCACACCAGGGGGCAGTGTCACCATCACGCAAATAACAGGGAACATTTCACTACCCCTACAAATCGGACAACCTATTTTTAACACTATTCCCTTAAGTGGTTTAAATATCAGTGTAGGGTCTATGTCGTTGTCGAACTATGCAAGTAGTAGCATGCCTCTGGGAAGCTCTATTGCATCAATATGGACTAACCCACCCCAACCTCCATCTGGAATGGGAGGGCACTTTCATACTGGGGGCAATCAACCGTTTGCCCCGCAATACAATACACCCTATGGACAACAACCATATATCCCTACCCCTCCACCTATAGGAAATTTTTATCAAAATCCTACTTATCCTACTGTTAACACATTGATGGGTGGACCCTATGGTCCACATAGTCAACCAATACTTCCTTGGTTAGATTCGGGTGAAAACCCGCAATTGCCATTTCTGGCAGCTCTAGACATTCCTGATATCTATAAACTGACTAATGACCCCATTAATCAAAACCCTCTCTGCCCTCTAGTACCACACAAGATTCCTTATAACATCCCAAAGTTCGATGGGAAACAAGGGGAATACCCAGCCGCACACATCACCACCTTTCATTTATGGTATATATCTAATTCCATGGTGGATGATAGTGTCTGGCTTCGAATTTTTCCATGCACCCTTACAGGAAATTCTGTTAAGTACTATATTGAATTTCCACGCATCGCCATAAACACTTTTGGTGCTTTAGCGATAGATTTTCTCAAGAACTTCCAATTACCAATCAGATTTGAAACTAGAACGGAACTGTTAATCTCATTGTGCCAAGACACCACCACCCACATCTCCGACCACATTTATGAATGGAGGTGTAGGAGGAGGCTGGTCGAAGTGCCAATCCCGGATCATCTTCTATCTAATTGGTTTTGTAGGTCTCTCTTACCCCACATCTCTAAAGACATTGGCCTATCCGGTGTGGTTACAGAATATTAATGCATTCGTCATGCCCAACATTTGGATTTAATGTATTCACAATCTGGCATGCTATATGATTTACTCCCCAATTCCCTTGGTAACCCAAATCCTCCAGCTACTCAGAAAACTAGAGCCCACACCGACGGTCTCGTTGGCACAATATATGGCGTAGCCACAAAACAGTCTCAGGGGAAAACCTCCCAGCCATCCTCGGCTACCACCGCCCCTAACCAAATGACTACTCTTCCTACTGCTGAGGTAAATTCTGTGAAAACTTCACAAAAACCTAGTGGAAAGAATAAGAAGAACAAGAAAAAGACATCTTCTTCGGAAGAGCAATCGGACAATCAGAATAATCCTAATCAGAAAAACGCTGCCAAAAATGACAAAGGGAAGGATAAATCCTTGAAATTTCCTTGCAATATCTGTGCGGAGGACCACTTGACATACAAATTTCCTCAGCTGTAGGAATTCACCGATTTTATCACAAACAAGGATTATGGGCGAACACCTGACGTTCTTCATAATCCTTTCCCTAATCAATAGTAGCAACACCAATACATGGTTGAAAGCCTGCCACAACCCCAGCAATGGGAAATGGTGGTTCACATCCTTCCAGTGAAGGATCATCTGCCATTTATGGCATTAAGAGTGTTGAACTTCAAACACGAGCCAAGCTTTATGGAAATCATACCATCGACGCTCAAGAAACTGGTACTTGTTCAAATCCACCACCAACCAACAATCTGCATATCGAACGGCCTACTGCTGATCCCGTGATTTGTCTCCCCAAAGGAACACTTTGACGCATGACTCATAACACCTCTACACGTGCAGCCGAAAACTACAACATTGTATAATATTTGGCGCAGGCACCGTCAACTATGTCTTCTCTCAAAGTATTGCAAACTTGCCTAACACAAAGGAAAGCCTTGCTTTCAGCCATTGGTGGAATAGACCCCTAGGATTCCATGCTAGCTATCTTTGATATGGATAAATATTAGACTCGCATCTCACACCAACTCTCATTCCAAGTGCAGGTTGTGTTGAAAGGGAGACCAATCCATCACACTTTCATTGACGAAGGTGCTTCGACCTGCGTTATGTCACAAGCTTGCTGGCTCGCTTTAGGTTCTCCTACCTTAACACCATATTTGAATTCCCTCAAAGCTTTTGATAGCCACATGTTCCTCCCAAAAGGATACCTTTCTAGCTTTCATATCACTCTTAGTGGGAAAATGGTAACTGTGGACATTGAAGTCGTAGATCGCCATCTCGACTATAATCTATTGCTCGGTCGCAGTTGGTCTTATGCCATGACTGCCATTGTTTCTTTGGTCTTTCGACTCATCCTATTTCCATTGGATGGGAAAATAGTCACAGTGGATCATTTATCCTTCTACACCCCTGATTATTCCACGTTACTAAGTAGCACTGTACCCCTAATAGGAGGCTTTCCTGAATCTTATGTCAGTATTGGTACTGGTCTTCTGAAGGCATCTTCCCTATTGGGTTGTTTTCCTCTCCCACTGCCAGAGATCCCAAATACGGTTGCAATGATATCCATCAATTTGAATGGCTCTATCGACCCATGGATCCTCCTGGCACCTTTAGAAATTTATTCCTATGGAGATCAAATGCCACTCTCACCAGCCGATTTGGCCTACAAAGCCATCCAAATTACATTTGAACCCTCCACTACTATGGTTTCGACCAAAGGTACAAACCTCCCACCCATCATAGTTCTCTCTAAGGATATCCTCAATGAAGTCTTGCCTATAGATGAAGCTATTCAAGAGATCATGTCTCTAGATGAATGACCTTGGGGAGACTTTCACTATCACGCTTCGATGATCGACTCGGACGTGATAAATACCAAAATCCCATCCTTTGACCCACCTGAGATGGTTCCCTCTGCTTACACGACTGTTAAAACTGTCGATTCAGAAGGGAACATGGGTAATATTTCTAAGATAATGCTCATTGATATCTCGGTCAAAATGGGTATCATGGAAAATATTCAGATTGGCGCAGAATCTTGAGGAAATTTCACGCTTCACATCCCTTTTCAAGGAATTCCGCGATGTGTTTGCTTGGTCTTATGACAAAATGCCTGGCATATATCCATCTATAGTCGAGCACAAAATCAAGATTTATGATAGTTCCAAACCAATTCGGCAGCGACTCAGGCCTGTCCACCAGCGCAAAGCGACTGCCATCAAAATTGAGGTAGAAAAACTTTTAAATGTTGGTTTCATCTATCCCGTTCCTTTAGTAGAATGGGTTTCCAATATGGTTCCCGTAGATAAAAAAAAAGGCACCATTCGAGTTTGTGTTGACTATCGTAATCTAAACATCGCTTGTCCCAAAGACAATTATCCTACACTATTCATAGATCATATTCTCGACGATTATGTTGGATGCGAATATTTTTCCTTTATGGATGGATTCTCAGGCTATAACCAAATTGTGATTAAAAAAGAAGACCACCATAAAAATGCCTTTATCTATCCTTGGGGCACATTTGCATATCTTAAACTCCCATTCATTCTGAAGAATGTTGGAGCAAATTTTCAGCGGGCTATGGACTACGCTTTCCATGACATTCGACATATTGTATAGGCTTACTTGGATGACCTTTCAGCCTGTTCCAAAAAATGACCTGATCACCTTGCTCATCTGAAAGAATTTTTTTCTAGGTGTAGATTCTAGAGTATACGTCTGAATCCTCATAAGTGCGTATTCATGGTCAAGTCTGGATGTCTGTTAGGTTTCATTGTCTCCAAGCATGAGATTAGGGTTGATCCCGATAAGGTTAAAGCAATTGTTGAATTGTCGGCACCACAATCCATCCTCCAATTTCGAGCATTCTTTTTACGGTATTTTTCTTGCTCGTTAATCCGAAAAACCTCAAGTTCTCTTCTTTGGACTCATTAAAATTATACGAAGCTGATTTTGAGCATTCTTTTTATGGTATTTTTCTTTCTTGTTAATCCAAAAAACCTCGATTTCTCTTCTTCGGACTCGTTAAACTTATACGAAGTCAATTTCGAGCGTTATTTTTATGGTGTTTTTCTTGCTCGTTAATCTGAAAAACCTGGAGTTATCTTCTTCAGACTCGTTAAAACTGATATGAAGAAGCACTGAGATTTCTTTTTAGGGACCTTTTTCTAGCTCATAAAATTGAAAAAACCCTGAGTTTTCTTTGTCGGGCTCGCTAAACTACCATGACAGAGAGTAAGGAGCCATTCTTTTCCTCTTTTTCAAAGCTCTTTAAATAGAAAAAGTGACCGAGTTTTCTCCACATGACTCGTTAAAATTTCATGGAGAGCACCAAGTTTTTCTTTGTTGGACTCGTTAAAAATTTCACAAAGAGTATCGAGTTTACTTCGTCTCCTCGTACTCATAACAAAATGAGGTAGATGTCCATCGAAAATAGATTTCTCACTTTTCCGGCTTTGATGGAATAACTCACGGAAAATGAACCATTTCAGGCTTACTATTCTCCCTTTGTCGTGCTTGGTTATCAAGACATGAAAAATGTACCCCATGGAGTTTTATTTCACGATATTTTTTCAGACTCTCTAAACATGAAAAATTCACCGATTTTACTCTGGACTCGTTAAACCTAATCAGATGGGGAACAGAGTTGTCTTTTACGACATTTTTCAGACTTTATAAATATGAAAAATTCACCGAGTTTACTTGTCTAGACTCGTTAAACCTAATAAGACAGGGAAATTTTTTTGGAAAAAAAGGATACCACCTCTGTTACATTTCATGAAGGTCGATTTGGCAACAAAATTCTTAAACATGGCACTTCCTAGAAAACTCTTTCGCAGTTAGCCGAACCCTACCATCTATGAGTATTAGCCTTCATCTCCCAGTGTTCCTACACTGATAAAATCCTAACAAACTCTTTGGTGTTAATTAAGCCTCAGCTGCCTAGTACCCTGTTACAGTGCCTTCTATTGTTCAAGCAAATCTCACTATCTACTGCTCCTCTTATCAACCAAACCACTCATTATGCCAGAAATTATTTGTCATCAATTATACTCATTTTCGCTTCATTATCTCCATCAACAGAAAAATAATTTGGTTTTAATTTCACGTTGATTGATGTAGGATGCCTCAGTGCTTACCTTTCAATAGATCTCTTCCTATCGACTTCAACATATTATCTAGGATGTTGATCTAGAAACCCATCAGTACTTGGATAGTTGCAGACAACAGTGGTAGGTACTCTTGTGTTTGATTAGGAGTCTTCATCATTGGCTCTGGATCGAATTATTCTACGAGTGTTCGACTTCAACTCTTTTTATTCACACTCGTTATATTTTACTGTGCATCTTAGGGACCATCATCATTATCTGTGGCCACCTTCGCATCTATCAACAATTTTAATTATCGAATGGTAATCAAATGATTTCTCACGTGTTCGATGACAGCTCCTTCATTCACATGTAGAGAAATATTTTTTTTAAGTGAAACGAAAGTCAAGACCTTGGGGCAAAGGTTACATCATTAAATATATGTTCCCTTCCCCAAGTTTCGATATTGTTTATGGAGACAGCTTCTTCAGCCTAATCCTATTATGACATACACTTCCACATTATGCTTATCGATGGATAAAATCTTAATATCTCTGTTCTAGATAAATCATGTTGATTAGCTACTGAGCATGGGAATGCCCAAATCAAGAAAGATACTATATTTTCTGACATATGTTTTTGTTTTAGGTTTTCCTCAGTCTTCCAATCTCTTTATCTCTACTACACACATTATAAATTATTTCGGCCATTGTCTTCCTCTCTGAACTCACACTTTAGGGGGAATTTTTTGTAGTTCAAAAAACCTCCTCATCAGCTTAGAGGAGAAGATAAATATGGAAGGAATACAAAGACATAAACTAAACCTACTTCTGCCAAGGTAACACACCCCTGTAACAACATAAGAGAGTTATAATGCACCTGATAAATGAATAGGTTGCATTAGTGGCTAGGGAAATGCTATGTTTAGAGTAGAGGGTAGTGTTACCCATGTTTTGAGTTTGAAATAGGAAAAACCCACAGAGAATGATTTGAATTTCCAACTTTTTCTCATAAGAGAGTCAGTACAAAAAGGAAACTGCAAAGCACTAGTCTCTTATTGGGCCTTTCCAGAAACAATTGAACTCTCACGGAAGGAAAAATCATGGGAAGTTGAGGAAACATATTGGTTTTTTCTATTTAGAACTGGTGGAAGGAGAAAGGAAATGATTTCTCTCTCCATCTCCTATAAAATGGAGCTGAAGGCTCTTAGTTCAAGGTCGAAGGATTTTCAAAGTTTTGAATATTTGTGAAGCAGAGCATTATTGTTGTAGTGTGAAGGTCAAAAGTCAAAGAGGTTAATTGAGAACTTGTTGATCAAGACATCACCACATCAAGAGATAGAGAGATTGGAAGGCTGAGGAGGGCTTGGTACAACCGATTGTTGTAATCCTCCTTTCTATAAATCAATAGAACTCTATCTGTTTTGTCCATTCTATGCATTGATATTGTCATTGTTATTCAATTACCTATATAGCATGAGATGAATGGCTTAGATGTGCATTGTTTAATGTTTATCATATATTAAATTAATAGATATGAAATATATGTTATGGTAGAGATTACACGGGTGCTTTGATTGATCACAGGATCAAGATTTTGAGGTGGTGGAGGAGGATCCCTGCTTCACTGCTTAATGCTCTCCAAAATACTTGAAGATCATTAAAGAGGTAATCTTCCATATTATTCCATAAAGTGTTTTGATTTGATATGAACATGTATGTGTCTTATTTGTGAACTATGCAGCTAATCTTCCTGTCTACCTCGGGCATCGGAAAGCCCTGAGAGGGATATTAGAAAACCAACAACCCAAGAATTTTACCCTATAGCATGGACCTCACTTTCAGCCTACTCACAATGCATGGTGAGAAATGTATTTCCATACTTATTGATCATTTCATCAATTATTTTCATTATCTCACCATCTATGTACAGTGCATTGTTCCACAAGAGGGAAAGGTTACTTTTGGATTTTATAATTAATCTAAAACTAAAATTTATGATGGAGGTAGCCTTTATCTAAATGAATTTGGGCAAGTATGGGGTTATTTATATTGTTCTTAGCTCATATATAATGCCATTTACTACCTCATAGAAGATGAGAAAACATACACAACTAGCAACTTGTTGGGAGACAACTTGCCACATGATGCTCCAAAATAACAGTTGGTAAAATTGTGTTGTACCCACTATAGAAACCATTGGTATCATCCAAACTTGCACACAACCTTCAATTTTTTTTTGATTTGGATACCATATGGTGATAGTGTACCATTTAGTTTGTATGGGATGGTTTGGGCTAGCATGATTCATGACTCTAGAGAGAGGATCTTTGAAGATCCAATCTTCTTCTTGCCTCTTGATGAAAACATTATTGCAACACAAGATCAACAGCTACTCTACACTTATCATAAGTGGAGAGAGAGACAACATGGGGTAGGCTATTTTTTCTACCAATTTCAGTCATGCAACCCACCTACATTGCAGGAACCAAAGGTGGAGGAGAATTTTCATGAGTTACCATTTTGGAGCCTGGCTCATTTTGTATGGATGATAGCTTGGGGATGGGAGATTCACATGGGGATGATAGTTCCCAACATATCTCAGATTCCATGCCTTGAGAAGGCCCCTAGACAAAAAATTGTTTCCTCCATGGGTGTTTTACTTCTACATGATGATAGCCATTTGGGATGGTCACCAGAAGCTAATTTGCATATTTGGGAGGGGAAACTTGGAGATGTATTAATGAGACAACATCTTGTTTCTTAGAGGATTTTATCATATGGGGATGCTACAGGAGGATGAGAGGAGGCTCTTCAGTTCTATCCTTTCAGTTTCTTGAGGAAAAGAAATATTTGGGAGGGGAGGACTGTAATATTCCTAAATTAGCTGGCAACTAATTGGAATATTAATTTTACTCTTGACATGTTGTTAGAAGAAAAAATGGGTAAGGAGGCCCATGAATCTCTTTACTAGGCATAAAATCCCTCTTGATGTGAAAAGGGATCATATTCATATCTGGACAAAGTACCCTCATGTGTGAACATGGACTAATGCATGGGGACAAGGTCAAGTTTGACCAAGTCAACAAAGCTGGATGGAGGGAGTGAATAATCAATATATATAGCCCAGTATGAATGTGAACTAGTTTATATAGTTGTATAAAAGCTGGATTGAATACCCTTAGGTGTGAAAAGGGTCTGGAGTAGGTTGAATAGGTCAACTTTTACCAAATCAAACAATGTTGTTATGGAGCAGTGGCATTAATGATGGGACAGCGCAGTTTTGGAGGGAGATTAATTGGTTGATGATGGAAACCCTAATGAGTGGGACCCAAGGTGAGAAGGCTCACATTGTTTATAAGGAAGAGGATGGTAGCCATATGGGGTTAGCTTATCATTATGATTTTGATACGCCTGTTTAGACTTTTTCTCTCTTAAGCTGTTTAGCTAAGATTGCCGGTGCTGTTTAGCACAGGGTGTTCCCAGTCAGGAATCCCACCTCTTTCCTTGAGAGACCTCTTGGGAGAGTACTGATCTATCATTCCACATATCTAGAATTCTAGAAAAGCTTCAATCTTCAACTACAGCATATTTTCTATAAAATATTATGTTGTGTTGAAGGGTGTTGTAGTGGAGGGTTGAGAAACCCACTTTCTGAGCAAGTTTTTCATAGGTGGAAGGATTCCTTCTCTTGGGAGATAAAAAATGAGGGTCTATGAGCACATTTAAAACATTTTGCATTAGGTGAACCTATTTCCATCATTTACAACACATTTTCAGTCTAGAATTGCGTTATTTTGGAGGGCATCTTCAACGAAGGATATAGTGGCTCTTTTAGAGTGTTTTCCTGTGGTTGAAGGGTTCAACTTTTCATTGGAGGAGACCTTTGAGGAGATATACATCAGATATATATTATTTCAGCCTCATATTTCATGAGATTTATTTTTCAATGATTCTTCAATCCTAGGGGTGTCGATCACCATTTGTA